>JAPMOQ010013715.1:29975-127489 GCA_026543055.1 Argiope trifasciata
ATATATATATATATATATATACGATTCCACGTTATCTAATTACTTAATTCAAGAAATGCTTTCTGAAAATGTTTAGTCATCGATTCTCATGGTGAGAGTGATGGATAAAAGTTGCTGACCTAAACCAAAAATATTTTTTTAAAAAGATCCCTGTGTGTTCCCCTGCTTTGAGCGTTCAGAACACGTTTAAAAATCCCTATGAGAATCTTAATGATATGTTAGTTCTGTAAACAATATTTTTTCCATCGAAATATGGAATAAGAAACGAGGGAAAATTAATTTACGCTATTTCCCGTCACTTCTGCTTGTTCACGCTGCTTCTAAATATGAATACTTGTCTCCAGAGATGGAATAAATCGAAGTTTAAAACGAAAAGCCTTCTTCAATACCTTCGAACCTGCCATCTGCTTCTAAAATTTTAAATCATTACACACACGCACACACACACACACACACATATATAATAATATATATATATATATAATAAATATATATATATATATTTTATGATTATATATATATATAATTTGTTGTTTGTTTGCAGCTAATATACCATTTAAAGTTGCTAATTAGTACCCTTAAAGAAAAGTTAAAAAGTTATTACCGAGACATGTCTGCAGAAAATACATTGATAAAAGAGGTCAGAATTTTAAATCCAGCTTGATTCTGATATTAAGTTGCCGCATTTAGTTTCTACTCCGAATTGCGAGGAGATAAAGATCACTTTCAGAAGTAGAGGGTCGGCTTGATTGCGGAATAAATCACGACCCCTTCTTGTCGCGAAAAGTGATGGAGCGGTCACCCCCCTCCCCCCCGACTAATTAAAGCACCATTTTCCCTAGAAAGGGGCCTCGAGTGGACAATGATGGATGCGATGGAGATTTCCTCCCCACCCACCTAATCTGCATTAATTGCTGTTAGGATTTGATGGATGGGGGGAAAAATAATCTGTTTTCTTAAAAAAAAAACTTCTGTTGAATTACTGACAGCTAGTGATAGCATACAATCTCTGAATATCTATTTTCAGAGACGTAAAATCTATATAAATGAAAATGAATGTTTGTCTGTATGTCTCTTATGCCTCCCTAAACCATTCATCCAATGGCGATTAAATTGGGTCAGCTTATTGCTTACACATACGGAATGGTTATACGGATAGTACAATTATTTTTAAAAAAATTTTAAGTCTATTTAACCGCATCTATTTACCAAGAATTCATCTCCAAATAACTCGCCGAGAAGAAGCAATAGATTCAGTAGAAATGCTAATTTCAACGTGAAGATTAATATTTTGCAGCTATAGTACGCAAATATCATGGAATATCACATTCTCAGAGGTAACAACTTTATCCCAGATTATGCAAGAAAGTATTGGGAAAACCAACTCTAGGTGTTTTTTTAATTTTAATTAAGTTTCAGCGTTTTTCGCAGTAGCTACTAAAAATATTGCAGTAAAAATCATTTCCTTCCATTTTAATTTTCAAAAGTTGTTTTTTCAACTATATTAACGATTTTATGGTATAAATATATTTTCCACGTTGAATCAATTTTAAAAGAAAATATTTTAAACCCATTTTCTATAACTAAATTTGAGAATTCTGAATGATTCTTAAACGAATCACAAGAAATTAACATTTCAATGAGAAAAAGATAACATAAAACTTAAGATGACTTGTTCGAGCAAAATACTATTGTATAAAAATAACAGCAAAAAATGGCAAAAGATTATAAGTGAAAAAACCAAAGCTACGCAAGTAAAATTAAAAAGTTAGTTCCATACGTAAGTAAAGAAAATAATAATAATAATAATAAACCACCGAATAGCTTTAAAAAAATTTAAAATGTTTGGGTGGTTTTTTTTTCATCTAACAAGTCCTGTAAGATAATGATCGAGGAATTAAAAAATTGGTCGCAACAGCAATTAAAAGCAGGGCATTCTATTAGAATGTGTTTTACTGTAAAATCAGTTTTGTTTAGTTATATTAACGTTCCGTTTTGAAGCAATACTAGTTCTATTTTGGAACAGACCTCGTCCTTTTGAACTACGTTCAGATGATGAGGACGACACCCGAGCTGGCACCCCACTCTATAAACTTCCACATCACACGGAGGGCGTTTGGTTCTGACGGATTTAACGTGCAAGAGACCCCTTCACACGACGGTTCTTCGGTAGAATCGGGCCTCACACCTGCAACCCTCCGGCTCCGAAGCCGAGACCTTACCACCAGGCCACCGCGACATCCTGTAAAATCAGTACGACAAGTTGTACATTTGGGAGCTCCCTCGCACCAAAGAGGGGATGCTTATGGGTAAAACGCGTGCGTTCTATAAGTAGACGGTTGAGTTTCACATCTAACTATCGTATAAAAAGCATAGGCCATAATCCAATGATAGTAGGCAGTTGTTGCAATGATATTATGTAATTTGTTATTAGTTTCCTCCTTTTAGTTTTCTCGCCAAGCAATATTGAAATGATAAGCAATAGATTTCCTCACATCACAGTACGGAAGATCGTGAAGAAGGAACGATACAGAAGTGTTAGCACCAGAATCTGCAAACCTCGTTATCAGAAATGCCTACATGAGCCGGAACCCAACAGAAGAAAACATCAAAAATCTTATTTTGAAGACGACGCAAAGTTAGTAATATTTCTAAAGGCCTTATAGAACGGTGAAATATTGTCCCCACTCTTCGTCAGCAAACGACAGCGAAAGTGACGTCAGTATCGAAATTTCACGTGATTGGTTAAATTCTATTTGCAGACAATATTTCCGTCACTATCGGTGGCATTTTCAAGCTGGTTAAAAAAGTTGTCGACGTCGAAAAACATGCTTGACCAGTTCTTGAGGGTAGATACGGAAAAAGAAGTGATGAAAAGTGCTGACGATATTTCGCCGTGTGATGAGGCCTTAAAGCGATTCGATGTGTGGTGATATCTTAATAAGCCAGATAACATCTACGGGAATGAGCAATTGCTTTTGTCCTGTGGCTATGTTGCTGGGCATCAAACCCAATGGTCCCGAGTTCTATTCTGAGCCACCATCACCTCCCACAGATGCATCCGATTGTCGCAATTTGAGAATATTTCCATTAACTTGGAAGAAGGGAATTCAAGTTTTACTCCAAAATCATCGTTTTAAAACATTTTGAAAATATTTCCCCTTATAGCTATTGAAATAAATTAATAACCCAAAGGTTGCAATTCGGAGGACGAGACGATGGATCGGATGTTATGCTTGCTCCATGGTCAAGGTTGAAGGTCATGAGATGGGTTCCAAAACAGTCCTTGGGGCTATTTGAAGGGCATGTCGATTTAGCCATGTTTCTCGCAGCGACCACCAGAAAGTGTTGACACATACTGCAGGAAATGAAGTGACGAGCAGGAATGGAAAATTTAATTCCAAAGTTGGAATTAAATTAAAGTTATACTTTCCGAGAAAACGATCTGGAAAGTCGAAGTAATTCATTTCAAAATGAAATATTATTATTATTTCATACATAATTCCGTAATATTTTTAAAATCTCTATGATATTTTAATAATTTAAATTTAAAATTAAATTATTTTATTCTAACATACCGGAAGGGTTCTTGCACAATGAATTTTGTATTGAACATCTGTATGCAGGTTGTTTTATTTTTAAAAAAAATTACGATACATTGAGAGACCTCTGTAGCTCTATCGGTCAGCCGCAAAGTCACCAAATAGTGTACTGAGACTATTTGACGACATGGGAAAAGTCATACAATTGACCTCTGATCCGCCCTAAGGCACACGGGTTAACCTCGCAAGACTGAATGACCGGATTGCCGCAACAGCAATACAGGTTGGAACTGTGGTTGAGTCCTAATAGCCGTCACCGGCCACGGTATAGCCCTCCCTGTAGGAAGTACGTCCCGTCATCGATGGGGGGAGCCAGATCCTTCACCTTTTGTACACCCACCAGGTTGTCGGGATCCAACCACCATACTGGAAGTATCTCATCCTCATTTGGAGGTGCCCCCCAAACGGTTGAAGAGATGGGAAAAAGGAATTCGCGAAAACAAATAATTCCAAAAGTTGTCGATAGGAGAAAATGTGGCGCTTTTGATTTAAATTTAGTTTTACCGCATTAAATAAAATTTTTAAAATCTGCATTATACGGATAAATGAATGACAAAGAATTAAATTTATCACATATGTGCTTTATTCGAAAAAATAACTTCCGTAAATGGTTACATTATTTTTTATTTAAAAAAAGCAAATTCTATTTGACTTTCTTTTTATTCTTTGTCCTTTTGTTTTTATTCAGTAGAATCGCTTTCCCGGGAAAGACATCGGTGGTTTTCAATATGATCTCCATTTTCTTCGGTTAAGCATAGCATTCTCTATCCCTTACTATATACAGATGAATACAATATTCAAGAAGGCTTGTTCATAATAATTTGTGATATGTTTTCCTTTAAAACTAATAAGTTCCTGATTCCACCATGTTTAGTTTTGTTTTGTTTTGTTATTTTAACATACCGTTGTAAAGCAACACTATATATATATATATATTAAACAGACAAAATTATGGATCTCGACCGATTTCAGACGAAAAAAATCCCCCGTTTTTCTAAATATCGAGTCATGCGTTATATGATAGTCTCGTGATTGTCTCAAATCAGTTTAGAGTCAATGACTTAAAAGAATTAAGACAATTCCTAAGATTTCAGTGAATGTATCATTTGGAAACCAAGTTGTCACTTTAGTTGGCGATCAATCACCAAATGTGAGAACCGTCTGCATTTGTTCTCAATAACTCTATTTTAATGAGTTGAAATGATCATTGAGCCAACCATCTTTATCGATTAAACAAACAATGTTTTAACCAGTTTGGTTTATTTTTAAAAAACGTTGAGTGAATTTGAAAATAACACTGTGATTCCCAAGGGAAAAACAGCAATAGCAGACGAGAGACAATTCTAAAACTATATAATGAAAGCCGATTTCAAAATAAAACTACATTAGCAGACGATCGATAATGGAAAAACTATACAACGAAAGCCGACTTCAAAATAAATGTACATTAGCAGAAGATAGTTAATTCAAAAGCTATACAGTGAAAGTCGACTCCAAAACAAAAAAAGATAAATAGTCAATTTCTAGTCTACCCTTTTTGAGGCTTCAACAATTTGTTGCCTTCACATTTTGAGGCTACAAAAACCTCAAACGAAAACAATTTCAAGTTCTCACATAATAATAATAATAAAGGGACCCATTCTAATAATATACGAGAAGTCTCTTATTGTTTGCTTTCGTCACACTATTACAAACTAATTCGTCAATCCGATAAATTCTTAACTAAAACCATTTTTAAATAAACGAAAAGCTTCTCACGTCTTTTTCGCAAATTAAAAGATATCATTCTCCCACTCCCTAAGCAATTTTCACCCTTTTGTTCAAATGCCCCTTAAAAATAAGGAGAAATTTAAAAAAGGAACAACTTATAAATTATTCACATCGTTCCCACTTAATAGAGAATTAAAGAATTCGCTTTAGTAATAGCCGGGCAGAAAAAAAAGTCTTAATTAGCGGAAGGGAGTACAAAACAAATGATCCGGCCATGATTGGGGGGAAGGAGGGCAAGACTAATTAATAGTCATCGCAGGCGTTTCGCTGATGCATTCATCGCATCGGCTGCAACAGTTTCGCAGAAAGAAAATTATAATCGCATTAACCGCTGTCGTTGGAATGGAGATCGCGTCGCCGTTTTTGAGTCACGGAAAGGTAAGGAAAAGGAGCGGTGATTCATGGGTTTGGGGGACCTGGAAGGCAATTTGGAATCTCAGGTAACATTCGACTTGGGTGATATCTATTCACAAGCAGTAACTACCTCCCTTACTAGATGGGTAGCAGAGGATTAAGATATCCGACTACGTTAAAAACACTGGCTTTCGACCACATTGGGGATTTCTTTTTTAATTGTTATTTCCTGTAATTCAGATTTTCCACTTTCCAAAACAGTTTATCTTTTCTAGGATAAGGAAAGACCCGACCTATCATCCAGGGGAATTTTAAGCAAAACATATTTTTCAGCTAAATTTTGTCTTTAACTTCAATTTTTTCAGTAAACTACACTGTTAACATGGTATTTCAAAAACTATACAGGTATTGACATAAAAATTTCAGCCTGTGATTTTAATAATGTGAACAATGAAATGAACAAAAATTTCAATTGTTGATGAAATACTTTTTCATTTATAGGTGTATTTAAAAAAATTAAGTTGCAAATTGATGGAAAAAATGCATATATACGTATATTTTTGCCCATAACTTTTTTGCATCAAAATATTTCTCCCAGATTTTGATTCATTTCATTCATAATTATATTCAAAAACTTGAGTATAAAGAACAATAGGATTTCTGTTTAACCATTTTGTTTAGAGTGTGAACCATTTTGGTTAAATGTCATTAATTTTTACTACAGATTTTCCTGTTTCTCAAAATATATTCTATTTTCAAATGCTTTTTTTGTATTTATAGTGTTTAAAATTCACAATACATCCATAAACTATAAATAGTTTTTTTTTAAATCCAATTTTTCAAATATTTTCTTTCGAACGTAGTCGGATACTTTAAATACACAAAGCTTTCTCTATAAAATAATCCCTTATGACAGATTGTACATTATGAGTGAATTTGAATTAATAACTTAGTAACTTTTGAATTCCGTTTTTAAGATAAGAAAAAGTAACTAGACCAGGGGTGGTCCAGTTATGGGGGTCTTTATGCATAGGCAAGCCATTTTTTTTTCTAAAGAAATGCTTAAGGTATTCGACGACGTTCGATGAAAAATTTTTGAAAAATTTGACAATAGTTTTTAGATGTATTGTCAATTATCATACAAAATACTCTAAATACAACAAAATTATTTGAAAACATAACATATTTTGAGAAATAGGAAAATATGTAGCAAATTTTAACGAAATTGAACCAAAATGGTTAACACTTTACACGAAATGGTAATACAGCAATCCTATTTTTCATTGTAAACAAGTTATAGAACACAATGATGAAATAAACCAATCTCGAAGAAGAATCTTGAGATACAAAGAAGGTATGGTAAAAAATATACATATGTATGCATTTTTTCCATAGATTCACTGCTTAATGTGTCTAAAAACACCTATAAATGAAAACGCATTCGACCAAAAATAAAACTTTTTACTCATTTCATAGCTCATAATACTAAAAACACACGCTGACATCTATATGTAAATACATCTATCAGATTTTGAAATATCATGTTAATGGCGGAGAATGTTTTTGAAAATTAAAGGTTTCAGAAATTGGAAGGGAAAGACATTTTAGCTGAAAAATATGCAATTCGGATGATAGGTAAGACCTTCCTTTTCTTAAAAACATATAAATTGTTTTGAAAGAGGAAAGTCTGAGCTACAAGAAATAAAAACAACAACAAAAAAAATCGCTAATGCTCTCTATAACCGGTGTGTTTAACTTAATCGGATACCTTAATGAGGTGTAGACGTGCCCTCAAAAACTTTTTGCCTGTGATTAGTGGAAAAATAATAAAATTAAATACTAACAACCAAAAACCCCTTATTTATTACGAAAACATACGTTTTGCACTGTATAGTAATGAATCTTTTAGTTATGCGGGTAATTAAAATGAAAGTAACGTTAGCGTGACTTCCGAATCTTGCTGATTAGATGAACAATGACCTACATTAAAATTGTAAGATGTTCAGAATGTATGATTGGTTGGAAATTGGTTTGTAAGCGAGGCTTTATAATGTCATTCATCCCTGAAATTAATGATTCGCAGGCATAGATGAAAATGTGCTGAAAATGGTGCTGATCAGCTTCTTCAAATAGTTATATGTTAAAACAACTCACAACTCTTTATTTTCTACGAAAGAATATATTTCGTACTCTATAGTAATAAATGTTTAAGTTATAATTCAAATGAAAGTAACATTAGATTGACTGTTGTTGCAGATTGGATGGCAAATAATTTACATTAGGAATGTAAGATGTTCAGAATGCATGCTGAATGGGAGTCCTCTGCCAAATGAGTATCAAGGGTGTCTTTAATGTTATTCATCTGAAAATAATGACTCTCAGGCACAGGTAGATGAAAATAGGATTAAAACAGCATTAGCCTAGCTTCTTCAAACATTTCTATGTTTTAATCAAAATCCATGTTTCCAAAATTTCGATACTGGCATTTTTACTTAAATTTGCTTGTTAATCTTTCTGGTTCAATCAATTCTCGCTTTCTCCTTGTTTCAATAAGTTTCTGAATCCATATTGAACTGGACTGGAAATCAATCCGATGCATTTCAAATAATTCCATTTCCAACCAATCGAAATGGCACCAGTTCAGCTTATCAAAAAGTCACATGCACGCCGTTTTGATAGGTGGTGTGCCCAAAATATTGTGTTACGTGTCACAGGTTCGCCAGCCATGCCGTAGGCTGTCACAGATTATTCAGTTTCGAATGGCAGCAATGAGATGCAAACAAAACGATATACAAGCGTTTCAGACAGCTTCATTTTTAGAGATGCACTTAATTTAACATTTCGTTTGATTAGTAATTGGAATTGCAAAATATTGTAAGAATTTTTTGGGTGTCATCGTATAACCAAAACTTTCATAAAGACAGAGGAAAGAATATACAAAAAAGTCAAGATATTAGAAACAATGATTAATTAACGTTTGATTGAGCTCGGAAATAGAATTGTAAGTTTTCAGACTTGCCAATGACAACAGGTGTTCATATCTTCTAAAACTCTTATTCCCAAAAACGGTTTTTATATTATCTTAAAATTGAAAAAATTTCAATTTCAAATTCATTTCTTAGGAATTAAATTTATTATTTTTTAATCCGAAAGGATTTTATGATGAAATTCAAATTAGTGAAATGAAAATCATCATGAAAAAACACAATCGTGCTTTTTCCCGAGTCCAAATTAATATTTTTTTTTCCATAAACATGATTCCTAGTAAGCTATTCAATTCTGCTTTTATTTCCTGGTTTATACATTTTGTTTGGATGTGTTTTTATTTTTACAATGTTTGTATTTTAATAATAATTACTTTTATAGTATTTTATGCATAGATTTACTTTTATTACATTTTGTGTGGCAACCAATTTTATTTCTACTCTTTGTGAATATAAAAGAAATAAAATTGCTTTTTGTTGAAAAGAGAAATGTTGAAAGAAAATTAGCAAAGTTGTTGAAAAGAGAATTGTTGAAAGAAAATTGGCAAAGTTGTTGAAAAGAGAATCATATACTATATCCCTGGCTGCAGTGAACTGCAGGCATAGTTTTTTTCTTTTTTTCTTTTTATTTATGTGCCGTCCTCGCTTTGAGTGAAAAAAAATGAACTTTTGAATGTGCGAGAATTCTCGTCATTTAGTCAAAAGCGACAACTTTTTTTAAAATGTGCACCCTATTAATATGCAATTAATGATTCTATTCCATTTATTCCATATTATTCCTTTGACTGTCTAAAAAGTCAACAATTTGGCCTTTCAAGTTGGATGTTTAGGTGTGCTAGTAGGAAAAATTATACTCTTCAAAACAGTAAGGACCCTGAACAAAAACCGCAGAAAATTCTCATCGCATTGCAATAGAACTTTTAGGAACGAACATGAAGTTAGTATTTTACAAAGTCATTCAAATGAAAGCACTTCTTCTGCCAAGGAGTGTGGTTGGTTATATTGTGGTATCGCGTCAAATGGGGATATTGAATTCCGCCAAGGATCACACAACCTTCTGACTCCTGATCAAGAGATTGCGTGTTCAGATCACGTCCAGGTCACCAATGTGGTGAGTTGTATTGTGGTGGCATGCCAAAAGTGGATATCCGCCAAGGATCGAACTCGTGACCTTACGATTTGCAGCCGCGTAACATATCTCCTATACAAAAGTGATCAACAATGTTTAGTGGCAGTTACTGGCTTATTAAGATACCCCCACAAAAGGCCCAAAGTTATTCTGAACCGTCCTCATAGTGTTCAAGAAATTTGCAGAATAATTTTCACATCCTTTTCTAAAATCATCTATTTCACTCTCTTCCTATGGACTTTAATAGCTATGTAGTGATATCTTAATAAGCCAGTAACAACGACTGGGCATTGGTGATCACTTTTGTCTAGTGGTTATGTTGCGCGACTAAGAACTCTAAAGTCGCGGGTTCGATCCTCGCTTGGCTCAGTCGCCATATTGGTTACCTCGAACTATGAATAAAACAAGGAAAACTTTCGTACAGCTGTTGTAGCGCCCTCTACCGGGAGCAAAAGTCACCATAACGCTTTGCTCTCCAAAAACACGTTCCTTGTTCGCCATAAAGCTTGGCGTTATAAAATCATTCGTTTCCCTGGTGAGGGAATATTGTGGTAATATCTTAATAAGCCGGTTACAGCTAAAGTATATTGGTGATCCCTTTTGTTTCGGTGTTATGATACGCGGCTACGAACTCTAACTTCGCAGGTCCAATCCTCGCTTGGCTCAATCGCCACAACTTCAACAAGTTTAAGGTATCCAACTACGTTAAAAACACTGGTTATCGACCACAATGGTGAATTTTAGTTTTATTGTTATATATTGTAGCTCAGACTTTCCTTTTCCCAAAACAGTTCATCTTTTCTAGAGAAAGGAAGGTCTGACCTATCATCCAGGGAAATTTTAAGCAAAGCATATTTTTTAGTTAAAATTTGTCTATAATTTTAATTTTCATAAAAATTCTCCACCGTTAACAGGATACCACAAAAACGAATAGAGGTAATTTCATAAACATTTCAGCTTGAGTTTTAAATAATATGGACAATGAAACGAACCAAAAGTTTGATTGTTCGTGAAATACGTTTAATTTGTAGGTGTTCTTAGTGTTCTTCTTTAGAAAAATGAAGTTGTGAATTTATGGGGGGAAATTCATATATGTACACATTTTTACCCATCACTTCTTTGCATCTCGAGATTTTTCTTAGATTTTGGTTCCTTTCATTCAGCATTGTATTCTACAATTCGTGTACAAAGAAAAATAGGATTGCTGCATTACCATTTGGTGTAGAGAGTTAACCGTTTTGGCTGAATTTCATTGAAATATACAAATTTTCCTATTTTTCTAAATATATTATATTTTCCGATAATTTGTTTTGGATTTATTGTGTTTATGAGTGACATTATAACAAAACTCATAAATAGCTTTTTAAAAATCCATTTTTTCAAAAATTCTTCTTCGAACCTTAAGTTTACCTTACTTCTTACTTAAGTCTTCGGATACCTTAAGACTGATGCACTCAATATGAGCGTCCTGTATTGCAGATTATTCACATCACTAGAATTGAATTTTGTAAAACCATGCATCAGAATGTTCCTTTTATGTTTTATGAAACAGTTTATTTTTTTAATTTAGTTCATTTTTTAAATTTAAAATATGAAAACCAAAACAGCTTCAAGGAGCTACCGACAGGTAGTAGAGGCGTATTATAGAAAATCGAAGAAAGGAAAAGGCGGCTAATGATGAAGAAACGCAACACACGTTATTAGAAAACATCTCCAGATCCGAAAAAAAAAAAATCATTATTGACAAAACATTCATTTCCCTTCAGTTCTTAACAAATTTTTAACTCACCCGAACAAAAAATAAAAATTCTTACCTTTCTCAACCAGCGTCTACTGCTGCCACCAGAATCAATTAAAAGTTTCAATAGATTTAATCACGACCGTCAAGAATTTCATAATTGTAGGACTCGAATAAGAAACGCGTTAATTAGGAGTCGGAGTAATTAGGAGCATTTAAACTATCATCTGCTCATCAAAGCCGAGGAAAATTTGATTTATTTTGTCAAGTAGAAGATCGGATGGGCGGGGCTTGTTAAATAAACTTTCATAACATTTTCGTCAATCATCAAACTTTTAAGTAACAAAAAAAAACATCAATCTTATAAGTCTCTTCAAAAGGATATTTTCATATTGTTACGAATCTACGATGCTGCTTCCCAGCATAGTTGGAATACCAGAAAGAATGATCTGTATTGTATGCTGCCGGATGTTCTTAGCCAATGATGCCAGAACTTGGCGAAAAACTTGGAAACCATTTGACGACAAAATGGTTAATGCTCGAAACTTTGAGAATTTTGTCGATTCGTCAATTAGGAACCGAGATACGTCCCTGATTGGCAGAGATGATTCTAGCCTCACCTCCTGGGAGCTATAAAAGGACGGCAGTCTCACGCCACCAGTCGGAATCGACAAGTCGACAATCCACAAGTCTTCGAAAGATTAGCGAACGGCGGAGTCAAGCTAGTCCTAAATTGAGCTGTGTGTCTAGTGATCTAAATTGAAATAGTATCGAGTCAATATATCTAGTATCATGGTAGTGATACAATTGAAGCGAGGGACAGTGGAAACTTTTAACCGTCTGGAGAGACCGTAGAGCGAAGATCTGAGGATCCCCTCTCCTGCTGAATTTTCTCTGCCCGCTCTGTGTGCTGTGGACGCTGTCACTACTTGTGGGCTACTGTCGTTGTTGTGTGCTGCTGTGTGTTCTTTTCGGCAGTAAATATTTGTCGACTTTGTATTGCCCTTCCTTCAGAAACAATTTAAATTAAGTAGATGAAGTTTGGAATGCAATCTTATGGCTCAAAGTAAATCTGTATCTTTTGATTCTAATGAAGATAAAAGAACGCATCAAAAATGAATTAAAATATATTATTAATTAAATTGCAGGGCTTAGAACGCGATATATGTTATTGCATCTTATGACACTTTATAAGTCTAATGACAGTAGTCTGTGATTTAAGCGAGGGAGCGTCTCTTGTTTTTTCAATAGCGCCAACGAAGGTCAAGAGTATGACTTTGCAACTCAGGCATCACTCATTCGGTTGTACACTGGCAAGTTCATGTAATTTGTTTGGAAAGCTATTTATAGATCTGAAAAATTTGATTGATGTCGATCATACTCGGGATGATTCGATGAATAACAAATAAGGTTATAATTCAGAGAAAATTTCCGTTTTCTATGAAATACAAAATGGTATGAATGGTAATTTTCTTCTATGAAAGGAAGAAAATCAAATTATTCCTCCTAGGCAGAATTTTTTCGGTAGAATCATCAGAGAAAAAGTGGTTTTGTTCGTGCTATACAAGAAAAGATTTGATGTTGAAATATGACTGACTGTTTAAAAAATGAGCCTGCCAATTTTCTTTATTCTCAGAAATTCGAAATTGCCCCTATAATCAAAAAATCAGAAAAGGAGGAAGATAGAAAGATATTTTTTGCATGAAAAGGATGAAAAATATGAAATCACACTTTTTTTAGTGGTTTTATTTATTTATCTATTTATTTTTTCATCATATGAGAGCATGATCCTGTTTTCGTTAGGTGTTTTTGAATAGTTGGCAACAAATAATTGAAGCTCGAAACCCCGTAGGCAGCGAATGAAGCATGAATAGCAATATTCCTCAATATCTTATAATCGCTTAAGTTGTTTTTTTCACCTGCTTTTACCAGCATTGCATACTTTATTATTATATACGCTTCTTTGAAAGCAAAATGCGTTTTCAAAAGGTTCACCTGCTTTTACCAGCATTGTTTTAATTCTCCTTTGAAGGCAGATGCGTTTTTAAAAAGTGGAGCTATGACATCATAGCTTTTATCTTCATGCAGTGTAATTTTTTTTCAGAGGAAATAAAATAATTTAATTTTTATAATATGTATTTTTCTAATATACACTTCACTCGTTTTTAATAACAGTTTTGATAAAAGTATTTTCTTTTTTCCCAATATGGGGAAATATCGCTTCATTCATTCGTAAGTGGGAAACATTGAAGGATTTCTAAAATGAATCCATTATGAAACTGTTTTAGGATCTCAGAAATGAGAAAATAGCATTTTTTGTTTGTAAAAATATTGTTTTCACAAAAATTCTATATAAATTATTATGTTTAAGAATTTATTGTTAAACAGTTTATTATTAAAAATTCTATATAAATCATTATTTAAAAAAAATTGTATATATATATCTATACTTATAATAAAGCTCAATGTGTGTGTGTGTGTGCGTGTGTTGGCGCTCTACAGGCCAGACTGTTGGACTTACAGCTACCAAATTTGGTACATGTATACCTTGGAGGTCGGGAATGTGCACCTCGGAGCCCTTTTTTTGAATTTTTATTTAGAATTTGAATTAATTAAAATTTAAGCGAAATTTCGACGTTTTTCCGCTATAACTTCCGAAAATATTATTGCACAAACATGATTTTTATATCAATTTGAAGATAAAAAAATTAGCTTTCTAATGGTATCAATGTTTTAATGTGTAGCTCAAGCCTCTATTTTTAACGAATTTTTAAAGAAATATTTTAACCATGTTTTTTTAGCACGTAACTGGATAAAATAAAATAAAACAATACCGGAAGTTCAAATTAAAAAAAATATATCATCGCAAATCAAATCTAAAGAAATACAACTTTCCGCATGTGACTGGATAAAATAACATAAATATAAAATGTGATATCTTCTAAAAAAATAAATGCAAGGCAAAGGATTCTAAGAAATCGTTTGCAATATTTATATCATTAATTCCATAAATTATTTGTATTTACAGTAAACCTGATTGAAGTTAGACAGGATATGCATTGAAATCCCGACTTAATGGCATATTTCTATAATCGTTTGCAATATCTGTATCATTAATTCAATAATTTTTTCCCTTTTTCGCTTTCTTAAAAAAACATATTTAATATTTTGGCAACATCACCGAAATAAACATTTTTAATATTTTGGAAGCATAATTGATAAATTATTAGAGCATTAAACTCAAAAAGTTTTTCCGAATAAAGTTACCGACTGTTTAACTACTAATAACTGAATCTTTTAACTTTAATTATTTCTTAAATTTTGGCTAATGAATATGGGATTTAATTGGAAATTTTAGAACGCATTACTCATGGCAAGCCAGCCAGTCGCCAAAGGCGGCTAGTATATATATATATATATACATATATACAGAGAAAGGGATAGAAACCGATAAACAAGCCTTGGGATCCTTTTAAACCGAATAAAAGTGGTAAATGGCTTAAGACAATAATAATTAATTAAGACAAAAAATAACGTTCTCACATGATAGCTTGAAATTTCCAATCGTAGATTTCATTTTTACTTTATTTATTTATTTTAATTTTCTTTTCTGTTGAACTTTGAAGAATTTATTTGATAAAAGATCCTTTGTAATGAAGTTTTTTTTAAAAAATAATATAATACGTAAAATATGATAAAATACGAAAAAAAAATCTGCAAATCTACAATTTTAATATAACGACACAGTCGCACAACAAATGAAAATGGCGTTGATGACAAAATATTTATTCGCTGCCCTCATCAAATTAAATTTAAAATGAACTTCTACAATACTAACTTTAAAATTTAGTTAAATAAATTCACTACTAATATGTTGTCTCTCTGGCTCTCTTTTAGTTGACGCTCGCAGTAAATTTTAAAAATTATTAGTAAAAATAATAGAGTAATTAATAGTAATAGTCAGAAGTAAATTTTATCAATTTTACTTCTTGTCTATTTCATCTAACAATAGACAAAAGTACATCAAATCAGGACTCCTTCAAACTGAGGGTGGCTGTATACATCAAAATGCATTCAACTTTCTCAAACAGTACTTCGAAGACGAAAACAAAGAAAGTAAACATTATAATAGTTAGCTTATAAAAATTAGTTCTATAATCCAGGTTAGAAATTAAAAATTCGCTCTCATTTTGCGTGGCATTTGTTATGGAAACAATGGAAGACGAGAGAGCCGAGCTTTGTCTCCGTTTTCCCCCATTTCTATCATCGTTTGGCGGCCTGGGAATTCCAGAAAATAGAAATCTAATTGGTTCCGGGACATTTTTCCTTCCGCTTTAATTAAAACTCATATTGGGGGAAGGATTTGTTTTTCTTGGCGACGAAGATTATTTCCGGAAATGAAAAATCAATCTTGGCTGAAAAGTTTTGGATAAAAAGTCGTTGAGGAATCAGAGTCGTTAAGAAGGCAATTAACTTTTCCAAAAAAGATAAAAGATGCTTTTTTTATTTTTGTTTCGAGGAATGTTTCCTTATATCTTTCAAAACTGATTGATTCAAAAAGTACTTTTCCTAAAAATATTTAAAATAACCGAAATTTGATTTTTATAGAAATAGAATGATAGTATTCAAAATTTTTAATAACAGAATTTATATTTTATATTAATATCGCACATTCGAATTCAATTTTTAATTTCAAAGTTTTTATAACTATGTTCCCTTATAAAGTATACAAAAACCGTAATTCATTATTTGGAGAAATGTTTCAATATAATTTAGATTTATATAAAAAGTACTTTTCCTATAATTATTCAAAAGAGTCGAAATTTGATTTTTAAGAAAAATAATGATAGTATTCAAAAACTTTAATAACGACATATATAATTTATAGTAATATCACACATTCGAATTTAATTTTTAATTTTAAAGTTTTTTATAACTATGCTCCTTTATACAGTATACAAAAGCATTAATTCGATATTTGGTGAAATGTTTCCTTATATAATTTAGATTGACTTAAACAACATTCTTCCTTAACTATTCAAAAGAGTTGAAATTTGATTTTTAAGAAAAAGAATGATAGTTTTCAAATTTTTAATAGCAACATTTATATTTTTTACATATCAGCATATATTTTCATTTATTTCAAAGTTAGTAAAAGAAGAGGAAGGGTTTGATTTCAAATTTTTTTACAATTACACTCCCTTATACAGTACACAACAGTATTAATTCATAGAAGTTTAATTTTGTAAAAGCAAAAGAGGCAAAAGTTTCCTATTTTGCTTTCACAAAATAGGAAAGTTTTGTGAAAACAAAAATATAATCTTCGACATCGGCCAGTCATTATGTAAATTATCATTTCATTTTTTCACAAATACTAGATATGATTTTTTTAACTATTAATAAACATTGCATTTCTTGAAACTAACTTATTTTTAATCTAAATTCTTAAATAATTTAAGTTTTAAACAGGCTTAGGAATTTCATAATGCAAAAATAATGAAACTCGTACAGGTTACAGGGGAAAAGTGACCGTTTGACTACGCTGTAATCATAAATTAATCAACTGCTTTTAAAATTATGAAAAATTAATGAAATGAGTTAATGAAAAAAAATCTTTCATTAATTCATTTGAAAGGTGCAAGATAATTCATTTCCAAATGAATTAATTGGTTATCCATACCAATTAATTCATTTGCACCACTTTCCCACTTTTAGCACCCAATTTAGCAGGGCCGGATTATCAAATAAGCAAAGTAGGTAAGCTCATTTAAGAGATTCAAAATCTTGTCCAACCCCTTTTTATCGGTATTTTCAAGGTCATTTCATATCGTGCATTTATCTGCTGTACAAAAACCATGCGCTGGAATTAAAATCATGTCGCTTAAATTTCATGGCATTGTTTTAAAATATTTGCTTCATATGTTTCAGAATTTTTTAAATGTTTCAAAAATACTTTATTTATCTAACATAAATTTATATATATATGTTCATTCAAACTTCAGTATCATTAGATGCAACAAACTCAAAAAATTCAATAACTGATCACCATTCCTAATTTTAATTAACAATTATTTACTGAATAATATTTATAACTATTAAACTACTCGGAATTTACTTTTGAATGAAAGTCTTATAATTTAAGTCGCAACAAATTAAACTGGACAAAAAAAAGCTAAATCGAGTAATATAAACTGGAAGCTTAAACTGAAAACAAAGCCTTTAATGCATTAAATGGTGCATTTAAATTGCAAGTAAGATGAAAATATGTTTATGCATAAATTTATGGCGTTAAGTCGTCTCTTTAAAAAGAAAACCCCAATCTGAGCACACTCTAAATCAAACAAAGCGAGCTAAAGTAACGAATAGGCTCGGATGAAAGGTGATTTGTCATTCGGTTTATGTACCAAACATTCCCAGAGCAAAGACCCGAGCCCAGTTTCCACGAAGCATAAAGCGTTGTTTGCTCAACAAGATGCGAAACTAAAGCTTTATGGTCGCAAATATTTTCAAATCATATGCACCGTCTCAGTTTTTCCCCTAAAGCGCACGAGGTCATAAAATTTTATGTGTATGGGCGATAGTTCGGGCTTTTTATTTTTTTCCCTCTCTCTCTGCGTATTTAAATTCTAGAATGTTCCTGACGTCACAAAAGTGATTGATTTTATTAGGACGCGAATATTCACATGGGAAAGAACCATTACAGGTCTCCATCTGACAGCAGAGGAGGAAAGGTTTCGTTAACCCTTTAACTGTTTCAGCCAAGTGCCGGACGTGCACCGATTTATCGAATTTTGATAGTTGTAAGCAAAAAATAAACCACCCATAAAGATTATGATACAATATTAGAATTACGAGAACATAGATAAGTCAAATATTCAACGCATTTCCATTCGAATCAATGTAAGAAAATGGTCCCAAAATAGAAAGTGCCATTATGCCGGCGTCCTGGCTTAGGAGTAGAGCGTCTTCCCCGTGATCTGGGCGTCCCGGGTTCGAGCCCCGACTCGGCATGGCTGTTCTTCCCTTGTATTCTATCAGTGAGATGCGTGAATGAGCCCCCTCGTAAAAAGGGGTTGTGCAAGCGAATATGTGTGTCCCCTTTATTTGAGGTGGAAGTCAGGTTTCTGCCTTCGGGTGCTCAGGAACTTTGCCTTCAGAAACTACAACACACTCAGCTTAAATCGCTTGTTCAATTGTTTGTCAGTGGAGCTGTGAAGAGCCAATAACATAATGCTCTGAATCAAAACCGTGTATTTTCCAACAAGACATATATTATTCGCATTTGTGTATTAATTAATTGTTCTTTTACCATGCATAGAAATAGCTCAGAATGCCTCTCCAATCATAATATATTATTTCGTTTAAGCATTTTTGAAAATATTTCTTTAAACAAGCTAAAAAAAAATCTGAAAAAGGGTTTTCTGATAAATAGAATCCTCCAAGGAACAATTTACATAATTCTAAAACTTGAAACAGTGTAGCAAGATTCAGCATTTCAGTTTGTTTTGCTTACTTTATGTCGATATTTTTAAAGAGCTAATTTAAAAACGGGTCTTTTTTTTTTCGATGTCATCTCGTAACTTATAAATGTGCGCCAAAAACTGTATAAGCCAAAAGAAAAGTAACAAGAACAAATCTTCTGTGCAAGCTTTTATTTAAATGTTCTTTGTCACAATGGGATAAATGATTTTCCCTGAATAACTTTTGTCTAAGAATTTTTTTAGAGAATTCCCTTAAAACTTTTTTCTATTCAAAATCTGTTTTTGTATTATTTCAGTCTGATTACGGAAACCCGAATGCATTGAACAAAAATAATTTTCTGGCCTCTGATATTCCAAGATAATTTAATCTACTTGATACAGATTGCGCACAAAATGGTCTCTTGGAAATGTTACTATCTACGTGCAATGACATAAGGTAGATAAATAATATAATGTAACAGAGAAAAATATGTAGATATACAGACATAAGAAAAATAGTCTTATATATAAAAACATAGTCTTAAAATAGTCTTAATAAACAGACATAAGAAAAATAATCTTACATATAAAAACATAAACTAATAATAGTCTTAATATATTGACATAAGAAAAATAGCCTTATGTATAAAAACATTATCTTAAAATAGTCTTAATATAAAAGCATAAGAAAAATAGTCTTATATACAAAAACATAAATTTATAATAGTCTTACATATAAAAACATAAGAAAAATTGTCTAATATATAAAAACATAATTTTAAAATAGTCTTACTATACAAATATAAGAAAAATGGACTTTTATTATAATAGAATATTTCCTAATGACAGGCATATTAGTTAAATGTGACCCCTTTTTATTAAAATCGGAGGAGAGTAGCGTAGAATTGTCGGTAGAGTAGAATGCAAAGTGGCTCGAATCACGAAAGGAGACTAGAAAAAAATTGGAAGCGTGGAGTAGAATAACTAATATCCGAGGGAATTCTTCTCACAACAATAGAAGAATACAAAATTTCGAAAAAAGGCACTGTTATAAATGAATGTAATTTGGGAGGCAATCCCTGTTGAAAAATAATTGAGTTCATGTGAGCAATCCACTGTTTTCAAAATGCTAAATTCGAACCAGGCAGGGGATTCTGTTCCCGAATGCTTCGAATTTTAAAGCGTTGTGCATTCTGTTTTACTGCATAGTGAAAAGAGTATCTATATTCTTGGAGTATTCCTATACCCTTCGGAGCTAGTGCTTAGTTTAGTTTAGCTATATTAACGCTCCGTTGTAAAGTGACACAAGGGCTATTTTGGAACGGAACTCGTCATTTTGAACCTCGGTCAGATGACGAGGACGACACCTGAGCTCGCACTCCCTCTCTACACCAGCGGGAGGACGTTTGGCCTAACAGATTTAACCTACAAGAGACCTCCTCACACGATGGTTCTTCCCTTCACGATGTGGAATCGGGTCTCGAACCTGCAACCCTCTGGTTCTGAACCCGAGACCTCATCACCAGGCACCACGGCTCGTTAGTAATTAGTATCCGTATCCCGATGTACAGTATGTCATTGTCCAATGACGCTTCTTCATATAGGTTGATCGGTTTCTATAGAAAAAGAGGATAGCGTTGAATGACAATCTCTTTATTTACAACCTTATGTACGTAAAAACAACTCGTCTGGCGGGTTGTATTGTGGAGTCGCTCCAATGTAGAGATGGACTTTCACCAACATATCCGCTAGACAAAGTGATCACCAATGTTTAGTGGTAGTTATTGTCTTAGTAAGATACCACTACACTCGTTCTCATCCAGGTTAAAGGAAATGGTAATATTTGCAACACAGTCTGAAATTTGAAACAAGAAAAGTTCCTCGAATCATTTCGGAGAAACCGCTTAGCAGCAACAGCTATCAACCTGATAGCATCATCAAATAGCATCATAGCATCCTGATAGCATCATAGAAAAATCAAGTTGTGAATTAATGGAAAAGAAATGCATGCATACGTATATTTTTACCTATCACTTCTTTGCATCTCGAAATTGTTCTCAGATGTTGGTTCATTTCCTTCATCGCTATATTCTATAACTTGAGTACAAAGAAAAATAGGATGGCTGCATTACCATTTTGAGTAAAGTGAGATTCGTTTTGATTCAATTTCATTAACATTTGCTACATATTTTCCTATTTCTCAAAATATATTATACTTACAAATAATTTTGTTGTATTTATTATATTATGCATTATAATTTTATAATGTTTACATCTTAAAACAATAATTTTAAATAGTTTTTTAAAAATCCAAATTTTCAAAAATTCTATTTTGAACGTAATTTGATACTTTAATAAACAGTCATAAAATACTTATAGCTTAGAAACTAAGAATGAGTCACCGTCACATAGAGACCGAATAGCGCAGAACGCTGACTTGGCATTCGCTAGACCTTATTCTGGGTCAGTGCTTTTTGTTGTCATGTGAGAACATTGTATTGTTTCCACTTGAGGTTTTTACAACCTCAAAATAGGTAGACAAGAAATTGAGGATTTATCCTTTTTTTTTTGGCTTTGGCTTTCACAGTATAGTTTTTCCCATTTTCTATCGTCTGCTAATGTAGTTTTATTTTGGGATCGGCTTTCATTGTATAGCGTTTGAAATATCTATCATCTGCTAATGTAGTTTTACTTTGGTGTTGGCTTTTACATTACAATATCTATCGTCTGTTAATGTTGTTATTTAGGAGACGGTTTTCACTGTATACCTTCGGAAATATCTATCGTCTGCTGTTGTAGTTTTCCCCTTGGAAATCACAGCGTTATTTTCTAACTCGCGCAACGTCTTTAAAAATAAACCCAACAAGTTAAAATATTGTTTGTTTGATCGATAAAGATTGGTGGTTCAGGGATCATTTCATCTAATTAAAATATGATTATTAGAAAATAATGCGGAAGGGTGTCACCTTTTAGCGATTTTCCGCCCATTAAAGTTACAACTTCATTTCCAGATTATACATTTTCTGAATTCTTTCGAATTATCTTAATTCATTTAAGTCATTAAACTTTTTTTTCATTTAAAAATTGGTCGAGCGCCAAAACTTTGTTTACCAAATAGAAAAATTGAAAATGGAAGTTTAAAAAGATTATCACCATATATAGAGAAGGAGAGAGAGAGACGGATACAGAAGTCTCTTGATTGTTTCAAACTGGTTTCAACTGTTTGATGACTAAGACAAACAATGACTTACAAATAATTATCTTCTCATATGATAATTTGAAATTTGAGATGGCAGATTTCATTTTTGGTTATTGTTTGTTTTTATTGATTTCAGCTGGTAATTTTATTGATTCAACTTTTTAATTTCGGAATAAACACAGATTTATTGAATTATTGTAATTTATTAAAATCCAAAAATAAAAAAATAAAATCCAAAATTATATAAATTATTTAAATCCAAAAACGTAACACTTCAAATGATTTTATAATAAAAATAGTAATCTAGATTATTTTTAATGTTAAAATTAGATTTATATTTATTTCAACACATAAATTATGAGCACCGTATGAATGAACGGTAGTCATTTTACTTTAAAAATCAAATTTAAACTTACATGTAAAAACACAATATATTCAATTTTGCATTCAAAAATGAAAAACACATTAATTAATTAATTAATTAAACCACATTAATGAAAAACACATTATGTGATTCTGAATATTTAAAAAATACACATATAAAATTGTTGGCTCTTGGAGTCATTTGCTCGCAATGCAAGCAATAATCCAAAAAGAGAATGCTTTTATAAGTATTTTGGATTTTTAAACTTCATCAGAAAGACATGGCGTCAGGTGGAATTCGAAAGAAAAATCTATATATCTCGATACTTAATAAAATTCAAATCGAGGGTCTCGAACCAGCATTCTTTGAGAAATTCTGTAAATTTTTCTTTCCAACCATAAGATTATGAACATAGCAGGAAAATAATCTTACAGATTCGTATCAATAAGAAAGTTCTGCAAAAATTATGTACTATAATCAAAAAAATTTAGCAACTTTGTACATATACGCATATGTAAACCTGCATATTTTCTAATCCTAGGTTAGTTTCTGTTTTATTATAATGCATAGTTTTTATTGAATTTTTAAAATTTAATTTTAAATGTTCATTTTTAAAATTTTAATATGCGCATATGCAAACCAGCGAATTTTCTAATCCTAGGTTATTTTGTGTTTTATTATAATGCATCATTTTTATTGAATTTTTAAAAATTAATTTTAAATGTTCATTTTTTAAATTTTAATATGCGCATATGCAAACCTGCGAATTTTCTAATCCTAGTTTATTTTGCGTTTTATTATAATGCATCATTTTTATTGAATTTTTAAAATTTAATTTTAAATGTTCATTTTTTTAATTTCAATATTTATTTCTGTATTTTCATAATATTTACTGAATGTATTCTATTATAAAACAATGTCTTCTATTGATTTCTTTTTTAGTTTTGACAAAAACAGAAAAAAATAATAAAAATGAAAAAAAAAAACAAAAAAAAAAAAACAGCATAATTACCAAAAATTACGTTCACTTTTATAAGACAACTCTTTAGAACACTACATGTAAAAGAAGTTCAGGCGTTTTTGGAGTTGCAACCAGTTCGGCATATTTTGTATTTCAATATGGTGCCCAATGTTGAAAAAACGAGCGAAAAAAAAATTCATTAACCATTACCTTAACATAGTAAAAACTCTTAGTATAGTAAAACATAGTAAAAACTCTTAACATAGTAAAAACTCTTAAGATAAGATAAAACAACAAAGTATATTTTTTTTTTTGTATTTTTCGAGAAAATTTAGCATTTTTGAGGTGCTTAAAAGTATTTCTTTAAAGCACCTTTTTTAAGGACTTTTCATGACCCTACGCACAGGAATCTCTTTCTCCTCACCGATTCATTTGGTCCCAAATTTTATAAAGAACAATAATCATGACATAAATTCCGCATTCCAAATTCTATTATCTATTCAACAATTTGCGGTTCATAGAACTCAAGAAACTGTGAAATGCGAGGATAAGTCAAAATCATGATGTCCAATATAAATTATACATACTTCGTAGGCCGCGGTAGCCTGGTTGGTAGAGTACCAGTCTCGTAACTGAAAGGTAGCGAGTTCTGCCCTCGTCTCGGCCAAAGATCGCCGGGTTAGCTAATAGCAGGTGCGGGAAGGTGCAATAGGGCCTCCAAGTTCCCTTAACCTCTGGGGCTACTGAATCAGGGATGAATCGGTCTCTAACTTGGATCTCAATTCTGACTTGTGGACGGATGAATGAATTCGACCGCCCCCTCAAAAGTGTAGTGCCGTATGTATGTTTGAGCAAAGTCGTACTTTCACATGAACGGTGCTCGTTAATAACGAAGACGCACACCTCAGCCTTCATGCAATAGAGCTCAGTTCATTCGTACTTGGTATGACCAAGTGGCATTAGACCCACCACCTATTTCGTAAAGGCTTAAAAAAATTTTATTTCAACAATTCTTTATTAGATTTAATCCATACTTCATCAGCATCCTGGCTTAAAGGTATTTCGAGCCCCGGTTCGGGCATAGTTGTTCATCCTCTGTGAGATGTGTGAATGAGCCCTCCCCCCTGTAAAAAGGGGTTTTGCAAGCAAATGAGCGCCAGCTTCATTTGGGCTAGAAGTCAGACTTCTGCCTTCGGGTGCTCAAAGGGTCTTTAGCCTCATGAGCCACTGCACCCCCTTTCCGTTTAAAACGGACACGACATCATTATCAGCAGCAATCCATAATTTGAGTCTACAACTGGAATGCGAAATCTAATTTGATTCAACGTTAGATGAGAGAGCTGAAATCCACAATAGATATAACACATAACTTCTAAAACAATGAATAAATATTTTTTTATCCGCTTAAAATTCCAAATCAGTTCCCATGTCAATTTGTGAAGAATTTCAGCAACTCAATCAAAGAAATAAGTGCTTGTTGTTTAAAAGTTAGTTTATTGGCTTTAAATAACAAATTCCCAAATGTCATGCACAGTTAAAAAGAAGAAAACAGGTTAAAGCATATTAACAGTTGAGTATTATACAAATGTACCACTACAATAAAAGATGCACTATACTTTGTTTATGATTCGATTTGTTTTGGATCCATATTATTGCTGATAAATTTGACAGAATGCACTCTCTAATCGACTTATTTTTTAATTTTATCTTTAGAAGATGGTGCTACTTTATTATCAACAAATGTATAGGTAATTATTTCAAAAGAATTTTTTAAAAAATGTATTATTATTCATATCATTTATTTGCAAATTAGTAGTACCCACACGGCGTTGTCCATAGCATAGAATCTAAGAAGAAAACTTAGTTTTAAAGTTTAACCTCCTCCCGATGTGACATGAGAATGTTATTCAACATCAAACAAACATAGAAATATAATTAAAATTAATCATAAATAGCTACGAAACAATTTTTTATGTAGCATATTTAGACCGTTGAAAAGGTGCAAATAGGATATATCCGTAGACAAAACAATCCACTAAAAATATATAATAGTAAAGCCGTTTTAAATTTTATGTTTATTTTTCCTCTGTCTCCTCAGTTTGTGTTTCTCTGTCTCCAATTTCAGTCTTCCTCTGCCAGCAGACTGGCGATGCTTTTGCTCCTCAGGAAATTCATTCAGTCTCCGCCAATCAGATGTAGCACGATATAAACAAAAAGGGTCATTTCGCCCATCAAAAGAACTCTCCTTTCCTAAAGATGGATTCAGACGAGGCTTATTATTGTCTGCAATAGAAGATAACGCCTACTTTTGGAAAATCATGTGACTACAACGGGGCAATGGCAAATGACTGTACCGTCGGGACAAACGTTGTCTCCGCGTTGTCTCAGGTGTTCACACGAGGACAATGCCGGGACAACAGCAGAGAGACTACGTTTGCGGACAATAATAAGCCTCGTCTGAACCCATCTTAAGTGTGGACATTCTTTCTCTGATATTCGCTAACCGAACGTTTGCATTTTCCTCATCACGCAACAAACGAAGCTTTTTGGTATTGAATGTGTTCCGACCAAGGTTTGTTTAGTTTAGTTTAGTTATATTAACGTCCCGTTTAAAGCAACACGAGGGCTATTTTAGGACAGACGCTTCGTAATTTTGAACCACGGTCAGATGACGAGGACGACACCTGAACTGGTACCCCCCTCTCCAGACCACGCCACACCAGTGGGAGGACATTAGGCCTGACAGATTTAACGTGCAAAAGACCCCCTCACACGACGGTTCTTCGGTGGAATCGAATCTCGAGCCTGAAACCCTCCGGCTCCGAAGCCGAGACTTTACCACCGGGCCACCGCGGCCCTCCCGACCAAGGTTGGATTTCTTTCTTTTGGGCACAATGAGATTTGAATCGCTTTTTAAAACCAAACGTAAACAAAGAAATGAATCGCATATGTATACCACAGCTCATGCTATTTGCCCATGCGCAGTTTGGGATTTTCAAACATGCACGGAATAATTAAATTCACACTTATAAAACTCGCTTTTTTTATTCTGACATGACTTTAATGCATTGGAAATTTTCCCAATAAATGCTCTACAAAATGGTGTAAATATACCCGATATCCGTAAACTAGTTCTCGAATTTTTTGTGATTCCAATATACAGATGCTTTGAGAAGACAACTATGTATGGATACACATAGCGAAAGGAAATATAATGTAAAAATTTATCTTACTATCTAAAAATACAGTAATATTTATTAATCATCTGGTCACATAATCATTTGGTTCTTAGAATCCCCAAAGCAAAGAATAACGCGATCAAACTGTTGATCACCGAATTGGTCCTCAAAGAGTCCCCCAACAAATCATTCCATTCCGAAAGAAAAACAACAATGATTCCATTCTAATTCAGCAAATCCGGTCACTCATCCCAAAAGAAGAAGAAAGAAAAATGATAAGATTTAATTGGTGAAGTACTTTAATTGGGACTTTGAATCCTGCGGCCCTCATGAGCGGGAGTTTTGGGAAAGACTTCTTATTTACAGATCGACCGTCGTGGGGAGAATCCCTAAATTTAATTAA
This sequence comes from Argiope trifasciata, assembly GCA_026543055.1. Lineage (NCBI taxonomy): Eukaryota > Metazoa > Arthropoda > Arachnida > Araneae > Araneidae > Argiope > Argiope trifasciata. Next base: position 57,119 of record JAPMOQ010013715.1, read on the forward strand.
GAGCCACGTGAGAGATTTTTGGATAAAGCTCTCTCTTTGCTGGGTTCCAGTGGGATTAAGACAAATAACTCTCGATTGCTGAAAGTACTTAGCAGGACCAGAAAGAAACGGCCGCTGTTTCCACTGAATGCTAAGTCTTATCACTTTGTTTAGAATGAAGGCTCTTTTTTTCGCTCAGCTCTCGCTCTAGATAAGCATGCGAGTCGCTAAGTTAATTAAGAGAGCCGAAGCTGGAACTAAGAATGTAAACAAAGTTCCACAATATATGATTAAGATTAGACTACTGTTGACTTTTGGATCTTTTGTTAAATTCGAGTATCGCACTGGAGTTCAATGATGAAATTGTTCGAAACAAAAACTTGGAAAATTGACCCTTTAGGTATATTTGACGCATCAGAACGTAATCAATTTTTTAAATTTATGTCTCAATCTGTTTTTTACAATATTAACCTTTATGATTGGCGATAAGCCAGGATCGAACTATTCAAGGCTCGTAACCAGATAACATGACCACAAGACAAAAGTGATCATTCTTGTCCAGATGTAATTTGGCTTATTCAGCTTCCACTATAGTCCTCCCCCTCCAGTGAGTCGTTTGTGAAACGAACGATATATGCTGCTTTTTACTATTATTATTATTCTTAAAAGGAGTATCGTAAAGGAAGCCAGGCTGTCTTGAAGTTGTTATCTGACTTATAAAGCTTCCACTACAAGCCCTCAACACTCCGATGTCTCTTCTCAGGCACCTTTCAAGACATTGCATCATTTTGTCGTTTTATTGAATTATTTTCTTAAATTTTGACAAGTAAAAATACTTAAGAGATGTATAAAAAAAATGTAGATTAATTTTCCGGAAAAATTGAACTTAAAAAATTTATAAAAATTTATTTTTAAGAGCAATAAACAAGTCATCTTATTCGACAAATATTTACGCATTGAATTACTTTTCGGAACGCAAAGGGTTAAATACGCTTAATTGCATAAGTATCATGAATAATATAAATGAATTTTTGCATAAAATCTACCGTTTTTAAATTTCCAAAAGATTTTGCTTCAAATGCAAACACACACATTTGCTTCAAATGCAGGTACACATAAGAAATGTGTACCCAAAAGGTTAAGTAGATTATTTAGATTGCTTTATTGATGTACTAGCCGCCTTTGGCGACCAGCTGGTTCGCCATGAGTAATGCGTTCTAAAATTTTCAATTAAATCACATATTCATTAGCCAAAATTTAAGAAATGGTTAAAGTTAAAAGATTCAGTTATTAGTAGTTAAAGAGTCGGTAACTTTATTCGAAAAAACTTTTTGAGTTTAATGCTCTAACAATTTATCGATTATGCTTCCAAAATATTAAAAATGTTTTTGTCGGTGATGCTGCTAAAATGTTAAATATGTTTTTTAAAGAAAGCGAAAAAGGGGAAAAATTATTGAATTAATGATACAGATATTACAAACGATTATAGAAATATGCCATTAAGTCGGGATTTCAATGCATATCCTGTCTAAATTCAACCAGGTTTACTGTAAATAAAGATAATTTATGGAATTAATTATATATCTATTGCAAACGATCATAGAATCCATTACCTTGCATTTAATTTTTTAGAAATCTCATTTTATATTTATGTTATTTTATCCAGTCACATGCTGAAAGTTGTATTTCTTTAGATTTGATTTGCGATGATAGTTTTTTTTTATTTGAACTTCCGGCATTGTTTTATTTTATTTTATCCAGCCACATGCTCAAAAAAAACATGGTTAAAATATTTCTTTAAAAATTCGTTAAAAATAGAAGCTTGAGTTATACATTAAAACACTGATGTCACAAGTTCATCTCTTTTTAATTAAAAGCTAAATATTCTTCATTTTTTAAAGCATTTATAGACTCGTGCTACATACTATGCAGCTATTTACTTCATTTAGACTTTTTTATAGATGTATTTCTATAATTAAACAAAACTGATTTATTTAATTAATAGTATTGTAAAAGTCACAAAAAATTCTTCGCATTTTCTTTTTTTTTTTAAAGAAAAAACATATTTCATATTTATTTTATTTCATGCAGACACGTGCTGAAAATTTCATTTTTAAATGTTTAATTTGCAACAATTATTTATTTTTTTAATTTGAGTTTTTATCTATCTGATGGCAACCTATTGATGAAAGATAATTTTTCCCCTTCCATTCGTAACGTGCTCCTGCAGATTAAATTTTATTGTTTTGTCCAAAATATATTGTTGAAAAATATAGTTGAAATGCTTCTTTAAAAATTCATTACAAATAGAAGCTTAAGTTAAATATTAAAATACTGATACTATTAGAAAGCTAATTTTTTTAAATCTTTAAATTGATGTTAAAATCATGTTTATCCGATAATATTTTCGGAAGTTATAGCGGAAAAACGTCGAAATTTCGCTTAAATTTTAATTAATTCAAATTCTAATTAAAAATTCAAAAAAAGGGCTCCGATGTGCACATTCCCGACCTCCAAGGTATACATGTACCAAATTTGGTAGCTGTAGGTCCAACGGTCTGGCATGTAGAGCGCCAACACACATTGAGCTTTATTATACGTATAGATGAAGGAAGTGAATAACACATTTCTGCTAATACAAAAAAAAAAATCTTGAATCTCCGTAACATCTTATTCAAATAAGTGGTGCATTAAATAACTCAATCACACAAATATGCAAGGCATAAACAGCGTCATTATGAAATACAATACTTATGGATTACAGAAGAAATGATACGTCGCTATTTTTAAATTAGCATGAGTGGCGATCTATTTACTATTCTTTTTTGTTGATCTTCAAAGTTGTAACTTAAGAAAATTCCAATTTATACTGATATATCACATCTCAACAGTAGAAATATGTTCTCTTTTCTGAGATCCTAGAACAGTTTCATAACAGATTAATCTCAGAATAGGGCTCAAATTCTTCAATGTTTTCCACTTAAGAATGAATGAAATGGTATTTTCCCACTGGGGGAAAGAAAAAAAACTCTTATTAAAACTGTCATTAATTGAGGTCGAAGGTTTATTTTTAACAAATTATGATAATTAAATTATTTAACTTTCTTGGAAAAAAATTACATTTCATGAAAATAACAGCTACGATGTCATAGTTCAGCCTTTAAAAATGCATCTGCTGTCAAAGAAGTGTACATAATAATAATGCAATGCTGGTGAAAGCAGGCTAAACTTTTAAAAACGCATTCTGCTTTCAAAGAAGTGTGCGTAATAATAAAGTAAACAATGCTGGTGAAAGCAGGTAAAAAAACACATGCGATTAAAAGATGTTGATGAATATTGCCATTTATGCTTTATTCATTACCTGTGAGATTTCGAGCTTCAATTATTTGTTGCCTTCAATTATTCAAAAACCCCTTACGAAAACAAAACCATGTTCCCGCCTGATAAAAAGACCAAATATCAATTTATACATGTCTTGTATAATGCTCCTTCCATTTTTTTCCCCTTTCCATGAAAGTAAGTGTCCTCTAATTTGTAGATTTTAAAAGCTAAACATTTATATAAAAATGCGTCCTAGATGGATGCCATACAGGAAAAATCATCGGTATAGCAAATGTTCCTTCTTACTAAAACGTATCATTTTTTAAGAAAGCACACAAATGCAAGAAAGGAATTGTATTCACTTCCTCTGTATTTAAATAAAAATCTTAAATGTTCAATTTCTTAAGTTCCTTTCATTTCTTTATTAAATCGATGCAGACCATTAAAAGTGGGCATTGAGAGTACTTGCCTAATTTTTTTGAAGCCATGATAACTGGGCGATGTTTTACTAGACAAATATTTAAACTGTTTTTCAGTACTGAATGCAATTGTGCTTCTGAAAAAAATGTTTCTATCCAAATGGGTGATGAGCTCCTTTAGATTTAAAAACAAGGATATATCCCCAAATTTTGTAGATAGATACGCGAAACACTGTGTGTGCCTAGATGAATGCAAGAAAAACATTTGACTAAATAATAATTTTACACTAAAGGGAATGTATAAAAAGTGTTTTTCAGGGTGCGTAGTGAGAAAATGCTGCAAAAATTAAGTACTTTTAAGCACCATAACCAAAGAAATTAAGCAACTTTGTTTAACAACGAACTAGCATCTTTAAGAACTTCCGTAAATCTTTCTTTTCAACTATAGGATTAACATAGCAGGAAAATAATACTACAGATTCGTATAGATATAGCAGGGTGAGTAGTCATAAAGTCCTGCAAAGATTACGTATTTTTAAGCACCATAACCAAAATAAATAAATAAATAAACACCTTTGTACATGAACGCTTGTGTAAACCTGCAAATTTTCTTATCTCAGGTTATTTTTTGTTTTATTATAATGCATAATTTTGATTGCATTTTAAAAAATTAATTTTAAATGTTCATTTTTTTTTAATTTTAATATTTATTTCTGTATTTTCATAATATTTGCTCAATGTTTTCTGTTGTAAAGCAAATGTTTTTTTAGGGGGATGCAATTGTAGAAAAAGATAATAAAAATGGGGGAAAAAACATCATTACATAAAATTTAAGTCAAGTTTTATGAGAACTATTTAGAAAGCTACATGTAAAACAAGTTCAAACGTTTTTCAAGTTGCAACCAGTTCGGTATGATTTGTATTTCTCTCTTTCGGAATAACCATTCTAATACTTCATTAAGGTGTCCAATGTTGAATAAACGAGCGAAAAAAGGTTCATTAACCATTATCTTAACAAGGATTACAACTCTTTGATCCTTTCACTGAATGCTTCCCTTTCGTCGGTTTTCTTTTTTGATATATCCAGCAAACATACATTTATGAATGTTATCGATTTAGCGTATTCATCGAATGCGGAAACAATAAGGGAATATCTAATGCTAAAACAAATATATATATATATATATATTTTGCATTTTTCGGGAAAATTAAGCATTTTTGAGGACCTTTCTTCCAAAATTAGTGCTTAAAAATGATTTTCAAATTTAAGCACTTTTTAAGGACATTTCATGACGCTACGCACCCTGGTTTTTCATCAAAATCTCATCGAATTTCTTTGGCAATTTTCTGGAGACCACACAAAAGAGCTGAAAACATTCATTTGCTCACTCGAGAACTATTTCAGTCTTTGTCCACAGCGATTCATTTCGGCGATTCTTCAGAAGCAGGAAACAAACAGCTCAATAAAACAAAGGGCATTTCATTTCGAGAATCGGAAAGAATTCGGACCCTTTTGTTGGGGCCCGGACGCATTTCGAGAATGAAAGTAATTGCAAAGAAACAGACGGCAAGGAAAGCAATTACCACGCTGCTGAATACACGAGTCATATCGATTACGCATTACTTTCATTTAGAGTAATCAGCAGTCTGAGGAACGCAGAGAATCCTAGATTTCTGGGCGAAGAAAAGAGGATTTAACTGAACCATTTGGATCCGAAATAAATTTGAAATGTGATATTTATTTTCTCGTACACGAAAGGGAGTACTTGAACAAAGAATCGTCATCTTCAAAAATATCTGATCTTCATAGCTTCGAAGGGGTAACTTCAGTTCACATCTTTGGCAGAATGGAAGAATTAGTTTTAGTTTTTCTAATCTAATACTATAATACGAGGAATGGTTGCCAAGTCGAAAATCGCCCCAGAATTAATAAACTCCGGTAAACTTGGGGGTCTAGGGTTTTTGGCCACGAGGAATCGATTGGCGCCGGTTTTGAAGCGCTACGGTCGAGCAGTTCGAAGTTACAGATAGGATATTTTCAAACTTTATTAGTTCGCCATAATGGCTACTTAAATTTTCAAGCGGTAACGTGCTGCCATCTATAGCCAATATGGCGAACTAATAAAGTTTTATGTTTATGCTGTTATAGGTTTATAATATGTTTCTTATGTATGTATATATGGTTTTTCTAAATAAATTTGTCAAAAATATTGAACTTGAACACACTTCAATCTTTACCTTTACTTTACCTTTGTATAGAATAGTTCCCTTTCCAAACTCTAACTTTGTTTAGAATAGTTTACAATGGTGCACTTTAACCGGTTATCTTTTCACCAATGGTTTCACAAATTTTCTTATGGCATGTATTGTTTTGATAAATCACAATTGAAAATTTAAATCTTCGAGTTAGCTTCGATACCTGTTTTCTCCGAGCGGAGCTCGGTCACCCGCTGGTAAGATATTATACAAAAATAATAAAAAGATAATATCTACGATCGCAAATTTGAAGGTATGGTGTGAACATTAATTTTGAAGTCATTATTTGTCTTAATTAATTAAAGTCATCAACCAGTTTAAACCAGTTTGGAACAATCACGAGATCAGCCTCTCTCTCTTTCATACATACATCTTCGATATGTATGTGTGTGAGAGAGAAAGAGAGAGCGTGAACTATTTTAAAACTGAACTTACACTGAATTTTTTTAGCGCAATTCAGCCCATATTTTCATTCTAAATATATCCTCCTATTTCTAGATCCGATTCCACTTTCTCTACTTAATTAATTCAAGAAATGCTCTGTAAAAATGTTTTGTCAGCGAATCCCACGGCGAGAGTGATGGATAAAAGTTGCTGAATTAAACAAATACTTATTTAAAAAGATACCGTGTTTCCCCTTCTTTGAAAGTCGCATGTTCAGAAATCCCCATGAGAATCTTAATAAATACATTAGCACTGTAAACAAGATTTTCCCTATCAAATTAAGCTATTAAACATCCGGGAAAAGATGTCCAGAGCTTTCTCTCATTACTCGGTCTGTCATTCTGTGTGTCTTCGTCGGTCTCAGCTTGTACATAAACATGCCTGCTTTTCTGAAATGAAATAAAACGACGTAACATCAACAGAAGCCTCTTTAATGCCTTCAAACCTCCGATATATATATATATATGCTATTTTTAAATGACAAACTATTTTCCAATAAATTCTTAAAAATATTAATTTACAGAGAATTTTTACGAAAACAATATTTCTGTCAACAGAAACCTTTTGCAAACGCATCTGCTTGCATAATAATGCAATACTGGTGAAAACGCATCTGATTCCAAAGAATGATACATAATAATATTGCAATACTGGTAACGAGAGGTAAAAAAATATATGCGACTAAAAGATGTTGATGAATATTGTCGTTTATGTTTTATTTATTGCCTATGCGATTTCGAGCTTCAATTATTCAAAACCTCCAAACGAAAACAGGATCATGCCCCCCCCCCCCCCCCATGACAAAAAGGGTACGCAGTGGTCTATTGGTAAGGTCTCGGCTTCGGAACCTGAAGGAGTCAGGTTCAAGGCCCGATCCTACCAAAAAGCTATCGTGTAAGTGGGTCTGGTGCACGCTAAATCCGTCGGGATCCCCCTTCCTTCCGCTGGTGTGTTGCAAAAGTTTGGAGAGAGCTGCCAGCTCATGTTAATCCTCGCCATCTAACCATGGTTCAAAATTTCTAGATCCGCCCCCAAATAGCCCTAGTGTTGCTTTAAAAAGGGATAATACTATACCTTAACTAAAACCATAGAAAGAGAAAATGATGAATTCATATAAAAATTCATATGAAAGCTGAATTTTCATTATTTGATGCGACGTATAAAAGAACAGAAAAGATTTGTTATTTGATGCCATGAAAACTATAAAATCAAGCTCAGTAGCTAGTGAACGAGTATTTTCAATTTCAGGCAATATTGTGTACAAAATAAGAGCAAGACTTAGCCGCCTTTCAGTGGATGTTTTTTTAAAATACCATTTTCATGAAAGGAATCAAAATTAGTGAAAATAACACAAATATTATTTGAAATTTTTGTTTGAGTTTTCTTTATTTTGTGTAAGTGATATGTATACGTAATGTTGAACTTTTATATATTTTGACTTTGGTATTGATTTCGTTTTTTATTATTTTATATAAAGAAAATATTTTTTCCTATTCTACTTTTTGGCAAAAATTCGAAAACCGGTTGAAACCGATTTTTTTGGAAATATTTAAATCAAAAATCGGTTATGCAAAAAGTCTATTTTTGTATAACTCCTACTAGGAACTTCGACCTACATCCTCCATTGATTCTTGGGCCTACTAGGAATACTTGGCGATACTTCTGTACTAAGATTGACAGACTATCAATTTTATTTTTGAATTTATAAGATGAATATCACACACATCCCTGTTTATTTTGAGCATCTGTTGGATTGGGAGAAAAAAAGAAACTGGACGCCATCCATTTTTCAAACCCCGTTTCCCAACAGCAAGTATCGCAGGGGAGGATCGGCCCTCGTGTTTTCCAATCTCCGCAAGTCGTCAAAGCTTTTAAATATAATTACTCTTTCCCCGAGCGAACGGAAGCCGGTTCAATCTGCTTAAGTGCTGCTTGACCTTCCTCCCCGCACCATAATAGCCTCCCACACAGACCGAAAGGGTCTTAATTGTTTTTGTTCTCGCTTCTTCAATTAAGAAGCTTTAATCTCGTTCACTCCATTTTATGAGGAGTTGTCCTTTTACTTTTTTTCCTTGCCCCCCTCCCTTCCGCACAGCAATGTGGAAGTTTATTAGCAATCTAATTTTACGCGTTCGTTCGAGGTTTATTAGTCTTGTTATTACGGGAAGCAGCTGAAAAGTCGCTAATAGCCCGGCCCCTGGACGTAATTGGAAAAGAGGTTCATTATTAGATGGAAGCAGGCAGTGGCATTTCGGGGTCGAGAAAGGATGTCTATCTTGAAATCCGTCACCAATTCGGATTTTTTTTATTTACGAAAGTTTATCAAGGACGCAGCGTATTCTAGCTGACAGAAGCTACAGTTCCTCTTGCCAGAAACAAAAGAAACACGAGGAATTTAGAAATCATCTAAAAAACAGAGAAAACGAAGGGAAATTTGGAAATCAAATAAATTTCAGTTTCTTAGTTTGGTTTGGTTTTAAATCTAATGCCGATCCTTAATCATTTCAAGAATAAAAGATCATAGTCGGAAAATGAAACCACATTATTTGCGACAGTGTAATCACAGAATATATATATATATATATATATATATATATATATATATATATAAGCCAAGTAAAAAGGAATACAACATAATCAAAATTACGTCAAATAGAAAAAGATTCCGGCCTGAAGACCTTTTCAAGAATCACCCTCAGGCAAGGATTCAAAATCCTTGCCTATTGGACGAAGAATTATTTTTAAATGTGCGAGAAAAAAATTACTTTTAGACAGGTATGTTACTGAAAGAGAAAATCTTGAATACTTTCGACAGTTTGAACCTATTATACAAAAATATTGAGCGGTCAGCTCCTCGTTTTAAACATTGAGCAATGTATCTGTAATTTCCGATTCGTATATCGTCTATAACCTAAACTGTGACATATCCTTTTTACTTTCACATAAATGATAGAAATTAAACATGGAACTTGGATCCACTTTCCATTCCCGGTCATTTTTATTTGAGCGCTAAAGCCATTTTATGTGCGCGCGCGAATATAAAAACAGCGTTCTGCAAACGATAAAGCTTATAAGAACACATATTCCAGAGATGGCGAACCAGTTGCACGCGACACAATATTTTGGGCGCCACCGAGTAAAACGGCTTGCATGCGACTTTATTAGATAAACTGAGCTTGTCCCAATTCGATTAGTTGAAAACTGAATAATTTGAAATGCAACGTAATGATTTCCAGCCCAGTTCAATGTGGATTCAAAAATTTATTGAAACAAGAAGAAAGTTGGAATCGATTGAAACAGAAAAGTTTACAAGCAAATTTACGTAAAATTGTAACTAAATTTCGGAAACATGGAATTCAATTCCAGACACATTTAACTATTTGAAGAAGATGGACATGCCATGTATATCTTATTTTTAATTTCAAATAAACTAGACCAAGGAGGGCGAACCAGTGGCATCCGACATAATATTTTGGGCACGCCGCCGATCAAAACGGCTTGCAAAACAGCTTCATTCGAATTTGTCCCAGTTTGATTAGTTGGAAATTGAAGAATTTCAAATGCAACGGATTGATTTCGTCTTGTTCAATATGAATTCAAAAATCGATTGAAACAAGGGAAAAGTCGGAATGGATTGAAACATAAAAGTTAAGAAGCAACATAAGTTAAAATGCCATTGACGACCTTTTGAAAACATGGAATTCGATTCCAGACAATTCAAATACTTGAAGAAGCTGGCTCATGCTATTTTAACGCTATTTTCATCTATCTGTGCCTGAGAGTCATTATTTTCAGAGATGAATACCATTATAAGGACTTGCTTAGAAACCGTTTGGCAGATGACTCTCATTGAGCATGCATTCTGAACATCTTACATTCCTAATGTAAATTATTTGCCATCCAATCTGCAACAACAGAAGTTACACTAATGTTGCTTCAATCTGAAGTACTCGCATAGCTAAAAATATTTCCTATTATACCCTGCAAAATGTATTTTTCCGTAGTAAATAAAGAGTTTTGAGTTGTTAGCATTTAGTTTTATTATCTATCCAATAATCACAAATCAAAATTATTCGATGGTACATCTATACCTCATTAGGCAGTTCTGTTAGAAAAAAAAATAGCACGTGGATCCATAAAGGTTAGCCACCCATAACGCGCAGGCAGACGCATACAAACAAAAGATTTTGAATGTGATAAAAAAGAAAAAAGATATAAAAAGCGGAGTGAAAAGTTTTGAAATTCTTCTGAAAATGAATGCCATGCATAAAAAATTGGAGAAAGAGAAATAATCGCTAGAATGATTAGAAGTTTTTTTCGATTTACTACGTACATTTGCGCCACATTCTTTCTTTCTTTTCTTTTTTCTTTCTTTCTTCTTTTTTTTATCTTTATCTTTTTTAATCTTCTTGCGCTTTCAACAACTAGAAGGGGGGGGGGGAGAAAGAAAGAAGGCTGAAAATGATTAGGGATCATAAAAGAAAACGATTTAATACACTAAAAGATCCTTCGTCACTTAATCTGCAATAAAATCGATTTCCAAATGATCAAAGAAATGGGTCTTGGAGTTATTTTTTCGAAAGTAAATAAAAAAGGATTGAAAAGAATACCCATAGTTTGCTTTTGAATATTTCAATAAAAGTTCAATTCAAAATGATGATACAAAAAATCCAACAGCGATATGAATAAATTAGCACTTACTGCTTTCAATTTAGGGCTTCCTCCCCCTATATAGTAGGGGGGAGGGCAGATATGCAAAACAAAAACATGAAAAAATAATGAATATTTCTTTAACCATTTAAAGTTTTTAGCATTTACAGTAATTATGGAACACAATTCCAGAAAACTAATCGGACTTTTTCGCCGAAATGTTGTTTTATTCTACCAATAAAAATTGATATTTTGCAAAGCGATTTTTTTTTAAATATTATCATGTGAGACTATGATGTTGTTTTCGCTTGAAGTTTTTGGAGCGATTTAAAAGCAACAAATTGTTGAAGCTTCAAAATGCGTAAGCAAGAAGTTGATTATTTATCCCTATTTATTTTATTTTGAAGCTGGCTTTTACAGCACAGCTTTTAAAATATCTATCCTCAGCTAATATATTTTTATTTTGGAGTCGGCTTTTACTGTATAGCTTTTGAATTATTTATCACCTGTTATTGCAGTTTTTCCCGTGGAAATAACAGTGCTATTGCTTAATTCGCGCAACCTTTGTTTTTTTTTTTAACCAAACAAGTTAAAATGTTGTCTGTTTAATCGATAAAGATAGTCGATTCAGGGATAATTTCAACTAATTGAAATAAGGTTATCAGAAATTAATGCAGAAGGTTGTCCCATTTCACCATTACACTTATAATGGCAAAATGGGACAACCATCCACTTAGAATCCGAATTATATCTGTACATGGGAGATTTCCTGCCTATTTCCAAAGATTTGGAAGAACGCAGGAAAATAAATGCATTTGCGGAGAAATGGGTACGGTTTACCACTATTTAATGGAATGTATGGAGATCTCAGAGTAAAGGAAAAACCAGAAGATTGTCAATAATACTTTAAGTACAGTATTGATGGTACCGGGTCATCTCGAAACTCTGAAGGATACGATGTCAAAGATTGATAGTCTCATTCCAACTGTTTGAGAGAGTGCAGGTGGGGAGAGAGACAGCCATTTACTACCCTGAAAGCAATGTGAGTTTGATTGATCGATCCATGTAAGGTTGGACACTACTTATTCAGCAGTCGACCACAACAAATCCTGTCGATACTGCTGCGTTCACAGTGGTCTCGGGGTGGTCGGCTGTATACAAGAAGAAGAAGGGCATTATCAGCGACAGTCGATGCTGGAAATGGTGTTCTAGTTTCAAAACTGATGGCAGTAGCCTGGAAGAGAAGCTAGGAAGAAGTCGACCCTCGGATTTCGACGACCAAGCACTCTGGGGAGCCGTGGAAGGGGAAGAAAGCTAGACAACTCGAATGCTGGCTGATAACTTCAACATGGACCATTCAGTTATTGAAGTAGATGGTGATTATGCTCAGGAAAAATCATTTAAAAATTTGAATTTTTATTTCCTATTTCATAATAAATAACGTTCAAAAACCCATGATAATATCGTTTAAAACATCTGATAATTATGCACCAACCCGATGCTTAAGCATATTATCTTCTAACAAAGCAGACAGTATTCAACAAATGGAGTTTTCTCATTCATGTTTAATGCGTATTTTGAGCAAATCAGCTTTTTTTAAAAATCATAATCTAATTCGCTTCGTTAACTTTACACAAATATAAATTCCGGTGCGAAGACCACATGCCAAATTCCGTTCATCCAGCTCGTTCTACTTTCGAGCGATCATGAGCAAGACTGGCCGAACAGGTAAGTTTCAAAAAGTACAAAAATCTCGTGATCGAATTTCTTAACCATCATAATACTTTTTTATTTCTGCATTTTGTATGCGACAAAGTGGGATTGCTTTCCAATGCACGCTACATCTTAAATGGATCGGTACAGTGAATAAACAAACCATCAATTAAAATATCAAGAGGGTAAATGAACTTATATTTAGTCTTTTTCCTTTTAATGTCTCCTTAAAGAGGGAAAAAATAAAATAACTTTTCTTTTAAAATGCCTGAATGAATATACAAACTGAAAAAGGTGTCTAGACATCTTACCATAAAAAATAAATTATCATATCGTCAAAATTTATTCCAGTCATGATATACATTTTTAATGGTTTTGTGATAATTATTATTCATTAATAATTTGAGTGCTTGATTAAAAATAGTAGTTAATGAAGTGTTTGAATGACTATATTTATTTAATCGAGAGTTAGACTTATATCAAAACTCCGAACAATACAGGTTTTTATCCAGTGTGATCTCTTTACAACATGCCATTTTTTCAGCACAATAATTAAGAAAATGCCTCTAGTACCTAAGGCGGACAACATATCCTTTTTTTACTTTCCTTTTGTCATTATCAATGGGGTCGTGCAGGATTGGATTGTTTAATGGCACAATAGTCAAAAATTGCCATACTGCGCCATACATATGGTCAAACTAGAAAGCTAAAATTGTATAAAAAGTTCAAAAAGTATATAATAGAACCAAAGATGTATAAAGTGTAAAGATGAAACTGTAGAACAATGTCGTGATGTGTTTGGCAACAATTAATATAGGTCTATATGAAGTGGTATAAACCAGTTGCTTCTAAAAACTTAAAAAAATATTTTTGTGAGGATTTTCCCATAACAACGCTCGCATGTCCAGTAATGAGCAATTAAAACAATGTAAATGATGAAGATTAAAGTCAGGACATTCAATTAAAATATGAAGAATTGTTAAAATAACCTGGCAACTAGAGCAAAAGGGAGCTGGATCTCCTAATAAAAGATATATGTGCTTTAAGTCAGTATGACCAATGCGGAGTCTGGTCCATTGGACCTCGAGCTCACACACTGGAAGAGCAGTTCGTAATGTAATTGTCAGCCTGATAGAATGTAATTTGTTTTTGCTTTGTTGATCCCACGATTCCTACAATGCAGAATGAATAATAACACACAAACGAGTTCTTCGCATCGGTGAAGGTACATCAAGCTACATAAATAAAGACGCTGTTTTGGCAGCGTTTTCAGCCAAAACATTTCCTGTTATCCCAACGTGACTGGGAACCCAGCAGAATAAAATTTTGTCCAGGGCATGCCTTTTCTCTCTCTCTCTCTCTCTTTCATCCTCACATTTGGCTTTAAGAAGTGACATAAATGCACTCTATATTTTGACTCCATGGGCCCCCTCAAATTCTCTCTTCGACATACAAAAGTTTCCACAATCCCATTTCATTTTCATCAAATCTCAATGATAAAGATGGATTAGAAAAAAAATACTCAAAAATATCAGATAGGAGATGAATAAATATGCCTAGCAGCACACATATAGTATGCAATATTGTTTGATATTAAACAATAATGTAGAATGCAGTACAGCAGGATGTGCAGCTTGAGTCATGGTAAACCTAAAAACATGTCCTGGCCTAATATAGAATAGATATACAGTATTCGCATTCAAATAGCTCATAGGTTCTTCAAAATGGATAAATACAAAATATTTGTGCTTGATGAGGGAATCTTGTGCCTTTCTTTCAGCAAAACGGTAGTAATGTCAGATAACAATTGATTCTGGTAGATAGCGATTACGTGCTTTCCTTTCCACTGCAGACCATTAAGTTAAATAAATACTGAAATCAAGTGACTGTGCTCTCCAGGCAAATCGCCTTCGTATTCAGAAAGCAAATCAGTAACGTGTCCTTGCAGAATAATGATGGCACCCAAGAAAACCATGATGCAACTGACCAAATCATCAAAGAGCTTCCGCTATATTTGGTGGTAGCAAGCAGCTTGTAATATAGACTTGGTATGCCAGGCGTACACTCGACCAGCAGTGGGCTTAGTTTAGTTATATCAACGTCCCTTTTATAAAGCAACACTAGGGTTATTTGGAGACGGATCTCGTCATTTTAAACCGCGGTCAGATGACGAGGACGACACCACAGCTGGCACCCCCTCTCAAAACTTCCACAAAAAACCAGCAGGAGGATCTTTGGCCTGACAGATTTAACGTGCAAGAGACCCCCTCACACGACGGTTCTTCGGTGGAATCGGGTCCCGAAGCTAAAACCCTCCGGTTCCAAAGCCGTGATCTTACCACCAGGTCAAGGCGGCCCGATCAGCAGCGGGACAAAAAAGTGCGAAAGAAAAATCATTTGACCACATTATAATCTTCAATTACATCCCACAGTGCTAGATTTATGACTTTTCCAGTTAAGACCACTTGCATTAATGAAGAATTATTTTTAAATAGTAGCTTGGCCAGAAATACTCAATTAACGGAAGCTCCCTTCTGATTCACAGGGCTTCGGAGTACGGCATTCATTTCAGCGTTAACTTTTGCTGCAGTGGCATTTTTATTTTTCATCACAATCCTCCTCTATGATCATCATACTAACTCCACACTGTGACTTAGAGGATGTTTTTCCTCTTTTCAAGTATGCGGAATAAATCTTAGATTCATACATCTTGGAACGTGGCTTACATATGGAAATCTGACAGACCAGCTCAAACAAAATGCCCCCATTCTAACATGTTGCAATTGCAATTCCCCAGAACACTTGTTCCAACAACGACTGACTTATGCAGTACGTTTAGGACATTGTCTAGGTAGCATCAGTAGGCGAAAACAACAGCACCACCTTCGCATTCAACTGCAATAAAAATTTCTTCGCAGGCACTCATTTCATGAGGTTTTCCCACATGTTTTTGTTCCCTTCCTTTATATGTGTCCAAAATATTTCCCAAGGAAAAAGATCAACCACTTCAGCGAGACTTACAATTTTCGTTACTCCACAGATCTGGCAAAGCATTCTGACAAAATCGGAATTGATACCTTTGATTCATAGTAATGCATTTATTCCGTACTTTATTATTTCTGTAATATACGTTTGAGTAAATATCCAAATATAAATAGACTTTATATAGATACTTTAATTTTCTAATATGGGAAATATATATTTTTAAAAGTATAATAATTGGATGAATCTCGACATTTCTGACTTAGAAAAGTTAGAAATGATGATTCGGTTAGTTAGTTAATATTTTGTGGCACAAGAACAATGTTTGGCCGTGCTGTGCCAAACATATGGTAAAAGATAAACAAACATCAAAAGTTGAAAAAAGTTTTTTTAAGTAAAATTTGCAAAAACGGATAAATATGGAGATGAAATTGTTTCTAGTTAAATAAGATGGCAAAAAGACCCATTTCTTTCAAGAAGCTAAAAATATTTGAAGATGATGTACCAAATAAACATAATGAGAATTAAAAATTGGACATTCAGGTGGAATATGAATGACGGTCAAATTAACATGACATGTAATGCAGATGGCACATCACGCATCAAACAGTAAATATTTAAGTGTGAGACGAATATGACCAATGTGAAACCATGTCAATTTGAAATCCAACAAGCGCACTGGAGCAATAGGCTACAGAGTAATGACATGTTGAAGAAAATAGTTTATTAGAAACCTGCAAATCCCATGATTCGCTCCATAAATAAAAAATAAGTAGTGAAATATATATTTTTTAAAAAATTTCTGAGTTCGGAAAACACATGTTAGGAGTTATGTCTACCTGTAAATAAGACAGATCAAATAAATAACAAGCTACTGGCATTATAATAAATTTGTAAACTTCTTCAAATCTTGGATAAACTTCAACAAGGGGAAGTTTCAAATAGCTTAAGTAGCTAGAAATATGGAATTATCATTAGAATTGTAGATTCATACCAAGTTTTGAACCTAACTGTAAATGGGTTGACTACACACGTTGGTTACACGTTAGGAGTTATGTCTGCCTGTAAATAAGAGACATCAAATAAACAACAAGCTATAGGCTATAGTAAATTTGTAAACCTCTATCAAATCTAGGATAAATTTCAACAAGGGGAAGTTTTAAATAACTCAAAAACACAAGTATAGCTGGAAGGATGGAGTTATCATTGGAATTGTAGATCTACGCCAAGTTTCGGACCTAACAGTAAATGGGTTGATTATATTTATATCTGTCTGTAGGTGTATGCGAATATGTGTACAAGATAACTCGAAAACGCTACTATGTCTACAAATGATATTTGAAACAAGGTCATCAGGAACACTGTAGATCTGCACATAATTTATAATTCAATCACTGGAAAGGAATACTCTAATTTTTATTAATACAATATGCAAAATGCGTGATAAGCGAAAGTTTAATATTACCTCTAGCTTGTTTCTGAAATGAATCGCATTCTTCAAAACGATGGATAACAGAAAAACATAACTTTCATACTTCTCCAAGCCCAAAGATTATATAACTGCAAACCAATGTTTGACACACACATACACACTCACATATATAATGACAGAGAAAAATTATTTTTTGATGACAAAACATGAAAAAAATATTCTTCTTTATTCAAGGCATGTATATATTTCAGTGGATGTTGTACCTGGCATCTTTTAGAAGCTATATGGAACTGAAGTTACAGATCATAGAAAGACAAATGACACTACACTCCAATAAATAAGAATGTCATGAAGGTAAGAAACTTTTAGTAGTTTCATTTTAAAATAAAACTGTAAAATGATTTTATTCTGATTGTGGCATGCTGAAAATTTCTGTAAATATAATACTCTAATTACAGACATTTTGGTGTGGCTTTATATGTGTTTTGTATTTCAAATATAAATGAAAAATAAGTGCATGCTACATTAAATTAATTTTTTAGAGCATGCATGAAGTTATTTGAAGGGATTTTGTGACATGATTCAAACTATTCAAATAACTAATAGTTGCAAAGCAGTCTCACAGTAAGACAGTGCATTAGCTATATGAAATGATTCTCACTTCACAAATACAAACGTCACTGACCTGTTTAGCAACAGCAAGAGTATTTCATTTCTTTAAAGACACAAGAGCAGAGGGTTAGTGACAGAACTGAGCTCATCAGTGCTGGGGAGAAGTGTTAGGAGGGTTTCGCTGAAGGAAGTTGAAGCCCTACTATTTCAGTGCTTTTGTTTTCATTTTTTCACTATTGAAGCTCTCTTTTTAAATACTGACAGCAATTATTCTTCATAATTACTTACAAAATTCATAAAGCTGTATTAAAAGCCCTAAGTTCTTAAGGTGTTCAAATGGAATTTCGAAGTAATACAGTACTGTTACTATAACACACTGTTAATCCGAATAGATGTAAGGGCCGAGGCAATGAACAGGAATGATTCAATTTTTAGATAGATCAGGATCTTCAACTTCCCTCCCCAGCAGACCCTCTTAAGACTTAGAGCATGCAAATCTAAAAGAGTTTATTTCAGATACTCATAAAAATTACACAGAGGAATATGCATGTACATTTGTGTAAGTACAAAGTCTAAATTTACAAAATAAATGCATACATTTTTCCCCTTTCTGATAAATATTTATTCATTAACTTTTGAGATGTTTACTCCGTAATACTCGATGCTTCCTATTATTTGTAATTAAAATCTGTGCAATTTCAAAGGTGCATTAATGAAGTTTTGTATACATTAAAAAATTGTTTTATTCATTGCAAATAATAATAATAATTTACAATTATCAATTACTAAAATTTTCAACTATATAAAAAGGGAAGAAAAAAAATCTGCCTACTTAAGTATAAAATATGGTTCTCCCTTTTGAGTCTGATATAATAATTTCTACAAAAACAAAAAGGGCTGAGCTTTATAGTAGAACATAACTGAAATTTTAAAAGTCATACAGGTATAACATATTACATATGTAATTCTTCTAATAGTAAAATTTACTTAGCAATAAATTAAAAGATTGAATAAACCATTTGTAAAATCTGATCAATAATGCTGCAAATAAAAGCATGGTATTCAAAATATTTTTATTTAAAAAAACCTGTTTTAAAAATTTTAACCGTTTTATATATTTTATTGCAATAAAATTATAAATAAATTCACTTTATTTCTTTGAGTTTTAACATGATGGAAATAATTATGAATAAAAATTATGGATTTTTATTTATTAATCGGATGGATAGCAAGCTTAAAAAACATTATTTTCTTAAATATTCATTTCTTCTTACCTCAGCGATGTAAACTAAAATGCATAAGAAATATCAGGATTTTACCCCCAACTAAAATGAAAGTTACCTCATTCAGTTGAGCCACTATTTTGTTGAAGGCATTGATCCAACGGCGCTTCGCTCGGGACATGGTGGGATCACTATCATCAAGAGGCAGTTGAGGAACTTCTGGCTGAGCAGACATCATGCTTAGATCAAGCAAGGGCACATCAATGGGACCCTTGGCAGAGAGTACACTCGCCCTTCGGTCTCTAGTTCTATCAGCCTCACTAGGCTCTGCAGTCAGAGTCAGAGATGTTTCATACTCTGATGGCTCTTTAGTCGGTGGAGGAGGTGGCTTAAAAACTGGCTCTGTCTCCAGTTCATCTTGACTAGGAGGGGCTTCATTCACTTGTATTTCTGGATATTCTGGCTTAGGCATTTCCTTTTCATATTCTTCTTCTTCTGGCAACCACTCACTTCGCTCATTATCGTCTTGCCACTCACTAATCAAAGCATCCATTTGGTGATTGGTCATCTCTTCCTCATCGACCCAGTCCTCCTGCACAATCGTTTCTTCACTCCAGCCGTTTTTAGCTTCTGCATTCTTCCACCGTTCTGCATTTCGAACTGGCTCCATAGTACCATTGCTTTCCCACCTTTCCTCTTTTTTATTTGGTTCCACTGATGAGTTCCATCTCTCACCGTTTTTCGCCTTGAGGGACTGATTATTCCACCGATCATTGTTCTTTGCTTCTGCAGGATGGTCAGCCCACTTATCCGCAACCTTTACAGGAGGAGGAACAACAGAACTTCGTCTCTCGACTGGTTTGGCAGGTTCTAACCCTTTATTGTTCCATCGATCCTTAGCTACCACAGTTGCATCTGCCGGCTGGTCCTTCCATCTATCGTAGTCTTGTACTGGCTCCGTTGGATGGTTATTCCACCGATCCACATCTTTCACGGGTTCAGGATGGTTGTTCCACCGATCAGGATCTTTCGCAGTTTTGACTGGATGCGCATTCCACTGATCGGCGTCTTTTGTTGGCTTGGGTGGATGGCCGTTCCACTGATCAACGTCCTTTGCCGGTTCCACAGGATGAGTGCCCCACCGATCAACGGCTTTCCCTGATTCAGGAGGAACTCTTTCTGCCACCGGAGGCATCTCATCCGGCCAGCCTTTCTTGCCATGTTTTGGTGGCACTTTAATAACAGGCGTTGTTTCTTCATTCCAGTCATGCGGAGGACTTTCTTTCCTCCAATCTGTCACAGGACTTTCTTTACTCCACTCTGATTCAAGACTCCTCTTTTTCCAATCACTGCTAGTGCTGTCATTGCGCCACTCTTCAGGTTCAGGCGCATGCCTGCCGCTTCTGACTCCAACAGTGCCATTTACTTTACTCCAATCAGTTCGACTCTCCTCTGGAATATATTTTCCAGGTAATTTCGCCGTTGTTGTTGGGGTTGGTTCAGGCTCCCCATCCCACTGGGACATATAGTAGCTGTCCTGTTCAGAATAACTAGTGGTGTATCGACTGCCTTTCTCCCAGTCGGTAGAAATAGAATCATCTCTAAAACTAGGATAACTTTCAAAACTACTTTGCGGATATGTTTCTGTACTGTCTCTGTAGCCGTAATCGTCTGGGTTGTAGTGTTCGACAAATCGGTCGTGAATGGATTCGTCAAAGCCAGTCTGACGTTCGAGACTGCGTCGTCTATCTGATCTTTGGAATCGTTCTAAATTCTTTTTATCGGTTTCGTTATCGATGGTGTCCTCATCCCAGTGGCAATGCCGAGAGCTCTGGTCTGTTTCGAAGGAGTAACGCATATCACTCTCGTAGTCTAAGCTAAGACTATTGTCGTAGCCTGATGTGGATCTAGTTGAGCGAGATCTAAAGCATTAAAGAAAATAAAAGAATCACCAAATTAATAAAATCTTCAACAAATTTTAACATTTAATCGTATATATATTATTCATGCTTTTGAATTTACTATAATAATTGAAATAAATATTTGATACTAAAATTTTTCAAACGATTTTCTTCCCCAATACCATTTTTCAAGAGCAAATTTTGGGCAACTCAAAGAAAAATGGCTATAATAGGAATAACCTCAAAAATCAGACATCATTTCAATTACTTCATAGTGCCAATGTACGTATTCCCTCTCTCTCTCTCTCTCTCTCTCTCTCTCTCTCTCTATATATATATATATATATATATAATGCTTCAGCAATTTAGAAATTCAACTTTGATTTATTTCATCATTAGAGGTATATTATGTACAAAGAAGCGATGGTAAAATTGAAGACCGTTTACAACTCGATACATGAGCAAAAGAGATCAATATTTTCCCTTCAGTGAGTTTACTACAAGATCTTTGATAGAGATTCTGTTGACATGGGTAGACTTGTAAAAAAAGAGTTTTAGATATCTTAAAAAGAATGTTGTAAGCATTAGCGATTTTTATCCCTTCTCTTGGAGCTTAAGAACATGTTGAAGTGAGGTGGGTAATTTTTTTAGGCAGCTTGTAGAATTAATTAAATAAAAAGTTGGAATTTGATCAGGAATGTTTTAGAATGGTTAACATGAGCTAAATTAGGATTAAAATGCGGAAACTAAGACTTTAAAATATCATTCTTGATACCCCCAACTCCTAATCTTCCCTTAATAGGCTTCTAAAAAACAAAAAAAAACAAGCTGTACAAAATTTCACAAGAATCGAACAACTATTCTGCAGCTCTGAAAGACCTTGAAGCAGGTACAGTCCTTCGAATAACATATAAAATTTATAAAATACTATGTTATTTTAATAATGCAGCTATTCTTGTAAGAGAGACATTACTTTCTTTACACGTAGTGGGGAAGAAGTAGAGTAATCACAGGAAAATTCAATTTTGAGATTTTTATGATTCTGTGGCTGTAGTGTTGGACGAAACTGTGTCGATGCGTAGCTTGAATTCCACCAAGGATTGAGCCTGCGATGTTTTGGTTTGAAATCCAGTAACTTATCCATTCAACAAAAGCGATCGCTTGTGTTAAATGGTTGTTATTGGCTTATTAAGTTGTCACCACAATACTCTTCTACCAGTGAGTCTGTAGAGACGAACGATTTTTATAGCCCTGCGTTATGGCGAGCGAAGAGAGTGTTGTTGTTGCATCAAGTGAGTCTGACGACTTTATGTCGGTTGCGTTTGCTGAGGGTAGGTGACGCCACGACAGCTGTTTGAACGTTCATAGTCCGAGGTCACCAATGTGGCGGTTGTATTGGCGAAATTGTGCCAGTGAGTAGGTTGAATTCCGCCAAGAATCAAAGCTGCGATGTTTGGGTTTGAAGTCCAGTTACTTATCCATTCAAAAAAAGCGAACGCTGATGTCTAGAGGCTGTTACTGGCTTATTAAGATGTCACCACAAATCTACACATTTCAGATCTCCTGCGTTCAAAAAACACATTTTCGGAAAATGTTCGTCTGTCTGTGACAAAAATATCTAAAATAGATAGAAAGAAATTCTGCATGTAAAGTAATTTAGACATTAATGTCTAACAAGCATCAATATCCATTATATTTCTTCTCCAGTAGCCCTTAAATTGATAAGCTCAACGTCTGTTGCACTTTTATTAACTTTGAAAATACAAAAGAAGCTGAAATGGGGTAAAATAACCAATGGGATAAGGTAATAAGATAAATAGACCATCAAGCATCACAATCTCTGCATAGTCCTGTTGCTTTCACATAAGATTTTTGGCCCCCTTTAAAAACTGCAAAGATATTAATGGCTCAACTGAGACAAGGAAATGCAAGACATAGAATCCATTAGCAATAGGAAAACTTTTTGCACTGTAGTCATTCACTCTCGTTCTGACAAAATACGATTTTCAGCATCAGAATATTAACATAAATTTTGTGTAGGTGTTATCTAATTCATGAATTATAATTTACAGTATTCTTTAGATGTAATCATGAATTTCTTTAAGTTGTGCAGATTCATGAGCCAGGAAGAATAGGAAAAACAAAGAGCGTTAGGAGTCATTTTCTTGCTATGCCACTGATCGATATATCAAGCATGTTTTTAAATTTTAAATTTAAGAAATGGTATCAGATACACAAATCCTTCCATTCATTTCTAAATTTTGAGGCCGGGTTTTCAATACCAAGCTTGAAATTTAAAGATTCTAAATATGAAACAAAAAATATTTCATTTTACAGCCCCTAAGATAATTCAAAGTTTTCTCCAATGTTTCCACCCAGCAATAAATAACAGTAAAATAAAAATAAAAAGATGCATAATGCTATAAATATATAAACAAATAAAGAATATTTTACACTTCCAAAATATATATATGGATACTAAATAAAAGATTTATTATTATCTTTACAACAGGTTTTAAAAAGTAGCCATCAAAAATCAATATTTAAATATCATCTATAAATAAAAAATTATATATAAATAAGTAACATTTAAACACACAAAATTTTTAACACTTTTGTTTCAAACCATTTTTAAATTGTACACAAATTTCTATAAAAGAATGCAACAGTAACTCTTTTTAATTTTTTCTTAATTAATACGTTTTGAATTATGCACAACTAAATTTTAAAGCAAAAAAAGGCAACAGATCTTGTATATCTCACAAGTTTCAAAGTATATGGATGTGAACTGGATTTTCATTTCAAGTGATTACTTTTTCTAACAATGACAGATTTATCCTTAAATTTAACATTCCATATTCATAATATGAATAACCATGCATTCTGCTAAGCAAAATTCGTAAATTACATTTAAACTAAAGAAAGCTGTAGAATAAAATCTTTACCTATCTGTGCTGTGTGAATTCATACGACGATTGGGCCGACTATTATAATACAGAGGATCTTCAATGGAATTCCGATCCATATAATCATTCCGATCTCTAGAATTGTAGGGAATGTTATCGTAATCTGCTTCATAACTATTGCCAGGTTCTATATATCTGAAAAGAAAGTAAATAACATTTAATAATGCATTTTGTCCCATTTGTAGATTTACAAATTTATTTTCACATATTTATTGTGCGTAACAGTATTTTTATTTCAGAACTTTTTTAATTGGGAAAATTTGATTCAAGTTCAAAAAGAGAAACAAACAGAAGAGAAAACACAGGGAACTCTGAAGCTGTATGTATTTGAATAATACAGATAAAAAAGATTTTGACACTATATTTAATTTTTAATAAGGAATATTTTCAAATTTTCAATGAGATTATAATTATTCTGTATAATTATATGGCTTAATAATTTTCAGACAGTAGGTATAAAAAAATAAGAACAAGGAAAAATACTTTCCACTTTTGCAAAATACCATACAATTTGAGGAAATATAATATTACTTACTTTCAATATATAGAAAACAAAAAAATTATTAAAAAATTGAATGTATGCATGACTAATCCTTCTTTAAAATGATATAAACCAAAATTACTTGAATTAATACCAAAGTATTTTCCTTTATAAAGAGGTTAACATATTTAACGTTAAAGAGTGTTATTGATTAATGTAGATTTTCTTATGGAATTTAAGGAATCTCATTTGCTTTACTAAATAAAAATGCTCTCTGCAATGATAGAAAAAACTGAAGCAAATAAAATCTATTTGAAAAATGCATACTTCAAAACAAGCACAGGGATTTACGAAAGTGTACAAAACTAATTTGCATGATAGATATAAAATTAAACAATGACTTACAAATATACATTAAATCAAATATATATAACATTAATATGTAATAATTAATAATAGTATTTATGGTTGATTTACATTTAATAACACCTTTACCCATTAGTTATGTTTTAGTTAATTTATAATTAACACAAAAATTCTATGAATTATATCTTTAATACAATTATACATTTGTAAATATTTAAAAGTATACATTAGGAACTTTTGCCAACGATTTGATGACAGATTCATCAGTGTAATATACTTTTGATTTTGTGGTGTCTAAATTCTGATCGAATTCATTCATTGAAGTATTATATTTTCTATCATGTACATCAGCAGAAATGCAAGACTTATTATCGAGATTTTAAAAAGATTATCGTCGCTGACTCACTGCATTTCCGCACTTTTTCTTATGATGTATCTAAATATTTTTATGCATATACTTTTCCAAGTTGGCAATCGAAATTGCTTTTTAAATTAATGTTTACTTTTGTTTCTGTTAATAAAGTTGTTGTGTTTCGTAGAGTCAATGTTATACCAAATGATTTAACTTGCTTAATTCTCTCATATGCATTGCATAACAGCAAATATCTCTACAATTTAATACATGATTGATTTGGGATGGATGAAGGATGGGAAATGTCTTTATTCAAATCCAAAAATGAAATAGAAATAAAATATCTTATTTGAAAGAAAAAATTTAATATATAACTTCCATAAATTTTCATAAGTATGCACAGCCTAAATTAAATACAGTTCTTTAAAAATACAGCAAATAAATAATTTTATGTGCAAAATTATCTAAGTAAAATATTTTTAAAAATAATAATGAAAAGTGTGTGGTAAATAAAAATCTCTGCTTCTCAGTAATTATACTAAAATTATTTTTTAATGAGTAGTACAATAATTATTTTCAAAATAACTGTTTACTTTATATGTTTCGAATTCCAACCTTTTTTTTTTTCTTTCAAAAATCAATTCAATCAAAATATATTTTTTCATTTCATAAATTTGTAGTACTCAATGCCTGAAGTTCTGAAATCTTATTTAAATACTAGTCATTTTGTAACATTTTCTTTAAAATATTTTTACATGGAATCACATACAAATGAAATATATATCTTTTTTAGATGACTTAATATGTCACTTTTTAACATATAACGCTCCACTACTCATTTCAGTCACAAAAATTTTTCTTGTAATATAAAACAGTTTTACATTCCTCGGTTCACTGAAAAGTTTTCAAATTTCAGAAAAATTTTCTTTATAAAAATTATTAGACAATGAAAACTGTAGTGATAAAAGCAAAATTATATAAATAAATATATGCTTTGAAAATATAAACTACTGAATAGATTTTCTTAAAATTCTGCCCATGAATATTAGAAAGCATGAGGAAAATTTGATCAATACTATATCATTTGATTCAATGTGTAGATCTAAAAATTATTTAGTGCAATTATCAATCTAATTACAACTGAACCTGCAAAATATCAGAAAATTCTCTGTATTACCATAAAAGTTCATATGGTTATTAGATATATGTGGATATGCAATTGACTAAACAAATAAGCAAAATGCCATCTAACTTTAAAAATAATATATTTTAGCTAAGAGTACAACATAAACACTTAGTTACAATTTAATATTAATTACACAGAACTATAACACACACACACACATGCAGTGAAAATTATAACATGCTACATTGTTGATGGCTGGAAGTTGATTGCCAGTGTTTTGGTTGGTGCCGTTAGAGGACAAGTCTAGTAGTTATATATATATATATTAGATATTAGATAGCTTTAGTGAAGATTTTATCTATCACACTTTAAAATTTACTAAATAAAAAATAGGTGTTTAAAAATATTGCCACATAAAGAAAGTTTACCTTGAGCTCAGTGGCGGAATGGTCAAAGCGCGCGATCCAAACCCAGAGTTTGCGTGTTCGATGTTTACCAAGGCTGTTATATCCAAAATATGGATTTTTAGTTTGTTTCCTTATGTATCTTAGGTTATGTTTTTCTTATGTTCTCTCGCATTCCAGACCTTTCTGTGTTATGTAAATTAGTTGTTTCTTTAATATTCTGTAGTGTAAAGCTGATACCCACTAGTCATGGGTATCTTCTCGACCTTGTAAAGTTGCAAGTCGCTACTTGTTTGTTAGTTTAAAGCTAATGGTGTGTTTATTTAAATTTTTGTGACAATATAGATGCATATATATAGTTAATGTTAATATATTATTAAGCTAAATGTAAACATGAAAACCTTCCCATGATAAGCAAAGCTGGAATTAAAAAGAAACCCAGAAAAAAATAATCCTGATGAATACTTACTTAGCTCTGTCCCCATTGCGGGAGGAGGGGTATTCGGAAGCCCTGCGAGTGATCTCCGCAGCTCCACCGAACTGTGACGCCGAGCTGTTGGGATGGTGAACGGAGGCACTTGGGTGTTGAACCGTAGGGTAGCTGACATCACTGGTGTAATCACTGTCCTCAGAGATGCCAGCTAAAAGTCATTGAATTAATGAATTAAATGAAAACTTTACTTTATCATCTGATACAGAAATGAATATATCTTTCCATCGAATGAGTTATTTTTATGCAACATCAGACATCTCAGAAATATTACCACAAACCTCAAAGGTAATATATTTTTTTTATTAATCACATTATCGCAAGTGAGAAGGAAGAACATTTTAAAAATGAATTAAACTCTAGAAGTCCTATGAATTTAAAATTGAACACTGAATAGACATATTCATTCAATAATAGAATATTCATATGTAGATAGATAGATTCATATGATAAATATATCTTTTCATCGAATGAGTTATTTTTATGCAACATCAGACATCTCAGAAATATTACCACAGACCTCAAAGGTTTTTTTTTTTATTAATCACATTGTCACGAGAAGGAAGAAAATTAAAAAATAAATTAAACTTCAGAAGTCCTATGAATTTAAAAGTGCACACTGAATACATGTTTCAAGCAGATATGGAAGAAAAATACCTCGGCATAAATAATAAACAAATAAAGCTACTTAATTTACTAAAATTGGCAGTTACGATAAATGTATAGAGCAGAATAATTTGTTTACTGCAAATCTTTGATTGCTTACTTCTGAATACAAAATATTTGTCAATCGTCTGAAATTGGTGGCAAAGTACTATACAATAGAGCATTTCAATATAGATATAATTTAAAGCACCATAATAGTGATATTTTTGCCCCATATTATTAAAAGAACACTGTATTACTGAACACAAAGACAAGAAAGTTATTAAAAAATCCTTTATCTATCATAATTATTAAACCATGCAATACTGTCTACTAATTTATTACAAGGAGGGGATGAAAACCTTTGAACACCTAATATTTTCTATTATTCAAATCAAGAGTTTCATGACTCATTCTCTTAACTAGTAAAATTATTTTCCAATTACTTGTTTGTATAATTTCAAAATATTTTATGCCCAATAATAAATTTTTGTCATTTAAAGAAGAAAATTAATATATTGTTCCAACTCCTTTCCATACATCAACTATGCACAAAACTTAACATTTTTTAATTGATATTGTCTCAACAGTATATCAGAAATTTGTTTCTGTGTTCTGTATGTTTGAATTATGATTTTCACGTATGCATAATGAAACAGATTTACAGACAGTTAATAGATTTGATCTGAAATGTAATATGGATCTATAATTTTACCTCATTCACCTTATTTACTGCGGTTTTGAATGTTCCTTACATTTGGGTAGAGAATCTTCCTTTAAAAATTTGATAGATATTTACAATTTTGTTGAAAAGACACACATTAATCTTTCAGCTCATTGTGTTCCTGATAAATCCTTTTCTCATATGAAAAAGTTCAAAAATACATACTTGCCAGATTTAGCAACTGCTGTAAAACATGGAGTTCTCAACTATTTTGGGATTTTTTAAAATCATTTTGATGTTTACTCTACATTCTCTCTCTCTCTCTCTTTTTTGTACTTTATGTATGAGAAAGTAAAAAGATATTGGGACATATCACATAAAAATCTTTGCAAGACAATAGAGAGTTCTTTCAAAGCAAAGTTACACTGCTTTATCTGCTGTAATAACAGTTAAAATAGATATTCCAATACTGATGCTATTAATCCACTGAATGCAACAGGAATTTCACATGGCTAGCCTGTAAGGCCAATGTGAATTTCCTATCATGAGTTCAATATTTTGGTGAAATATTTACAATAGTTAATTTGTGTTATAATTTGTAATGCATTTATTTTACTGACGTCCCAGTTATGGTTGACTTCATCACAGCTCTATGGGCTGAAATGCAGTTAACTATTATTTTCACTGTTATAACACTGAATAGTAGTTTGTCTCCTATCTCTACTGTTATCTTATTTGAATTAAATATTTATTGTACTTCCATACTTATTAAGAGCATCAAAAATCAGGTAACAATATTTATTGTGTACATTAATTTTTCAGTCGGTCTAATGCCACTTAGTTATACCAAGTCGAATGAGATTTAGCGCTTTCGAATGAAGGCTAATTCGCCTTTCATTGTTAAAGAGCACCGTTCAGGTGAAAGTATGACTGTGCTCGAACACACATGACACAACCCTTTTAAGAGGGCAATTGAACTCATTCATACACTCATTCATCCATCTGCAAGTCAGAATTTAGATCCAATCAGAGGCCAACTCATCCCTGATTCAGTACCCCCAGAGGTATAATTTGTTATGGAAACTTGGAGGACTCTGCAGTCACGGCCTATTTAACATACCCCAACTATTATTGCCGAACACTCAAATAGTTATCAGATTATTTATTTCTATGAATTTCTCTATACTATATTGAATAGTATAAGTGAAGGAAGTTACCCAAGCAATAACCTGATAACCACGTTTTCACAACATAGACAAAATTTGAATCAGAGAATGAAGATGAAACTGAAAGTGATGAGGACCAAAACATAAATTGGTTAGAATGCATAATGAGAAACTGCTGAAAAAATTAAACATTTTTTATGCAACTTTGCACATGAATGCATACATAAATCTGCTCTTTTTCAAAACAAAGCATATTTACTGCTTTATAATAATGCACAGTTTTAATTGAAAGATTTATTTAATTTTAAATGTATATAAATTTTTTGTTTAATATTTACTCCTGTATTTACACAGTTATTTTATTGCAAAACAAATTACACCTTTCACCAAATAATGTGACTCAACAATTAGAAGAAACAATTATATTGTTTTGAATTTAATTATGAAAAAATCATTGTTATAAATCATGTCAAAAGCTAATTTTTCAAAACACTGAGCTAAACAAACTAAAAATAAACTAAGCTTTACATAATTAAAACTAAAGGAAAAAAATATTTCACTTAAACAAAATCTGCAAAAGCTCTTCATTTAAAAAAATCATTTAAAAAGTCTAAAAAATAACATTTGTGCAATAACGTGCTTTGTTGTTATAGTGAAAACAAGTCAAAATAATTTTTATTCTTTAAATTAAACTTTTATTTAAAATTTTGTAAAATCCATTCTTAACAGGCATCTATTACCTCAAAAGCTACTTCCCAAATTCTAAGCTCTTAATTTTAATTATTTATTTTTTGTGTTTATTAGAACAGCCTTTACATGCAAAGATATATTTCTTTAGGAAAAAAAATCAATAAGAGTTATAATAAGGGGAAGGGAAACCATAGAATCTAAATCTAAAAGAATAAAAGTTTTGAAAAATTTTTACACCCGTAAAAAATTTTAAATGCCAGAATCAGCATTTCCCCACTGCCTCAGCAAAAATTAAAATTTGGCAAGGTTGGTCTAATAAATGGTTGGGGACATTCATAAAACAAAGAAGAAATAACAATCATTGAAAATGTATGGTTTTGAATTAAAATTGCATCATACTAGATTTTAGATAATGAAACAATGAAATTATACAGAAATTAATTACAATTCAATATAGTACAGTAAAATTCTTTTAATAGGGTATTAAATGGATTGTTCCAAATAAAATATTAATGAAAATGATGATCAAATGCGTAATGAATTATAAAGAGACTTCAACATAAATGTCTATCAGTCCAATTCTCCTTTCAAATTCCTCCTATATTCAGTATATGAGCTGTTTACTATGAAAGTAGGGCAATTCCATTTTTGAAAAAAAGTGGGGATTACTGAGGTTATAGATAAAACTTGTTATGATCTCTTTATGCGGTTTAATAGTTTATAGTTTTTAAAAAAAATTCAGATTGTAGTATTTGGGAGATGAAAGTTTTAGCTTTCAACAGTACTGAAAGTATGTTGAAAGCTAAAACTTTCATGTATGTTTATTTTAAAAGTGGTGCAAGTCCATCTTAAACAGAAATTATTTTTGGCCAAGTATATTACGACAAAATTTAGCTCTGGTCGCTGTATGGTAAAGCAAATGTGGCCATTTTACTTCATACCTGAAATCTAAAGCTTCTATCTATGTGTCTATCTTTGATATTGAAATCAGTGGTTATGCAATATTTCACAAATAATAAAAAGTATATGTTAATTTTTTGTTTCAATAATAATATTATTACTTCCAACACCAATTGTTCAATCCCGTGAAAATGAAATAAATATCATTGGTCAAAAATTTTTATTTTCAGGACATTCATTTTTACTGAACGATTATGATAATGGAATGGCAATCTGGATATATTCTTCCTGTACTTGTATATTCTCCAGTATTATTATAAAAATTATAATAATTTTTTCGTACATGAAGTTGTTTTTCAACTCAACTTCTGGAGAAAACAGTTTTATAAAAAAGAAAGAAAAATACTGAGGGAGAAACCATGAATTGGTTAAATATATGTGGATTAATTTTACAAGGGATTAGATTTTAAACGGCATTCAAAATGTTCTACTAAACTTTGATAGAACAAGATGCAGAATTTAAAAATATTGATTTGTCACTAAACAAGGAATACCAAGAAATTTTGAAACATAAATTTATCTTTTATGTACGAAAAAAAGAAATCTATTACATATGAAAAATACAAGGATCTGATGAATTTATTACCATATATACCTCTCATTCATCAGGAATACTTTAAAATGTTAAATTCTGAATAAAATTAAATTAATTATACCTACACATAAAATGAAAATGCTTAATTCCATTGAAATTTTAAATAAAAATGGTTTCTGTTACATTATATTTTCCATTAGAATATTATTTGTTTTGTTTCACTTTTTATCAAAAGAATAAATATTTATAACAATTTGAGTAGTATTTTATTTTTATTCTTAAAAAAAGGCTGATGCAATTGAAATATTTCCCAATTAAATGAACAATTACAATAATTCATTAATTTTGAAAGTGAGTCAAGTCCACTTAGTTATAATGAATCTATAACTTTTTCTAGTCAGCACTTAAATACTATTGGATTATAAACTTACATTTCCTGGTACCTTAAAATATACAAAATATATCTATTAGAAATTATCAATATTTTAAAATTTATTGAAAAGCAAACCTTTAAATATCTAACAATAATAAAAAATGACTAGCTGCATATTCAAATTAAACAGCTCATTTCACTTTCACGTACTGAATTTATTCTGTTGTATTCATATTTTCCATTAATCAAATCAATCTATATATTCACCTTTAACAATACATAAAAAATTGAACTTACACTCCTCACATACAACTTAAATAAATTCTTCAACATTCAAACCACTAAAAATTGAAGTTTGAATGCTTTTTTCAAATCGTTTTCTAATTCTTATATCAGGCAAAACGTTTAAACCAAGTTAGATAAGCAGAAAAATTAAAAAAAAAAAAGATTTTAATACTTTTCATTAGGAATTTTAAAAAATTTCCCCCTACATTTGATTAGTACTTCAATTCTTTGAGCACTCTGGTAATTACAGAATACAATCAAGAGCAGAAGAGGCCAACAGCTTATACAAGAGTCTTCTAAAAAGTAAATAAGTTAATAAAAAGTGGGGGATTACTTACAGTTAAGTGAAAAATTATGTCTTCTATCTTGTTCCCTTAAGCTTGATATCTGGAAATATAAATATAATAATACTTTTAAAAATATACTGGTTTCTAATGAAATATAATAAATTTCAAAGTTAAATAAAAACAGCAAAATGCAACCTTTAAAAAATGAAATCAGTTAGAAACTGAAAATTAGAATGCAAAGTTCATATTATAGTCATATTTAAGAATAGTTACATTCAATAAAATATTTAAATTTCTACAGACATTCAACAAGCAATGTCAATCACAGAAACTTAACAATCAAAAACTTAATATAATATTTTTATGCTAAATTTGTATTTATATAAAAAATATTTTTAATTTGGT
The DNA here is from genome assembly GCA_026543055.1 of Argiope trifasciata. Classification (NCBI taxonomy): domain Eukaryota; kingdom Metazoa; phylum Arthropoda; class Arachnida; order Araneae; family Araneidae; genus Argiope; species Argiope trifasciata. The sequence goes on from JAPMOQ010013715.1 coordinate 90,246, forward strand.
ATCTGTAACATCAAAACTAACATAGATGTTAAGAAAATAATTAACTCATTTCAATTTTTCATCAACAGTTTTTTTTTTTACTTTTGAACATGTAAGTTACAAAATTTATTAGCCTGGTCTATCATTACAATGAAAATTCTCTAACTTCTACTTTTATCAGTGAATTTGAGTTAATTTAATAATTTGAATCTATTTTAATTTTGAAAGATTGATATGGATAATGCAACATATATTGAAAATTAATACTATTTCATTTAATGTGAAATACATAACAAATCTGATGACAACTATCTTAACACTAGAATACAGCAACTGCCATTTTGATTGAAAATTCAATTTAAGAGAATTTGATTTATTTATTTTCTTATTTATAATTTTGATATTTTGTGTCCTTTTTTTTCAAAGGTATGTAAATATTATATTAATTAATTTTTATCAGTTTAAAATAAACATTTTTGTGAATATTACTGTCCAAACTTTCAATTGCAAGTATTCGTATAGCAGGATAAACTTTGCATGCAAAGAGTAATAGAACGGTACAAATGATACAAATAATGCTTAGAGACTGCTAATCAATAAAAAAATACAGCATCACATTTAACAATGCACAGAAGAATAGAATTGGGTAAGAAGTACCCAAAGCCAAATCACTGTTTGTCTTTCAATGAATAAGACACTTTCATTTCAAATCTTTGTTGAATGAATATCGCTATTTAGGAAAAGATGGAAACATGGCTAGAAGGGGAATAGATGCATGCAATTTATTGTTTGATGAAAATCTCACAAAAGTAGGAGGAACTTGACAACAAACATTTTTTTTTTATTTCATTGTAATTAGAAGAATAAATAAGGACAACAAAAATAAGCTGCATTGGCACAATAAGTCTCTCAAAGAATGAGGTCCTTATAAATTCAAACAAATAAAATAGTAGCTCTATTCGAATAAAACTGCTCAGAATTATAATATAATGCTTGCATCTCACAAAAGTAGAAAGAAAAATACTGGTCAATGCAATTTTATGTAACATTTTTAACTCCATTCTTAAAAGGGATAGGATTATTTACAAAGATATAACTGGATATAAAAAACATCAGTTGCTTAATTTTATTTTGGATATGATTAAGGATGTTTGAAAGATCTGCATTTTATTTAATTACCCAAACTTTCTGCTTCTACTGAAAGAACATTTATGCTCGTGAGACCTCTTCTTGTAAATATAAAAAATACCAAATGAATTCAAACCAAAGCAAGAAAATTTTAGTATTTTAAAAAACAATAACAAATATGTTTATGATATCTGTAAATTTAAAATTAGAAGTAATATGCATACACTGATAATATAATTAATATACTTATACAATTTCTGATACATTTTTTTCACAATAAAAATTATTGTGAGGCAACTAATTATAAAATGTGGGCAAATTTAAAAACAAATAAATTGACTTCTGGCTACTTTATGTATTTTTTATGTTCACATATCTTATGTCTTCATGTGTTGACAACTTTATTAATAACTAAATAGTATTAAACTCATTATGCTAAATTACCTCTTGTTTACATTTAGGTTTACTTATTAAACAAACAAACTTTGTATTTTAAAAATTCAGCTTTATAAAATATTATTAAAACATTTTTTTTAATTCTTTTACTTTGGACATGCATTCAAAATAACCGTTGATCATAGTTACAAATACTATAATGTTATAATTAAAAATATAACTCCAGTCAAAAACCAAATAATTACTCAATTTGTGTAACTGTAAATTATTTCTTGAAATTACCGACAAACTTAAGTTAATAACTGATTTTAGTGTAACAGAGAATTATATATAAAAAAAGTGATAGTGGACACCTACCTCATTGCCTAAAAGAGCGTTTAAGTAATCAAGCTTTTTCACGAGCTCCTCCTCCTCAAGGTCTTCTATGTCTTGGAAAAACCAAAAACAATCTTACAAGTAAGAAGCAGATGAACATTAAAACAAAAAATATAGGTTCTCAGATAATCATATTGCAAATTATCATGAAAACTTGTACTTATTAAAACGTCCCTTTTCTCACAAAAATTAGTATTAAATAAAATAATAAATAGAATAGAATAAAAATAAATAGAACAAAACAGAATAATAAATATTTCAATTCTGCCATTATATCTTTGTATGTATGTGTGTATTCACCTTATAAGTTATGTATACATTAAAAAAACAATTCAAAACATTGCTGGATCAATATGAAATATAAAGGAATTTATAAATAATATAATAATTCAAAAATAAGTCAGAAAACAAGTTCAGGCTGAAAACCATTTTAAAATTATTCTCATATTATTTTGTAGTGTTTATTTATTTGCGATTTACCACTCTAAATAATCGATTAACATTATAAATATTTTAGACATAGTACTACTTAGAATTCCCCAACTATTTTTACTAATTTTATATAAAATAGTTAACATTATTCAAGATAATAAAAAAAGTTTTAAAAACAGTCTAACAGGCATTACACAAATGGAATGAAGATTTATGTCTAGAACAAAATAAACATTTTTGTATTAAGTTGTATACAGTTATCATAAATATATAGGATAATCCAAAATTACCGCTATTATAAAGATTATAACAATAAGATTCAGATAAATAGAAAGAAATTTCAATTTTTGTTTATATATGCAATAAATGCTACGTAAAATTATTCTAGACCACATTAACAAATATATGAATAGTAGTGTCTTTCGTTATTATGAATACTGTTTCATGTGACAGGGAATTGGATAGTTCTTTTATTGTTCCATGCAAAGGTAAATTTAAGCAGAATCTTTCAACAACAAAAACTATACATGAAGAAAGATGGTCATATACAAAATAAAGAATGCACAAACATTTTATATACTCGAATTATCTTTTCAACACACTCTACATTCTGCATATACAGCTCACAAGAAATTATAAAAGAAGGTGAAGATTTTGAAATACATGTGAAAAAACACATGCATAAAAATGCTTGGCATAAAATGGGTTAGAACTTGAATATTGATCGTGTGACAAAGTGTAATCATTAATTAAAATCAAAGTCCATAAACAAAATTTAAAGCTTCCTTCAGCATGTTAAAATTTCTATTCCTATAATTGCTTATAAGGAAATTATTGTTATTTGTAATCACACCAATGAGTTTTGACTATTCAGAAGTGAAATGATAAATTGCCTCTAAACAATATTTCTAAAATCAAACATAACAATATTATTTGCAATTTGAAGATCCACAAAACCAATAAAGTAATATTACACACACACACACACACACACACATATATAAATGCATGCAAATAATAAAATTCATAAATTTTAAAAATGGCAAACAAGAATTTCTTTGCAATATATTATTATAATAAAGGGTAATAATTATATAAAGGATAATAATTTGGACACAAAACTTAATTCTTTCATTAACGATTCATCAATGCATTCCTTTAAAGTACAAACAATATATAGAAAAGACAGACAATTTTATTGGATTTTCATAGATGCCTTAAAAAGTAATACCAAATTGTTACTTAAGATCTGTCAGAATATGTTTCATCCTTAAGAAATCAGTGTTTGTGCAAAATCCTAACTATAGGGAAACTATCAAAATTAATTTCCTGAAAACAGTTCACTACCATAAATAATTTTTTTATTAATTTGAAAATTTTCAGCAAATTTTATTTTTATATTACTTTTAACTAATAATTTTCACTGATAAGTAAATATAATGTTGGAGCAAATTTCAAGTTAACCTATATATTTAAAAAAATTTACAAAATAAAAAAATCTATCAAAAAAAAAAAAACATTTGTAAAGTTAAAACAAATTCATGTTTAAAAAATAATATTATTAATCACTTATCAATTTAATATTAAGATAATGAAATCAAAATCTGAAAACATCCTGCAATGAAATCAAAATTTGAAAACATCATGCATGTTAATTAAACAAAAAAAAAGCCTTGTTAAAATTACTAGATGAAAGTGAACAGGAGGAAAAACGCAAACCCACCACATGGAAGTTCGAAGTGAGCCTCGAGAAGAAGGCTATGTCCTGTAGGCACTTTGGTTCCAACAATTTCTCCATCTTGCATCACTAGCTCCTGGTCCAAGGATAGCCACTGACCCTCTCCCATCTGGAAAAAGATATTAACATAAAAGGGACATTAGCTATCAAAAGATATCTGAAATAATTATAAATTAGCATTTTCAGCAAAAGATTATATTTCTAATCTGCGGTAGAGATGGATAACACAAAACCACATTCTAACAGTTAGAAATAATCATTCTCTGAAAAAAGAAAATGTTTCTTCTTCAGCTAATAGTATTAAATTTCTGTTTTAAAAAGAAATATATTCTTTCTATAGGCGTGTCTTCAAGGCATAAATTTTACACACTATCTAACTAACTAAATATATAAAGAGAGAGAAAGAGAGAGAAAATCATGCGGAAATTAATTAGGTAATAGATAAGAATTCCATTTCATTTATGAATATTAGCAGCTTATATATATATATATTTGATATAATTTTAAATGAGAATGCCGAAGTTTTATTTCCTGCAAAGTACATTGATTTTTTTTTTATTTTATTTCTTTTTTTCTTTTTTGACTGATTTTTTTAAATAACTGAAAATATTGTTCAGAAATAAATGACTGAAAATATAGTTCAGAAATAAATGACTGAAAATACTGTTCAAAAATAAATGATTGAAAATATTGTTTGGAAATAAATGACTGAACAATATTTTCAGTCATTTATTTCTGATCAACTAAATTAGAGAAGCAAAAAGCATAATTAATGGTAAAAATGAAAATAATGCAATTTTATTTTTAAAAGTTTCCAAAAAAATACATTTTTATTCATTTAATATATTTTTCATAATTATTATTAATCCATAATAAATAATTAATTTTTACATCTTAAAATCACAAAATTAAAAATGAATATTGAGAACAAACTACAAAGTAAAACAAAAATATGAAAACATATTTATTTATTTGAAACAAGCGTACTACAAAGATTAAGTATTTACAATACCTATCTAGTATTGATCAATGTAAAAATATCTAAAACACCTATGCAATAAATATGCAGATGTTTGATGAAGAAAAAAAAAATCATTGTGACAATAGAATATTATCACTTACAATATTCTGTTCAATTGTTTACCAATACACATCAACTTATACAGTAAAAAGCAGAAACACTGCTTATAATTTATTGTATTAGATTTTTTTTTAAATATTGATTAACCAAAGCCTTTTGGAAAACCATAAGAAAATTGAAATTAAATTATTTCCATCATTTAAAACTGGAAATGTGTATAACTTGTTTATAACATTTTCAATACATAGCATTAAAATTATAAACAACAAAATTCCTAAACATATTTAACAAAGCCACAGAAATATGAAAACTTCAGAACCAGTCAGTAAATTTAGCTTTTATTGTTGAAAATGCATAATGGTAGCTTATTTTTAATTTGGAATGAAAAACAAATCTATCTAAATGCAGATTTGATTTTTGAAGCATTGATTCAACTCTGCTTTTTATACTGTCAAATAAAAAATAAAAAAAGGACTTTTGAATATAAAAGTATATTTCTAGGACAAACATCTCTAAAAATTTTTGAAATTAAGTCTTATTTGACTGTGAAAATATCATCAACAGACAAGCTGTAACTAACGTAAGTGATGATTCAAATAAATTAGAACTTATTACTCCTAGTTCTTACAAAAAAGTCAGAGGTTGGAATATCTGATATAGATTTCATGGATAGTAAATCTCTAAATAAAGAGTTTGATAATCACCAAAGATCTAAGAAAATGCTTCCAATCTGAATGTTTGGGACAGCCATACAATTTGAAAGGAAGATAAAAAGTTTGCTGTTTATCAAAAACAGTGATTTTGTTCTGATATCCAGGAATAATATGAAAAGGAGGGATTGGCCTTTGGGCAAAGTCTTCATATTGGCAAATGAAAACATTAGATATGTTAAATTGAAACTCAAAAAAGGAGAAATCTTACGTCCAACATCAAGACTGTAATCCTTTGGAAATTTACGAGCATGACAAAAAACTTTTACAAAAGTTTAAACAACCAGTAAAATACACTACATAAAATTCACTACATGATAATTTCAATGCAGCTGGAATTGATTTTCTGGGCAAGCCTGAGGCTGTTGAATAAACCTCTATGTATGCCAGGAAGCTAAAAAAGGGCAAAGAGACTCTTATTGTATGATATATGAACTTTTCTTTATTACAAGAACTATTATAAAGAAACTATCCTTTGGTCTTCTTATTATCTATTTCATATCTTAAAAACTTTAATCAAAAAATCAAACACTAAATTATAATTTTGTATCTTTGATATTTTGATAGTTCAAGGATAATTTGATTTATTTTAATATTTGAAATATTTTGGTAACTTTGATGCATTTTGATACTTGATAATGTAAGCATTATCTTAATTCAATTATTTTGATATATATCAGAGTGTATTTGATAATTTTGAAAAAAAAAATTCATAATAATTTGAGAATTGATTTCGAGTTTCCTGTAATTAAAACTCAAAGTTGAGAGAATGTAGGATTTCCTGGCTTAACCATAATATGATGTAACCTCAACCATTATTGGATTAATGCTTTCAATGTTTATATAGATTTACTTAATTTGGAATACCTCCTTTTGATTAGAAGTTCCTAGAAAGACAGGTAAGAGCAAATTTTCTCTTACATTTATAATTTTGAATTTGAGTCATAGAAATCCCAAAAATTATAAAACAAATGCAACTTTGTTACAACAGATTATATATAATAAACTTCCATGTATTTTGTTAAATAAATTTTTCCATTTCTCAACATATTTCAAATCTTACATATTATAAACATTTCAAAGTACATTTTTTCCATAAATTCAGGACCTGTTTCATTCTATGCTATACTGTTTTGACTTATTAGTATGTTATATACTAAAAATGTTAAACAAAAATATGACATCTTTAACTACTAAACTCAAGAATTAAAATGTGGTAATTATTTCAAAACTGTATCACATTTTAAACAATAAATAAGAATAATGCATATTATTATAATAGAAATAATTCCTTTCACCTCATTCGTATATTTTATCCTAGTCAGAGGCAACCATTGCAGACCTAGAAGCTTGTCCCAGAGCATTCCTTTGTTCCAGACTTCAATTATAAGACCAATATCCATTCTATTGGTCTCGCTAAAAACAGAAGAAAAAAGCCTTATTTTCTCATAAATAAAAATCTTATTTAATTCATACATAGCTTTTCAATCTACAGCTTTTTAGTCAAACCAATTACACAAAACACTACCAAGCATTTTTTTTTTTTAAATGCACTTTGTGAGTATGAAAAAAGCATTTTTACGACAGCTCATATGATTTTATTTATTCAGGTACATAGCAAGAAATTGCTGCAAAAATTCAGCACTTTTTAAGTGTCTTATCCAGAAATATTAAACACCTTTGTACATGTGCACATACATATACCTGCAAATTTTTTAGGCATAAAATATTTTCTATTTTCTTATAAAGCATAGTTTTTATTAAAATTTTTTAATTAGTTTAAAAAATATGTTCTTTAAATTTTAATATTTATTTCTGTATTTTCAGAACATCTTCTATTGCAAAATGAATTATGCCATTTTAGTTTTGGTAATAACAAAAAAAGGATAGTAAAAATGGAAGGGGGGGGAACTAAGACCAAAGACAACCTTTATATAATTAACAGTTAAGAAATGTTATTATTATTATTATTATTTCTTAAAATAACAAATTGCAACTTTATTTAGATGGATACACCACTTCTAAAAATTTCATTGATCTAGAAGTACAGCAGGACTAAGAGTTTATATTTGATTTTTATACATGAAACAATGAATATTCAACACAGCTGGGATGAAAAGTATAAATTTCCTCTCATACTAAAACAATATAGTTAGAAATTTTTGTTGCAAACTCGGTTCTCAAGCATATTCGAAGGGCTACCATCATGAGACTGACAAAACTGCCATAAAATTAACAGCAGCATAAAACCATATTCTAAATATATTTTAAGATCAGTTTTTTTTAATGAAAAGAACAGGAGGGTCCATTTATGGCCAGACTATAAAAAACTTGTCTTTCTGCTTCTTATTTTTGAAGATTAGTAGATGTTTCATTTTAACAATTAACATCCCAAAAACGTTACAAAAACTTGCTTGTTAACTAACATTAAACAAAAAATTACTTTAATTTTTAAAAAATTGCAGGAAAATGTGATGAAATATTTTGCAAAGAAATTAAAATGCTTTAACAACTTCAAGTTTCTATAATTAATAAAAAGAAATTCAAGAAATAATTATAATAATAAATATCATAAGAGTCACGTCACTTACAATATGAAGTCTACCTCCCACTCTGGCTCATTTCCTTTTACAGAAGTTGTTGTAGATTTCACATTTTGTAGCTTTAGTGTAACATATGTGTTGAATTGATCTGAAACAAAAGGAGTGGGTTTAAAACATGATACGTACAATGACAAAAAAAAAAATTCAATTCTTAAAACAAGATAAGATGCTTAGATAAAAAAGACTTTCCTCTATAAGATGTATGCAATGGTAAATTTATTTAACAATAATGATTAAAGGTAGAATCAGATTCAAAGACATAGCTTTTTCAATTAACTTTTTGAAATCTCAATTCCCACAATTTAATGCTATTAAGTTATCCACAATTTAATGTAAATTAATTAGGAGCAATAAATTCATTCTTTACATGAAAACTAAGCTAATTTCAAGTATAACAATTTTCAACCCTATCAATTTATCAATCATCACAATACACAATTTTAAGTGCACAGATATGTTATATTTTTTAGCTATTCATCAAATGCAGCAAGACGGACATCATTTCAACTGGTTGAATCTACGGTTGATGACAACACTGACTAACAACCGAGAAATGCATTTTTAAATCATAGGTCAGTACAAAATATGGTTCAAAAGCCTTTAGAAGTCATTGTTGCATTTGGATTGAATTTCTTTTCAAATTAAAAAAAAATGACACTTAAAATATTAAAACTTTACAATTAGGACAAAAGTTGTTTAATTTTGTGTCACTTTTGAATACAAAATGATTGCCACAAGCAAATATTACACTAATTATCAATGACATAATGCATCATTGTATCAAACTATTCCAGTTCATGTTGTCATTGACTGTAATTTATTTCTCTTTAATTAGTGTCCAATTATGTCCCAAATGAAAAAGAACTTCCATTCACATTTCAGTATTGCTTTTAATAGAGTATTTTGTAGATGCTTTAAAGTTTAAAATTATTTTAAGAATCCTTCAAAGAAAATTTAACTTGTGAAAAAAAAAAACATGTTACATAAAATAAAATTATTTGAACTTTTAATTTTGTGTTTATACTTATTCTCTATTAATAGTTATAAATTTTCTATTGCTGTAATTTACTAGATTTCTAACGATTATTTTTCTTAACTTTTACATTGTATTGATGGCATAATACAAAGCTATCATTTTTTTATAATTTATATAAAATAGGTTTTTAAAAATTTTTTTATCTTTCCTGCCATTTGCATTTATTGCTTTCATACCATATATTTGGTGAAGAATAACTAAATCAATCAAATCAACCTTTATTACTGTATATTAATAATTTTCTCTTTTTTGACTTTGAAGTCATTTCTTTCACTTTTGATCTAACTATGGGACAAACTACAAATATATAGCACTGAATAAGAAAGTAAATAAATAAAAATTGAAAAATGTTACTAATATATTTAATTTTTTTCAGAATTTTTTTTAAACAGAGACAATTTATTACATGAAAGCATGAGAGACGAATTCATTAATCACCAACTTATTTTTGGACTGTGATGAAGTTTATAATAAACAGAGGATTAAAAAGTGAAATGAATAACATGAATTTTTAATCAAAATAAAGAGAAATCCATCCAAAACATAATATAAGGAAAATATACAACAAAATATAATGATATTCTAAAGTCAGTTTACAAACATATCTTCTTCTGATACAGAAAGTCAAATTTAATGAATATTCGTGAGTGACAATAAATGGTATTACATATAAATGATTTTAAAAAATTAATTCAAACTTTGCAAAAGGTGATAAAAATAGTAATTATCATTAAAATACTACTTTTTAAATGATAAAAAAGGTAAATAATTACAGATAAAATTAGTGAAAAATTTTAGAACTACAGAAATGGATATTGTGTACTGTACTGATCAAATTTAATAAATTTTCCATTTTGAGTCAAATGTCCCATTTCTTTCTTTTATTAATGATGTATATGTAGGAACTGCTATTGATGAGCTGTTTTGTTTTAGAAATCAGAGAATGTTAAACAATTTCAGTTATAAATTAATTAAATATTTTGTGTTTTTAGAGATTTTTTTTTTCTTCATATAAGCACTTAAAATAATTAGCAACTTTTGTTCAAGAATAATGAAAAAGTACTTTTGAATTCATAGCTTTAAAGGACACAAGAGCATTTGTATATTAACTGTGGTTAGCCTATATTTGAAGGTACCACTTGAGTCAAAGTTGTGATCACAGTCAAACAAATATCATTATGCTTTGGCCCCCATTCCTGTTTGCACGGTGTAACTCGTGAACAGGCATGGTATCAAAAAAAAATCGACGATTTCGCCAAAGGGGTACCCATAAATTTATATTTTATCATTAACTGCATACCATAAGCATGCTTTTAGCCGAACAATATGTCAATAGGCAGCTCAATCAATAAACAAACATGATACTGTTGGCTTTTTTTCTCACAATTAATTGTTAGTTTTAATACATCCCAATTAATAAATTGTAAGTGTTTAATATAGTCGTATTGATATAAACAATTATGCATAACATCAAACATGGTTATCATATTCAAAGAAGAGTCATTTAAAAAAGTATAAGCATATGATAATGTATTTTGCCAAAATTCACAAATTATTGCAGTTTCAACCAATAGACAAACATGACACTGCTGGCTTTTTTTTTTACAATTAATTGCTAGTTTTAATACATCTGCGATTAATAAATCGCCAGTGGCTAATATTCTTGTATTGCAGAATTAATGATAAAATCAAACATGGTTATCATATTCAAAGAAGGGTTATTAAATAAAGTATAAGCATATGATAATGTATTTCGTCAAAATTAATTAACAAATTATTGCAGTTCTAATACTCACTTGGGTTTCCTACCAAAGCAGCTCTTTTCACTGAAAATTAAAATAAATAAGAGTTAATATACAATTTTTTATAAACAAAAAATTAAGTGAAAGTCATATTTAGACAGAATCAATACAAATTCTGCCAAAATCTTATACTTTAAAAGCTGAATTCATTGATTGCAAGATAAAGCTGCTGGCTTATAGAACTGAACAAAAATGCAATAATCCAAACTAATATTTAAGTTTGGTAACAACTGCTAAACTGCCTACTGATTTTAAGTAAACATTTGGTTTGAAATATTTCAAAATAAAAACTTTGTCTATTATTTACAAATAATTAAAACAAAATAAGCACAGATTTTTTGAAACATAATAATCTTACTATACAGTTCTCACAACGAAAATACTAACATTAGTACACTTTTCACCAAATATCAGTTAAGAACTATTAGTTAATTCCTTATCACTTTTTTAAAATGTATGCCATAATTAATAACATTTAAGTATTATTGCTATACATTTTACAAGCTTCTGAAATGTGTCGAATTCTCACTACTTTTTCATGCTTTTAAATTTTAAGAATCCACTACAAACTGATAATGTACTTTATTAACATGTATTCACCTGTTATTGGATACTGGATTGGATTTAGTTAGTTTTTTATGCTTTAAAAAATTTCAATCATGGTTGATAAAATCTACAAATGCAATTCCTTTAATGTTTATTAGACTAGCAGACAATCAAATACGTTTGTTTTTTAAAATTTGTTTGTATTATAATATAATACTGTACCAATATAATTAGTCCAATTTTTACTTTCATATTATTGAGATTTAGGACTTTCATTATATTTACTAACTCCAAGAATCTACTTTAAACTTAATGTTTAACTAATGTTAATGTGGATTATAGTCATAATAAATAAATATTTAAGAAAATAACATGGTTTTCTGAAGTAATCAAATTAAAAAAGTAAATTAAGTTAAAATAATTTGAAATAAGAAATTGCAAAGAACATTTTCTAAACAGAGGGAACTCAAACTGAATTTTGTCCCAGACTGAAATATGTCTAATTTAGTACTACCGCAAAACTGCACTCATAATATTATTGGAACAATGCTATCATAGCGATTATTCATATTTCCAATTTTATAACAAGATGAATAATTATTCAGTAAGAATCCTTTATGAAAGTAGATTCCATTACATAATAATAAGATATGAGTAATTTAAAGAAAAACATATCTAAGGGACAGTGAGTCACAAAAGTGTTTAAATTTTCTTTTAGATTATTGTATAAATCAGATTTTTAGTAATAAGCTTTAAGGATAAGAAAATTATTTTTTGAATAAATAAAATAAAAACTAAAATATAATGACTGAATAAAATTTCAAAATATACTGTTGGCTTATTGATATAGAAATATTACACAGAAAGTTCTTTCCAACAAACTTCTAAGCAAATAGGAAAGACTGTCATTTCAGATTATTCTCAATTTGGAAATAATAAAAACTTTTTTTATATATTTAATTTTTCCATTAATTAGAACAGAAAAATAAAATGTCACTATAAAATCGAAAAAAGAGAGATTCAAACATATTATTACGCACAGCTTATCAATCAATATATCGAAAAATCAATTAATTCTGTTATATAGAAATCCACTAGACAAGGGAGGGGACTTCAAAATATTGGGACTATATCATGTAAAATGTATTAAAATGTGTAAAGCAGTCTTTGGTCAAATCGCTGAAATCTTGATATTAAATACTAAGTAAATTACTTTTCATACTTCCAAGACTTATTTAATCATTACAGATAAGAAAAGAAAGTGGGGAATCATAAATATAATCTGATTAGTAAAAAAACACTTTTTAAATCTGAGAAAAAGTTTTTTTTTAGTCAAGTAAAATTTAAAGTTTAAAAAATGTCTTTTTTTAAAAAATAGAATAACCAAAACACAAACAGAATATTAATATTAACGAAAGGTCCTGAAGTTAATGTTTCCAATCAAGCATCAAATAGAATTCATCCCAGATAGAAACAAAAAGCATGCCAATTTTCTTCAGAAAACAAAATAAAACTCTTCCGCAAGTGAGGAATTTTCATTCCTTATAATATAGAAAGGTTTTGTTTTTTATTTATTCAAATACACGCGATTAATAATATTTGTTTAAAGATTTTAAGAAATATGGTGATAAACATTCTAAAGTTTTGTAAACTTTCCCTTAAATTATTAAAATGAATACAGTGAAAATTTTTGAGTAAGCAAAAACTTCACTGTGAAAAAATTGCAGAGATATTTAGGGTCAAAATACAATGAAGAGAAGAAAAAAAAGTTATCCTAGGGAATTACATGAACACTTGCAGAAATAAATTATAGGCATTGGTCACACCAAAAAATCTTCTAAACTGTTTTAGAAGCAAAATAAGCATACAAGAATTTTTCTGCTTTTAAATACCCATTTCTTTTAAAATTTCAAAGTGTGCATAGTAATCACTTTAAAATTCTTTACGGCCTTATGTATGCCTCAATAATATAATAAATTATATTGTATGAATTAAAGAGCAACCAATTTATATCCATAAATAATTACGAAAATACGTTTTCACTTTAGAACACATAGCAGAAACACACACAAAAATTGTATCATCATTTTGTTCAGAAACTCACATTCACTGGCATTTAAAATATGAACAAAAAGAACCTCAATAATTTCTTAATTAATCTACACATGATTATCCAGTAGGGCAAAATTTTATCATGCACTTGTTTGTAATCCAAAAGCGATGATTTTGAAAGATGAAAAATAAGAAACACATATCACATAAAAATAACCCAACTCTTTTGTCTTATCCGCATACGGAAATCACTATACACTTATTACACCACTCAAATATTCACTAACACACATATAGGAAGATTTCAATAAAAATAAATTATCTTTTTGGGCAAAAGAAAAAGAAAAAACCGAATGATCCTCGAATTCCAAAAACATTCCCCAAAACAGTCCATGGTTTTGAATTTATCTTGTCTTGGCACACTTTTAGAAATTATTTGATAAATTCCTCATGTTTTGCACATGATTATGGTACGATTTTTTTACATTTTCGATCATTTGCACAAGTGAAATTCGCATTATCACGTCTTTTATGGATCGGAGAATCACAACTCTCCTAAAGATGAATAGGAAGAGCATGATCCTTACCCTGAACGCAGAGCAAAGACATACTTCTTCAAACACAACTATAGTAGTTGTCCAATAAACACCTGGATTACATAATCTACACAACTTCTTGGCTTCCCAGTTCAGAAGGCCGATCATTCCATGGCGTTTAAAAACACATCTCTAGTATAAGCATCAGTATTCCATTTAGATCACACATTTCCGCCATATCGTTACGTCATGAGTGACGTCAATGACTGGCGGTCTTCGGAGCAGACTCGGGAGGCAGTGGCTGGATGGGACCGCCCAATCCAACTCCAGGCTATTATGTTCGCCATTTAAGACCACCAAAATATATTTTCAATGTACGGATATTCTCTCCTCTTTCTGATTCTTTTATTCTCACTAGAATAATAATTTTTCTGTGGACAGAAATTCCATAAAAGGAAATAAAAAATATATAATCATAAATGTAATTCCTATATTTTACTGCGCCCTGTTCTGAAAAATTAAGCATTAACTTTTACACTTTTTTTACAAATCACGAAAATAAATAATAAGCTCTTTATTTATTAAGTAAAAGGAGGATTTATTCGATAAAATTACGTTCACAGGCAAAATTATTTTTCCAAATCTTTTTTTATGAATATCATTACTTAGCAAGCGAAGCACGAAGACATTTTTAATTAAATTACATTAACGTAACTTTTTGCATATAATGGTACCCTTCTATGGAAATATTTTTAATGGTTCAGCATTCTTGGCTTAACAGTTCAGAAGGCCGATCATTTTTTAAAATTCTAATTCATTGCTGTATTATTGAATAAGGCAGAGGATGCATTTATTAAGTACTCCAAAATGAGCTGTCAAGATTAATTTGTGATATTTTAAACGTTATTTAATTTAGAGCTTTCGTTTAATTTATAAAGACCATGCAATCGGAACAAATAAAACGATGATTTTTTAAAATTAATTTTAAATCTTTTTTTAACTAACATATCTCATAAATTACCATCTGAAATCTGAATTTCCGAAAAATGAAGTTTCCAAATTTTTATAATTAAAAAAATCAATTTAATGTTAGTAAATATTATTAAGAATGCGTTAAAAAAGTTTAATTCTTTTTTTAATGCATCTTTCACTCTTTTCCACATTGTATTTCAAATTACTTTCAAATTTCAGTTTTGTATTTTTTTGTAGGTGATGCATCAAAACACCCTTTAGTAAGTGATCTTCAAATTAAGCGATTTACTATTTCGGGTGTGCTAATATCTATTATTTAAAACTATTTATTTTTAGATAAAAATAAATATAAATCAATAAAAAAATATTTCGCTTTGAAATTAAAGGCTTGGAGAGAAAGTTCAATCCGGCCTTGTTCCAGTTACAAAAGAGAAAATATAAGAAGTAGTTTTTTTTTTCTCCTAAAAACTAAGCTATGCTACTATATTCTTTTCCAGTAAAAAGTGGTTGTGCAAGCGAGTGCGTGAGGGTCATCTTCTCATGAATTAGAAGTCAGACTTCTGCCCTCGGGTGCCCAGGGATCTTTACCCTCAGAAGCTACTGCACACCCTTTCCGTTGTAACGTGGGCACGACATCATCATCATTTACCAGACAATAAAATGAAATCTTGTATTCAATAATCCTTGAATTCCTGTATTAATTACTCTTGTATTAATTAATTCTTGTATTGTTGTATTAATTACTCTTGTATATTTGTATTAATTACTTTTACAAGAGCAAAGGGATCATTTTACTACCAAAGTAAATTTTTTGCAAAGCTTTCTAAGAGCCGTAATTGAACGGAAGGGAGGTATGCTCCTTGTTTGGAGCCAAATTCTACCAACGGTGGCCATGTAGATGGGCCTGATGCTCTTTAATATGTCAAATAACAACTCTTGTAACGGAATTTTTAAAAAAACAGTGGCGGACTGGATAGGTTGTGAACTTGTTCAATGACAAGAGGACCCTCTTAAGCAGCATTCCAACGGCCTGTGACCTTTACGCATTTGGTCGTTAATCTTCAAACTGATCCATTGTTGGTTCACCCACGCATGTGGACGTCAGTCCGGAGTTTCCTGCAAATTGGCGACAAACTAAACTCATATCAAAGAACCCCGGGAAACCATGAGAGAGAGGAAAAAGGGGAAAGTGTGCTTGTTTGGAGCATGACACGACAGGGGGGGGGGCTTCTTTGGGATGGCCCTCTGCTTCACTACTTCAGTAATAAAGGACAATGGATAGAACTTATCTATGGTATTTTTCGATTTGGGGGCCCCTTTTAATGTGGAGAACTGGGGCAACTGTCCTGTATGCCCCTGCCGTAAGAGCCGTTCCATCCGTCAGACGAGCTACGCGTTCTCCTTTCGACCCTTGTTGCAGTTTTCTGGGCACCTTTGATGCCTTCCCTTTTTATCGACAAATTTTCGGTAGAATCGACATGCATCAATGGAACCCAAAAAACTTTAAGAGGGGTCGAAGGGGGAACGTGTGGCTCACCTGAAGGATGGACGTGCCGTAGGAACGGCCCTTTAGTCTGACCATGGTCTGGAGATATGCAAAGGTCATTGAAAAGGGGATTTAAGCTGCGTTCTGATGACTTGCGTGTTGCTTGAAAGCAACGCTTTTCCCCCTTTCATGTGGTTTTTCAAGTCTGTTCAGTTTATTGACAGTTTGCAGGAAACTCTGGACCAACGTCCACAGGTGAGGGTGGCCTAACAATGGATCAATTTGAAGATTTACAACCAAATGCGTAAAGGTCCGAGGCCGTCAAAAGTGGCTTTACACATAAGACAATGTAGACTACTTGGAATACTTCCCTTCCTTACTGGAAGTGTTCTGTCATTGGTAGAGGTGTGGTGGTTGTGTTGGCTGGAATTGTGTAGGTTGAATTCCACCCAGGATCGAACCTGCGATGTTTGGGTTTGAAGTACAGTAACTTATCCATTCGGCAAAAGCGATCACTTATGTCTTGTGGCTGTTACTGGCTTATTACGATGCCACCACAGAGACAACTACATGGCGTGCTTTTCTTTCTTTCTTTTTTTTAAATTGTATTTTAAAATCATAAGGCTGATGAATATGCTAAATGACCTTTCCAAAATTAAAAAAAAAAATAGTTTTCTTCTAACCACTTAACACGTTGAATGCCACGGCAATTTTCAGAAATTTGACCTAAAATGACACTGACCCATTTTTATAATTATATTTTTTTAAATAAATTATCTGTTCTTGAAAGCCAGCATCGATTTTTTGTTCTCTTCCCAGAAGCCATTTATCGATATGAGCACTGATATGCTACGAGTTTATTCGTAGCTGCACAAAAATGGCAAGTGAACACAGTACGAAATAACTCGTAGCTGGCGTCTTAGAAAAGAACGCAATCTTATCTCGTAGCTGGCAGTCAACGAGTTAAATTCTTGCAAAGTAGCAGAAGAATGATGTAGTTGGCAACCAAAGCTACATTTGATTAAAGAAAAAACGTACTCATTTCTTTAGATTTATCTGTGTGGAGGGTTTGAATGTCTTTACAACATTGACGGAAAAACAGAGGGCTTCAATCTTACTGGACAAATTTCGGAAGGCTCTTTAGAAGCTAACAGTTTGACGGAAATGGAGTATTTCTCATTTTTAGTGATGACAGAGAAATTCATAAAAATTCTCATAAAAGACCAAGAAATGAATTGATTTCACACAAACATTTTGTGCAAAGAACAGAAAATGGTTTGATATCAGAATTAAATTTTTTTATACAGAGCTAGCAGATACCCAGCGCGTTGCTTCCGTAGAAAAAAAAATAGTAAGAGCAATCCATCAATCATTTGGCAATGTTTCATTGAAATAGGATGAACGGTACAGTGCATAAAATACAATCATTTCTATTTATCAGATTTGCGTATTCTTTTAGAATTGGTAAACTTGGTGTTCTTTCAGAATGGTAGTGAAAGAAACTATTTATTGTATCTAGCGATTCGTTTCATATTCGTTCATAGTCCTCAAATTTAATTTTAGAAAATGGGATTAAAATATTTTCTTTCGAAACTGATTAAGCATTGAAAACATTTTTATACCGTAAAATCGTAAATATAGTTGAAACGAAATTTTTTTTAATAAATATGGTGCAACATTAATTGAAATACAATATTTTTGACGGTTACTGCGAAAAATGCTAACATTTAATTAAAATTTAAGACTCCCAGTGTTGGTCTCCAGAAAATTTTCTCGCATCATCTGTCATAAAGTTGTTACCTCTGAGAATGACTTGCATGGCATTTGCGCACAAAATATTAGCATTTCACTTGGATTTTGCATTCCTACAGAATCTATTGTCTCCTTGGCTTGTTATTTGAGGATTATTTCTTAGTAAATAAATGCGGTTGAGACATCAATTTTTTTTTTAATTTGAGATAATTGTACTATTTCTATAACTATCCCGTAGGTGTAAACAATAAGCAGACCCAGTTTCATGAACGGTTTAGGAAGGATGAATGGTTTAGGAAGGCATGAGAGGCATACAGACAAACATTCCTCTTTATTTATATAGATAAAACTTTAGGTAATACTGATATTAAATGACATTCATTTTTCTTTAAACATACATTTTTTTCAGATGTTTGTTTTCAACAATAAGAAATATTGAAACTGAATTGATAGTTTACACTAGATTTTAAACTTTATTTAAAAAATTCTTATAACATCAATGTATATCAGCACATTATGCATCCACCGAAAAAGTACTCAAAATTCAATCATAAATTTGTATTTATATTTGATATTCTTTACTTCGATAACATATGTCATGCCACCAACTACCGAGGAAGGGTTCCAGCTGTCCTTAAAAGCATGTGATATGAAGAGTGGAAAAATAGTTGCGCGGGGAGTAGAAGAATGAGTAATATTAGGGGGTCTAGAGAGTGCGCTTGATTTGTAGGAATACTGAGTATTCCTGTCTGGCATGCACAGTTATTACAATATGTTTAACATTTTTTATTGTAATCTATACTTATAATAAAGCTCAATAAGTGTGTGCGTGTTGGCGCTTTACAGACGAGACTGTTGGACCTACAGCTACCAAATTTGTCCCTTTCATACCTTGGGGGTCGGGAATGTGTACACCGGACCGAATTTTTCTAATTTCTAATTAGAATTTGAATTAATTAAAAATTAAGCGAAATTTCGACGCTTTTCCGCTATAACTTTCAAAATTATTATATCGCAAAGTTGATTTTCACATCATACTAATGATAAAAAAATTATCATCGTATCAAATATTAATATTTCAGTAAACAAGTTAAATTTAAATTTTTAATCATTTTTTGAAAAATAATTTAATCGTATATTTCAACAATAAAAATAAAATTTAATCTGCACACTCTTGCTACGAGGAAAAGGGAAAAAATTATCTTTTATCAATATGCTGCCTCCAATTTGACAAAAACTCTTATTAAAAAATAAACTATCATTGCGGATTAAACATATAAAAATGTAATTTCACCACCTGTCTCTACGAAATAAATGCGAAATATATTTTTTCTAAAAAGAAATGTAAAGAAAATTTTTATGACTTTTACAGTATTGTTAATTAAATAAAGCAGCCTTATTTAAGACAAATGGGGCTTAATATACATATTTTCAATTCAAGTCCGAAAGACTAATTTGTAAAACTTTAATAATAGATATGCATCTATAAAGAGGGTCTATATGAAGTTAATAATTACAATGTATGTATCATGAATCTATAAATGCTTTAATAACTGAAGATACTTTAGTTTGTATCTAGATCCTCTGCTCTGTGAATTCCATTAGCCAGATATTTTTCAGACACTAATATTTTAAATAAAACGATATTCTTTTTTTAAGATGAAATTTTGCTAGAGCTGACAGATAGTTAGAGAGACATATAGTACGTTACGGGCTTAAAACCTTTATAACTACATTAGTGATTTAGTGACTATCAAAATTCGAACCTAAAAAATATTTTGATGAAGACAAGTTACATTAAGTATTTAATTGGCATTGTCAAGTCACATAGAGTAATTAATTGAAAATGATGTAATATAACTTTTAACAGACCGCGGTTCAAAATGACGAGGTCCGTCCCAAAATAGCCTTAGTGTTATTTCAAAACAGGACGTTAATATAACCAAACGTTAGATCCTGTTGTTACAAATCTGTAACGTTGCTTCCTTAACAGAGTTAGTCCAATCACGAGAAAGACCCTTTTACGGTCAGCTCTGTTGGATGCTGATTGGTGGATGTGATGGATTTCAATGCTTCGATCCAATGAGTTCACTTGGTTAAGCTTAATCTTTTTATCCTTGATTATCATAGCACGATTATGGTGGTTTTTTACATGTGAGAATTCAATGAGGACGAAGGAATTTATATAACAGTAGCTGGCACCTGGCGCGTTGCCTAAGCAGAAGAAATAATCTTGGAAATATCGTTTGAAATAGTTATCTTGTTTCATTAAGAATGATTCGAAGAATGACGTTTATTTTTTTGTCGGCAACGAATACATTCATTGAAACCGATGGATATATAAAGGAGAAGCATAAATAGTATTTATTCTATTTTTATTATTCTATTCTACGAAAAAATATTCATTTTTATATATTAGATTTGTGTATTCTTTTAGGATTGTAAACTTGGTGTTCTTTCAGAGCGGCAATGAAAGAAAATATTTATTGTATCTCGTGATTCACTTCATATTTGTTCAGAATTCTCATGTTTAATGATAAAAAAATATGATTAAAATATTTTCTTTTTGGAATTAATTAAACATAGAAAATATATTTATCCCATAAAATCTTCAATTTTGGTGATAGAACCAATAGGAACTGAGATATGCCTGATTGTTTCTGAACCTTCTCTGCCCTGTTTCGGGAACTATTAAAGGTCGGTAGTATAGACTGAAGGAAGTCGTGTATTGAATCGTTGAAAGGATAGTTGAATCGGTCTGGTGAAGACAGCTCAAGTGATTGGTAAATTTTAGTTGTGTGCAGAATTGTGATGTTTTTTATCGAAGCATCATTGAGTAGTGAGGGCAATAATCAGTCGTGTAATATTTTGTTTGCAAGTTGTTACAGCTAATGCCTTGAGACAGGGGAGAATTGCAGACGTTTGGACAGGATGCAGAGTGAAACTACGTGTAGTCCCTCCTTCTGCTGAGTTCTGTCTGGCCGCTTTTGTGCTGCGGTTGTTATTACTATTTGTGGGCTATTGCTTGTGTTCGTCTAGGGTTGTATATTTTTTGTCTGTGTATTCATGTCCTTCGTTTTAAATAAAAGCCGCCGTTCGTTACTAAGGACTGTCCTTCATTGACAACAAATCAGAAGAATCCCGGAATTCACAACAATGTTTATTCAATTGCAATAATGTAAAAAATATGGAATGTGTATCAGCATGCAGTGGTATCTTAATAAGCCAGTAACAACCACTAGACACTAATGATCACTTTTGTCGAATGGCTATATTACGCGATTACGAGTCGAAAGGTCCCAGATTCGATTCCCACTCAATTCAGTCCGCTACATGCACAACCTTAATATAATAAGTAAAAATTGTGATTCACAGAAAGAAGGTGTAAGTAGCTGCAACGCTATCTATTAACAATATTAATTAGCCAATTGGGCATAAAAATAAAAAAATTACAAATAAAAAAATTTCATGACCAACATTTCAGGCCATGTTCTTTTTCTTAATCCGTATTAGTTATGTCTTCTTCTTTTACTTCTAATTCTTTACTAGACTAGAAAGACTATCTTTATGTAAAACATATGTTGAGATTTATGCAAAACATATGTTGAAAATCTAAGCTAAGAGTTTCTCCAAAATTTAGAGCATGTCTCTATGTTTTACTTCATGTAGGGCATGATAGGGTACAATTTATATTAATTTCAAATCCTACTTATTTTCTTATATTATGTGTGTGTGTGTGTGTGTATAAAAAGAGAGAGAGAGAGTGCACTTTACTTTTACTTGACAAATCCGATTTTCAACATAAATAACACATCACTGATAAGTCCAAACATGTTTTTATTTTTATGCTTAACAAATGGTTTAATTTAGAGTTAAAATAAAGAAACATCAACGAAAAAGTTCCAAATTGAAAAGTTTCAGAAGCATTGTAAACAAACTTGAGCAGATTTTCATTCTCAAAAAATTGAGAGTACACCAATGAAGTTTTTGCAAAATCTCGCATAGAAACAAAATGTCACTATATCGGGGTGCTTTGTTGGTGTGAATAATTGCTGTTTATAATGAAAATATACCATATTTTGTCGTCACATGCATTCTGTTTGGGGTCTGAAAAATGGAATTTCCATCTAAATACAAATTTTTAAAATTTTCTTTAGATTGCTGTGACCATATGGTTCCTTCAACTTGCAGCAAAATTTCATTAAATCATAGGCAAAAATGTAAGCGTTGAAACTGCGCGAAATGTCATTAGACAAGTTGGATATAAAAGTCGCATTGTTAAAGAGTAACTGTATATCGGCTTGCAAATTCAGAAAAAGTATTTGAAATGTGCAAAAAACTCATAATTGAAGACTATTAACTTTTGAAAAAAAGTTATATTTTGTAATGAAAGAAAACTCAGTTTTTTGGGGGGTGACAGCAATCGTATTGTATGGAGAAAAACTAATATTGCCATGATTTGATATTGCATGGCTTCATACGGGGTAGGAAATTTTATTCTTATAGATGAGACTAAAAGCCGTATGATTTACATGGATATACTTCGTAGCAATCTAAAGAAAAATGCTAAAAATTTGGGTTTAGATGGAAATTTCATTTTCCAGTAAGATAATGACTTCAAACAGAATGCGCATAATGTCAAAGTATGATGTCTTTTTCATTGTAAACAGCAGTTAAACATACTACCACAGTTTCCCGTCATGAATGCCGTTGAATATTCGTGGGCCATATTCGAAAAGGTGGTTAAAAAACAAACAAAAAACAAAAACAAAATCCATTTAAAACAAGTGTTGCAAGAAAAATGAGGTAAAATTTCTTTAGAACCACCAAAAATTGGTCGAATTGGTAGCAAGACGTTTAGAGATCCTTATAAGAGCCAAAAGACATGAAACTTAATAGTGATACTTTGTTTCTATGCAAAATATTGCAAAAATTTCATTGGTGGACTCTCAATTTTTTGAGGTGAAATTCTGCATAAGTTTGAAACTTCTGAAACTTTTCAATTTAGAACTTTTTCGTTGATGTTTCTTTATTTTAACTCTAAATTAAACTATTTGTTAAGTGTGAAAATAAAAACATGTTTGGATTTCTCGGTAATGCTTTATTCATGAAAGTAAGTAAGAAAGAATAAGGTGTACTCTCAATTTTTTGAGCCACTGTATATGAAATTTTCGCCTGCAATTTTGTGAATATTGCATTAAAACAAAAAAGTTTAACCTGTTTTCTGTGAGAAGGAATTCTCATAATCGTTTAGACGATACCTTGAAATGAAATGCCGTTGGCAGGCTTGTAGCTGGGCAGTCTCAAGTGGAGGTGGCTTGATGGTTACAAGTGGCACCGAAAGTGGTATCCAGGTTGTGGAATCAATTCCAAACAAGTGGTACTGTTACCAGGAAGGTCGGCCAAAGCCGTCACAGAACAACGACTCATGCACAGGATCGCTATTTGGCATGAAGCTCATGACGGCATAGGCTGACAACGGCTCCTTAACTTGCTCGTGACTTTGTTGCTGCGTCTGGAACAATAATTTCCAGATAAACATACAGGCTTCTAGCAGAGAGGGCCATTTATGCCCGGTGACCAGTTGATTGTGTCGCATTAACTGCATCTGACAGAAAAGCAAGGTTGTTGGGGTACTGAAAGCAACAACCATGAGCACAGCAAGAATGGGAGCGCGTTCTTTTCATTGGTGAGTCGAGATTTACCACACAGTGTGACATTCGTCGAATCTTCATCTGGAGAGAGTGAGGAGCTCTCTTCCACGTAAAAGAATTCGACAGATTTGGTGGTAAAGGAATTCTTGTTTGCGGTTCTATAATGTTGGGCAGTCGTGCACCACGGCACGTCTTCGATTCGGTTACTGTCAATGCCCATCGCTATGGGGATGAGGTACTTGATGCCTATGTGAGGTTGTTTCCGTGTGCTTTTGGCTCAGACTTCATGTTTACGGACAATAACGCGAGTCTACACAAAACCCAGATCGTTGATGATTTTCTTGAGGAAGAGGATATTTGACGTATGGACTGGTTCTCGATGTCTCTGGATCCTAATCCTATTGAACATGTTAGACATGGCCTCAGAAGAGCCATTGCACAGCAAAATCCCTTAATACCCTCCAAGAGGTAAAAGCCGCTCTTTTGGAAGCATGGGCTGTGTTGCCCCAAGCATTTATTGACACCCTCATAAACAGTATGAAAGCTCGTTGTAAAGCCTGTATAGCAGTGCACAATGGCCACACTCCATATCAGACAGGCTTTTCCCGAGATACATGCTTTATATCTGATTCGTAAGGTAACTTTCTGATATACCCTGTTTCTTAATTCCCTATTAAAATATTTTCCACGTTGTTATGTGTCTATGTTCTTTCTTCCATTGTAGTGTACCTCTGTGCCAATTTCATGGCAACACAGAGAATAGTTTTTCATGCCAGTGTCCTGGCTTAGGAGTAGTGTATTTTCCATGGGATTTGGGGGGGGGGCGGCATAGTTGATGTTCTGTGTTCTATCTGTGAAGAGTGTGAATGTGTCCCCCTGTAAAAAGGGGTTGTGCAAAAGAACGTGAAGCATGAAGTAGATAAATCGTTCTCTTGGCCCTAGTTGGCGCTACTGAAAAAACAAGGGACGCTCATATAGGCTTACATCTCTGACAATTATTGGTCGGTGGGCTTGCAAAAGTGCCATGGGTAACAACAACAAATTGTTTTTCACGATTTTATGTTTATAATCCCAATTCTGGACATGAGTATATGTGTGTGTGTGTGTGTGTGTGTGTACCATTATGTCCGCATCATCAAGTTTAAGTTCAGTTTTATGAAAACCAAAACACCTTGGAGATAAAATTCCCTGCTTCGTGTTTCAGAAATTTTAATTATTACTTCGAATTAGAAATTAACATCCGTTTAATGGCATCAGCTATTTCGGATGTACAAGCAAAAATGGAATCGGGAGAAAATTTCTTTTCGATTCTCTTCTATCAACAAGCGTTTCGAAAGCTTTTGTTGTAAAGCGCTCTCTGATTCTGATCAAATCTCTATGCAGCGTCTTTTAAAAAGAAGGGAGTATAATTTTGAGAGCCTTTCCTTAATCAATTTCATGTATTGTCACTTTCAGGATCATCTGGGGCACGCCTCTTCGTTATCATTTGCCCCGAACCCACCCCTCTCATGAATATATATTCTACACTCAGCTGCACCCCCTCCACCCCCCTTCCCGCTTTTCAATAGTTCGAGGTCGAAATTTGCGTTCCAAAGGTATCGATTAGAAAATTTTGGCTGCTTTACGCTTAATTGTTAAACACGGATTCAGTTTCTTTTATATTTCAAAGCTAACTCATGTAGCAGAGTGTCAATTGGTTGGTATAGTATAATCAGGCTTGTTGTCGTGGTACGAATGCATTTTCACATTCGTTCAAACGAGGTTATACAAAGTTTATTTGTTTGTTTAGTTGTATTAACATCCAGTTTTGTTATTTATCAAACGATATTTCCAAGATTATAACTTCTTCAGCAGTGACGTGTCGGGTACTAGATAGTGTTATATAAATTTCTTCGCCATCATTGAATTCTCACATGTAAAAAACCACCATAATCGTGCTGTGATAATCAAGGATAAAAAGATTGAGCGTAACCAAGTGAACCCATTGGATCGATGCATTGAAACCCATCACATCCACCAATCAGCATCCAACAGAGCTGACCATAAAAGGGTCTTTCTCGTGATTGGACTAACTCTGTTAAGGAAGCAACATTACATATTTGTAATAGCAGGATCTGAAGCTCAGTTTAGTTATATTGAGAGTCCAGTTTTGAAGTAACACTAGGGCTACTTTCGGACGGACCTCACCATTTTGAACCTCGGTCAGATGACGAGGATGAAAATTGAGCTGGCACCCTCCTCTTCACACTTCCAAACCACGCTATACCAGCGGGAAGATGTTTGGCCTCTTCGGATTTAAAGTGCACCAGACCCGCTTGCACGGCGGTTCTTCAGTGGAATCGTGCCTCTAACCTGCAACCTTCCGGTTCCAAAGCTGAGATCTCACTACCAGGCCTCCGCGAAGAGAAGTTATACAAAGAGCAATTGTAAAAGGATCCGGTCTGAAGCTGTTGAATAATCTCGGAATTTTATATCTGAAAAACAATTTTTTAAATTTTTGATTAACAGAAAAAAGATAACTTATAATGGAAGCTTATTAAGCCAGATAACAACCTCTAGACCGAGTGATCTCTTTTGTCTTGTGGTTATATTATCTGGCTACGAATCCTAGGTTTGAAAGTTTGGTCCCCATCTATTTCCAATAGTAATATTGGTGGCCCGATGAAGAAAAATTCACAACTTTCGTGCAACTGTTGGGGTGCCCTCTACTCGAAACAATAAAAAAGCTGATAAATAATCGGCCAATAAAAAGGACTTAGGTGCATTAGACTTAGTAGCTAATATATCCCCACTAAACATTTAACAAATATCGTTCGACTCACTGGTGGAGGAAAATTGTAGTGGAAGCTTATTAAGCCAAATAAAAAGCTCTAGACTGAGTGATCATTTTTGTCTTGTGGTCATGTAATCTTACTACCAATTCTAAGACCGCGAGTTCGGTCTTCGCGTACCTCCAATAGCAACAAACTTAAAACACAGTGAGCATCAGACCTGGAATTTGTTATGTCCAACTTTAACAAATTCTTTGAAAATTTTTAGTTGAAATCAGTGAGAAATTTGCCTGTGTAGACACTAAACCTAGCCCGCTGATCGCTGTCAGCGATTTTAAGTCGAAATGAGTGTCCCTTGTTTTTCCGTACCGCCAACTAGAGCCAAGAGTATGACTTAACTACTTTATGCTTCACATTCGCTCGCACAACCCCTTTTTTGGCATTCTACAGGCCAGACCATTTCACCTGGGACTGCCGAATACGGCATGTGTATACCATGGACACTGAGAATGCGCACCTTGGACTATTTTTTCGAATTTTTAATTAAAATTTTACTTAATTAAAAATTAAGCAAAATTTTGGCGTCTTATCGCTATAACTTCCAAAAATATCATAGCACAAACATGATTTTTACATCAAAATAAAAAATAAAAATTTTTCTTTCTATTGGTACCAATGCTTTAAGATATAACTTAAGCTTCTATTTTTAACGAATTTTCGAAGAATTATTTTACCATATTTTTAAACAATATATTCCGAACAGAACAATAAAACTTTAAAACAAACGGAAAATGATAAACCAGCAATGGGAAAAAATAGATTTTACTGAAGTGTTGCCATCATATAAAAAGAAGTTCAAATTTTAAAAAACTAACTATTATCGCAAATTAAATCTTTAAAAAAATGCAACTCTCAGCACATTACTGAATGAAATTAAATAAATATTAAAAGTGATATTTACTAAAAATATAAATGCAAGGCAAAGGTTTCCATGATCGTTTACGATATCATTAATTCAATAAATCAGCTTTATTTACGACAAACCTGATTGAATTTATACAGCATATGCATTCAAATTTGGACTCAATGGCTAATTTGTAAATCTTGGTGATAGACATACATATTGTTTAGTTCTGTTAACTTAGTATAAATGAAGTAAGTAATTACATTTTATGTAGCTTGAGCCAAACAATGCTTTAATAAAAAATGAGTTTTAGATTTTTTTTCATACTTTGCTCTGTGAGCCATATTTTTCAAAATATATTTATTAATATTTAATATAAAATTTGTTACACCAATCAGTCTTCAAAATCAATCTAAAACCGACTGATTTATAAATATAAAGGAATATTAAAATGAAAACGTGTTCTTTCAGATCTTTCCGTCAACTCATCTTAAAGAAAATATCAATTTCAAGTCAATCAATGGCGAAAATACTTCAAGGCTGATAATCAAATGAATATGTGTTTGCTTATATGAATGAATGCGTGTGTTTGTGTTTACACACTAGAGCATATGATCTAGAGTCACCACACTTGGTACGTACATATTTACTTTCAAGGATGAAAAAGTATAGACTGGTGGTTTTTTTTTAAAACTTAATTAAGCTAAAATTTGGAACTTTTCAGAGATAGTTTCCAAAATTATTACAGCAAAATCGTTTTTAAAAATTATCTTAAAATGTCTTTTTTTTCATTGGTAATAATGTTTTAACCTATAAATTGTTTCTATTTTTAATGAATTTTTAAAATAACACTGTAATTGTATTTTCCAACTGTTAATTTCTCGCCAAATGAAAGTAGAATTTAACCTGCAAGAACACGTTAAGAGTGCACCAGTGCTTTGCCGTCACTTTGACAAAAACTCAAACGGAAGGATTAAATTAACTGATATTGCAAATTAAAACGAGGAAAGTACGATGATCAACACGTGTTGAAATGGCAGCGTAATCTTAAGGAGTAAATATAAGATGTGATATTTTCCTCATCATTCCATAACAGCTGATTGTAAGTCAGAGAGTTATATAGTACAATGAACAAATGATCGTAAGGCTTCTATAATAACACGAGTTACTTGACTATCAAAGTTTAAATATATTTGGCTGATAAGTTATAAAGAGAGCAAGGTTTGCAAGTATTTAATTGAAAGTTTCAGAACACATTACTCATGGCAAACCAGCTGGTTGCTATAGGCGACTGGTTTTTAATATTCTAGTCATCTTTGAGGATCAGCTTATTCACCGAAGGCATTGGCTATCAAAACTTTGAGATAAATCCTTTCGATATGACTTTGCATCCGCGATACTTTGAAATTGTCTGAAATGTGTTACTTTAATTGTCTTATATAGGCTCCGTTCATCTAGGTGTTATTAAAAATTGTAAATGTGCAGTTCATTTATCTTATTAATTTGCAGGTGTTATAACTTCATTGTTTATACTAGTAAGCTACACAGTTATTGTGTAGTACTCCCTATTGTGTAGTACTACCCCTAATTTGGGAGGTGAAATTTTAGGATTTAACTGGGGAGGTGCGGTGTGCGAGACCGCATTTCATTTACACTTAAACTAAAATTTTCTAATGTATGTATTAGTATTAAAAACTGCCAATATAATTTGCGGATATTTTTAGAAATTTTCCAAAATATATTATCATTGAAAAAAGTAAATGCATTGACACAAATATTTTCTTCCGAAATTACATGTTACAATAAATAATATTCTGGAAAAAACATATCATTTTATATTTTATAAATCGCATTTCTTTTTCCACTACATAAAGGTATATAGAAAAGAATGCAAAATTCAACAATTATATGAAAAAAAAAATGATAATAGGTAAATTGGACCTTTTTTTTTATTGGCTTGTGTCACTTTCATTGTATGGTTTTCTAGGACATTTTAAGTATACAGGTTAAGAACTGGTATAAAAATCAACCTATAAATTCTGTATATATTTCCTTTAGTATATTAATATATTTTATGAATTTATACAAAATACAGTACCATTTGAAAAGTTAATGATATTTGAACATACTTATCAGAATTAGTTGAATGTGAAATTTAAAAAACTCTTCAGTACAACTATCCTCATCACTAAAATCCCTTTCTGCTTCATGTCAAAGAGTCTGGAGCACTGCTTCATAATTGGATCGGTACATTGGATGCTATTTAGGGGCCTAAGTTTCAGCACCATCTGCTAAGCCTTGTTTATCAATGGGACACTAAGAGTTAGGTGCGGTCTTAGAGTCAAGGCTCAAAGAAACAACTGAATTATTTGAAAAACATCATCTGAAACCGGTTGAAAAAGTACATGTATTGAAAGTCACAAAGTCATTGGAGCTACAGAATCAATCCATTCAATTGAGCTAAAAATAGAGTAGGAGTGACCAAAAGTCCATCGCTAGAGGTCTCACAGACTGAACTTTCCCAGTTAAGGGTTAAACTGAATCTTTCTTCCTTAGCGTTTAACAGTGAAAAAAATCGTGTCATCAGAATATTGATGAAATAATTAAAACGTTTTGAATTTCAGAATAATAACATAATTTATTGTTGAAAATTAAGTAAACAAATATTTTTTAAAAAACTGGCAAACTTCCTCAAAAATTCGTATGACTATTAAACTGGTCATTCGAAAGATGATAATTATAAATCTGAACATCGAAAAGATAATGTTTTATATTTTGAAATGAAATTAGGATTATTTTTTGTGCAATAATAGCGAAAAAATGCCGGAATGAATTACAATTCTAATTAAAATATGAAAATGTTGCTTCGAGATATATATTCTCACCATCCAAACAGTGTATGTGCCAAGTTTGATAGTTGTAGGTCAAACGGTCTAGCCTATAGAGCGCCAACATGTAAACATAACATTCATATTTATTATTAGCATAGATTAGGTTCAATAAAACTTTTTGGAACTGATATTGTGAATTCATCACTTAGCTTCCAGAGTCAAAAGAGCATGACGTCACAGCATATCACAACTTAAGGAATCCATCTATGTTCGAAGGAAAAGTTTTGAAAAATTGGATTTTTTAAAAACTATTGAAAACTGTGGTTCTTAGATGTATTATCAATTATAATACAAAATACTATAATTGCAACAAAATTATTTGAAGATGTAATATTTTTTGATGAATAGGAAAATATGTAGTAAATTTTGATGAAATTTAACCAAAACGGTTAACACTCCACACAAAATGGTAATGCAACAATCCTATTTTTCTTTATACGCAAGTTATAGAATATAAAAATCAACCAAAATCGAAGAAAAATGTTGAGATGCAAAGTTATTGGTAAAAATATATGTATATATGCATTTCCCCATAAATTTACAACTTAATTTGTCTAAAAATACCTACAAATGAAAACGTATTTCGACAGCAATGAAACTTTCTGTCCATTTCATTGTCCATATTGTTTAAAACACACGCTGAAATTTGTGTGTAAATACCATCATTAATTCTTGAGATATCTTGTTACTCAGTGAAGAATTTTTATGAAAATTAAAGTTTTAAGAAAACTAAAGACAATTTTTAGCTGAAAATTAGGTTTTGCTTAAAATTCTCCTGTATGATAGGTCAGTCATTCCTTTTCCTAGAAAAGATAAAGTGTTTAGAAAGTGGAAAATTTGAACTACAAGAAATAACAATAAAAAAATTCTTCAATGTAATCGACAGCCAGTGTTTTTAACGCAGTCGGATACCTCAGATATAAGCATATAAAGTATGGCAACTCTGTGCGCATGTCAAGTTCGTGGTCTTCATGAACCTTTAATAAACTTCTTTAAGTCGTTTATTATTCATAAAGAGTTCCCATAACAGCTTTTTAAACATTATCTTGAAATGCTATTAAAAATCGCAGGAACATATTTAAAGTATCCGACTACGTTAAGAACTCTGGTTTTCAATCCTATTGGTGAATTTTTTAAAATTATTATTTCTTGTTCGGACTTTCCTCTTTCCAAAAAGTTTATCCTTTCTAGGAAAAGGAAGGCTTGACCTATCATCTAGAGCAGTGGTGGGGAAACTTTTTTTAAGACGGGCCATTTGTAATAACTAGACGATCGTAGTGGGCCTAAGAATAATGCTTAACCTTTAAAAAATTTATGTGTTCTATAAACATATACATATATTATTACATACACTTATTATTTTAATAGTAAAAAAACAAAAGGTAAAAAAATTATAAGCACAAAATATAAAATGAATTTAGTGTAGTTCTTGATGTGAAGTATTATCACTTTATTTTCTGGTGTCATTACTGGTTAATGGATCATGAGAAAAATGAAATTGAGACTGTTTTATCAAAATTTCATCATAGTCCGGTTCCATTTTCGAAGCACAAATTCTTAAAACTGATGAAAGGTGCTCATCTGTAATTCTGTATCTTAAAGAAGTTTTCCTCTGCTTCATTGTTGAAAAAATTTGTTCGCATATATAAGATGAGCTAATGCTCTTGCGCGGGTGTTTGTTGAGGCAGTGGGATTTTCGGGGATTACTCAAACAATTACTCGAGTCACAGCGGGTCGTTGCAGATGACTGACTAAGTCGCTAACTAACTGATCTTCGGGCGGCCTCGCTTGTATTTATACCTACCTGCAAGGATTGTTCGGGAATTGGAGTTTTGCGGTTCTTTCGGAAAAACAGAACAATGAATCGAAAATGCTAGAGTGTCTGGAAGTTTCGACCGAAGAGGAGTCAGCTGTTTGGGTCGGATGGATTTGTCCAGAATACTATTGTGTTTTGAATAACGCCGCAGGTAGTTTTTATGCGGGTCGTCACATTACGAAGTAAGAATGGGTTCAAACATTCTCACGACGGCACTCTTAAACGGGCCGGATTAAACCTTTCCGCGGGCCGTAGTTTCCCCATCACTGATCTAGGGTCACAGATTTTTTCAGCTAAAATTTGTATTTAACTTCAATTTTCACAAAACTTTAATTTTCATAAACATTCTCCGCCATTAACATGATATCATAAAAACTAATAGAGGTAGTTACATAAAAATATCAGCATGCGGCATGCAAATTTTTATTATTGGGGACATACTTTTCCATTTATAGGTGTTTTCTAAAAAAAATTAGTAGTCAATTTATGGAGAAAAAAAAATGCATACAGATAACATTTTTACCCATCACTTCTTTGCATCTCATCATTTTTCTTACATTTCGGCTCATTTGATTCATCATCATGTTCTATAACTTGAGTATAAAGAAAAATAAGATTGATGCATTACCATTTTGGGTAGGGTGTTGAACCGTTTTGGTTAAGTTTCGTTATAATTTACAACAATGTTTTCTATTTCTCAAAAAATATTATAGCTTCAAATAATTTTGTTGTATTTATGACATTTTGTATTATAATTGACAATACATCTAAAAACCATAGCTTTCAATAGTTTTTAAAAAATCCAGTTTATCAAAATTTTTCCTTCGAACGTAGTCGGATACCTAAATCTACAAAAGATAATTCACAACGTTATGCTGAAGAGATTTGGAGAACCGGCAATTAGATGCTAGATCAGGTGTCGTCCTAGTCATCAGACCGCTGCTCAGAATTACGAGAATCGACCCAAAACAGCCCTAATCCTGTTTTAAAAACTGCGTTGATATAACTAAATTAAACTGAACTAAAGGAAATGAAACGTCATTTGTCTTGGTTTCATTAGTTATGTCACCACAAGATGGGATGAAATTTTAAGTGACGATCTCTTGCTTGTGTCGACACACCAATGGATGAGAAATACACACTGCGGAAATCCGTTTGCTGAGATGAACAGTTCATCGAACGCTCACATCGGAAATTGCAGAAAATGACATTGTTGCTAATTTCCCTTCTGTAGAGTTCGTTCTGTGTAGTGAGAACACAATGAGGAAATCATATCACTGACCTCCGACCCACGGATTAACCTCGCAAGACTGAATGGCCGGACCACCGCTACAGCAACACTAGCAGTAACTGTGGTCGAGTCCTAAGGGCCCTCACTGGCCACGATACAACCCTCCCCGTAGGGAGTACGTCATTTCATCGATGGGAGGAGTCAGATCCCCCATCTTTTAATGTCCCCATCGGGTTGGCGAGATCCAACCACCATGCCGGAAGCATCCCTTTCGCATTCCGAGGTGCCCCCCCCCTCTGAGCCTCAGTAAGATAGAACGAAGATGTTTATTTACACGAAGAGCACACACACACGACAATCATACACAGCCTGGAGGAACACACAGTAGCACGCAACAACGACAATAGTTCACAAGTAATAACAAGGTCCACAGCACACAAAGCGTCCAGGCAGAATTCAGCAGGAGAGGGGATTCTCGGAGCTTTGCTCTACAGTCTCTCCAGACGGTTGAAACACTCCTCTCCTCTGTCTCATCTCTCCAAAGCACTACTTCACACAACTGGCTTCCACATAGATAGGATAACAGCACACAGCAATTCAGCACTCCACCGTTGCTTCGGTATTCTCCCGGTGACTCTGACTACTATTCATCACCATCCAATACCTTGAGAGTGCCGGCCTTTTATAAAACTTGGGAGACGGGGATAGAAGCTCGGCGGCCAATCAGGGCATATCTTAGTTCATATTGGACGGATCGTGAAAATTCTCGATGTTTCGAGTATTAACCATTTTGTCGCCAAAGTCGCCGAATGGTCGCCAAACACTGGTATCACCGATGCGACACATGACACATGATCCACAGGGCTGATCGTAAAACAATCTTTCTTACGATGATATATTATTCGAGCTGGGAAGCAAAATTGCAGGCTCATAACAAAGTCCTTTT
Source organism: Argiope trifasciata (assembly GCA_026543055.1). Classification (NCBI taxonomy): domain Eukaryota; kingdom Metazoa; phylum Arthropoda; class Arachnida; order Araneae; family Araneidae; genus Argiope; species Argiope trifasciata. The sequence continues at coordinate 125,083 of JAPMOQ010013715.1, forward strand.
TTTAAAGTATATCTGATATAGTAATATATTTTGATAGATTAAAATCTGATTTTTAAAGCAATATCATTGTTTGAATATTTATTGTCATTTTAGTCCGCCATCAATAGGAAATATGTTTTAATCGAATCAAAATCCACATTTGCTGAGTTTAATTTTTTCATTTTCCTGCATACAATGTACAGGTGAAGAAAGCATCATAGTAAATACATAAAAAATGTGACCATAAGATTTTAGAAGGTTTTGGCATTCCTGTGGTGGTGGAGTTGGCGGGACTTGTACAGATATGTAGGTTGAATTCCGCCAAGGATCAAACCTGCGTTGTTCGGGTTTGAAGACCAGTAATTTATCCATTCCACAAAAGCCAACACTAGTGTCTAGTGGCTTATTAAGCTATTACCACATTCTTTTAGGTAAAGATTTGGTTTGGTTATACTAACAACCCATTTTAAAGCTACACTAGGACAGTTTTAAGGACGTGTCCCGTAATTTTTGAACCTTTGTAAGATGACGAGGATGACACCTGAGCTGATACTCTCCTCTCCAAATTTCCACACTACACCATCGGGAGGGCGTATGGCCCCTACGGCCCAGATCCGCTTCTACAACGAATCTTCGGTGGAAACGGGTCTCAAAACTGAAGCCTCGAGTACCGAGGTCAAGACCACTAGGTCTCCGCACCCTTTCCTCTTCGAACAGTATTAGTTTGAGTACGAAAAAAAAACTTGCTTTAATGAATATTTTTGCTTTAGTATGATTACTCAAAAAATTGGCAGGTGAAGTCATTAATCTAAAATAGCAAGATGGATATAAATTTTTAATTTACATAATCATTGCATAAAGATGCACAAGCGCGATAATCTCCACTTTAAAATGTATGTCATAATTTATTTTTATTTTTAAGGGACAGCAATCATTAATTATCTATATAAAGTGAATTTTTGAAATAATTTCAATTACAACTCCAGATCTTAGAGGATAAATAATTATTAAAACTAACCGTTTGTAGATGATTATAATCGTTTAGTGTTTATCGAACCAGTTTGGTAGGTTTTGTTTATTAAATAATAGAAAAGCTTAATATACGTTTCGTCAACTGATTCTAAGGTGAGTACATTTCAACGATTCCATCTCATTTAGGGGTGATACGCTGAACGATGAGTGCATTTCAGGTACTCGTCTTTGATTCTGAACTCCTTCCCCCCCTATTAGATACTTTTTAGTTCAATTTTTTTTTCTTCAGGTGTATGTGAGTGTTGTGTTATTTTTTATCACATTTTAATTTATCTCGAAATTTTGTATTGATAAGGCTAGTTCAAATGGTAAAAATATTTCCAATAAATTAATAGCATATAGAAAAAGAAGCATTTTAATATTTAAAAAAAGATCATCATTATTTTGTAAAAAAATGATTACTAAAATTTTAAGAACATAAATTATTTATTTTTTATTCTTAATTTACGGTTTCTGTCTCTTAAATTAAATAAAAATTGCTCCGAAAAATTTTACTGCGCATTCGCACCTTTTTTCTCTACTGTATTACTAATTATCGGTTCATATTTGGATCTCATAAAACCACGAGTCTTCATTGTTAAATGTAAACTTATCCCCCTTTCATCTTTCCCCAGGGTAGCCTGGTGGTAAGGTCTCAGTTTCGGAACCGTAGGGTTTCAAGTTCGAGACCCGATTCCCCAGAAGAATCATCATGTTAGAGGATCTCTTGCACGTTAAATCTGTCAAACACAACTTCCTCCCGCTTTTGTGGCTTGGTATTGAGAGGGGGATGCCAGCTCAGGTGCCGGCCTCATCAACTAAATGTGGTTCGAAATGAGGAGATCCGTCCCAAAATAGCCCTAGTGTTGCTTCAAAACGGGACGCTAATATAACTAAACTAAACTTAATTTAATCTTTCCTGTGACCTCTTTCCTACTGCAAAAGTGCAGCAGGTTTTACCATCCATTGTCAAACAGTACTTTCATTATGGGTTTATTGAAAGCTTATCTTTATCTATTTTAGTATAGCTGTAGCATTTGAATGATCTGATATTTCATTTAACGATACCACATTAAGTAATCTGACTACGTTAAAAACACTGATTATCGACCACACTGGCAAATTTTTAAAAATTGTTATTTTTTTGTAGTTCAGACTTTCCTCTTTGCAAAACAGTTTTTCTTTTCTAGGAAAAGGGAGACCTGACCTATCATTCAGAGTCACACATTTTCCAGCTAAAATGTGTCTTTCACTTTAATTTTCTTAAAACTTTCAAGCGAATTCTCCAACGTTGGCAGGACATTTCAAAAACTAATAGAGGCCTTCGCATAAACATTGCAGCGTGTGTTTTAAATAGTGTAGAATGTTACCGTTATGGTAGAATTTCATTAAAATTTATTACACATTTTCCAATTTC
>JAPMOQ010013715.1:132489-144340 GCA_026543055.1 Argiope trifasciata
TTGCCACCTCATTTAGCTATATAACATTTGCCACCTCATTTAGATATATAACATTTGCCACCTCATTTAGATATATAACATTTGTCAAATAATTTAAATATATAACATTTGTCACCTCATTTAGCTATATAACATTTGTTACCTCATTTAGATATATAACATTTGCCACCTCATTTAGCTATATAACATTTGCCACCTCATTTAGATATCTAACATTTGCCACCTCATTTAGATATATAACATTTGTCATTTCATTATAGATATATAAGAAAATTGACAAGAACCTAAAATAGCTATAAAGTCTCCCCCCTTCCAATGGTCAGACGAAATATCGTTCTGTCCATTTTATTGATTTTCTGACAATGTCCATCATTAAAATGATATAGTACAACTGAAGAGCCAAGATGGATGTACAAATTTTAGAAATATATAGTTTTTTTTTGTGTGTATTCATAAGATACATTGATGAAGAAGGCGGCATAAAACTGACAGATTTCGCTCTATACTGGTATGACGGTTTGTATTTTGGTGTCGTGCCAATGTTGAGATTTGATTCCGCCAAGGATCGAGCTCGCGACCTTACGATTTGCCGCCGCGTAACACACTTGTTAGACAAAAGTGATCACCAAAGTTTAATGGTTGTTACTGATTTATTAAGATGCCATTACAATACTCCCCCATCAGTGAGTCTGCGAAGTGACGAACGATTTTATATTGCCAAGCATTGAAGTGAGCGAGAAGCCTGATTCGAAAGCGCCAAGCATTGAGCTAAGAGAGAGTGTTTCAGCAGTGTCAAGCGTTATGGAGAGCAAAGAGAAAGTGTTTTGGCAGTGCCAAGCGTTATGGCAAGCAAAGAGAGAGTGTTTCGGTAACGCAAAGCGTTATGGCAAGCAAATAGAGAGTGTTTCGGTAACGCCAAGCGTTATGGAGAGCAAATAGAGAGTAGTTCGGTAGTACCAAGCGTTATGGTGAGCGAAGAACGTTTTCATTATCAGAGGTTACCAAATATAGCGGTTTATATTGCGGAGTCGCGCCAATGGGAAGATTGGATTCCGCCAAGGATCAAACTCACCACCATACAATTTGCAGCCACCTAACATATCCACCAGACAAAAGTGATCACCAACTTATAGTGGCTGTTACTGGCCTATTAAGATACCACCATACTGATATCATATTTAAAAAAAAGCTCATCAAAGAAAGAAAAACGTTAAAAAAATTTCTATTCAATTTTGGGGGCCCCCTCTGATGTGGGGATCAAGGACAACTGTATCTGCCTTAGACAGGCTCAGCCTGTGAAGTCATTATTTAGCAAAAGCTTTACAAGAATGTTATCGTCTCCTTATAAGTGGCGTTCATCACAGACGGCACTTAAGCAGGCAAACCAACATGCAACGCCACCGCTCGGTCAATAATTTCCGGAGGTATATAAACTACTTTTTAACGCAGCTTTTCAGTCACGAAATGCGTTCACAGACGAAGTAGCGGCGACCCACGCAAATTCCTCTCGGCCTGACGACGCACGGGTAAGTCCAGCATGCGTTGGAAATACCGCACGTGCGATGATGCGTAAGTCAGAGAGTAAGGCTACACGGTACTCGAAAATCAACAAATCGATTTTTTTTATTGGTTCTTATAATAAATTCAATTTTGCTGAATGTGCCTGCAGAATTTTTAGTTTTATTAATAATTCTTGATGTGTGAAGGAGTGTGGATGTTGTCAAGCCCACTTTTCAGATTCAAACACCAGTAAAAGAAGCTCATGTGGCAAAAATATTGCCAGTTTACCAAAGGCTCGCATCAAATGAAGTGGTGGTGATGGTGGGTCTAATGCCACTTGGTCATACCAAGGCGGAATGAGCGGAGCTCTTTCGAAAGAAGGCAGAGGTGTGCGCTTTTCGTTGTTAACGAGCACCATTCAGGTGAAAGTACGACAACACACACGACACAACCCTTTTTAGGGGGCGGTCGAACTCATTCATCCATCCGCAAGTCTGAAATGAGATCCGAATCAGAGACCGACTCATCCCTGATTCAGTACCCACTGAAGTATATGGAAACTTGGAAGACTTTGCAGTCATGACGTATTTAACATGCCCCAGCTGCCATGAGACAACACGTAGTCTTTGATCGAGACGGGGACAGAACTCGCTACCTTCCGGTTACGAGACGTACGCTCTAGCAACCAGGCTACCCTGCACAGTGATAAATTGAATCTTCGTGAATGTGTGTGCAAAATTTTAGAGCCCTACCTTTATTTTCTATTAAGTTATTTAATAATTCTTGATGTGTGAAGGAGAATAAATAATGTTGCCAGCCCACTTTTCAGATTCAGACACCTGTGAAAGAAACTGATTTGACAAAAATATTGTCAATTTACCAAAGGATGTCATCAAATGAAGTATTAGAGTGGATGTATTTGGTGCATGCTACAAAACTTCAATGAGATTCTCCATAAAGTCGTTTAGAGCAAGCGCTCAAAAGTTACAACGGCATCGATCAAACAGAATAGCAGAAATAGTAAGCAGAATAGCAGGAATATACATTTCACATGCATATTAAGGTATCTGTCTACGTTTGGGGACACATTTTTGAAGAAACCCTTTAATTATCAATTTTAGTTTATTTTCTAGATCATTACAATTCAAAACTATGAATAATACTATTTAAAATGTTTTATGTAATTTGAAACTCAGTCAAATGGAAAAATTTGGGTAAAAATATAAAGAAAATTGATGTTAAATGCAAAACACCCTACCAGAAATTCTAAGCAATATTTACAGATTATTTTTCTACAGAACGCATTTACGGCTTTAGTAAAGGCAATGAACTATGATCTAAGAAATATTTGCATTTACAGAAAAGTTATGACAGTTTGAGCATTTCCTAACTCAAAATTTATCACAATTCGTACATGTAAACAATATTAAGCAGCTATAAATCAAAAACTATTCATATCAGAACTATAATCCTAGTTCATTGGCTTAAGGATAATATAGATATCACGCATAAAACATTTCAGCAAAAAATATTCATAATATTTTTATATATTTGCGTATCAAAATTTTCACAAAATATAAGTTCCTCACAAAGTGCATTTAAAGTTTTTATTCATGTCTTAGAAATTTTTTTAAATTTTTATTTTTTAAATACGCCCGACATTTATAGCATACATCTTCTTTGTTAATAATTTTATCAGTTTTCTTCTTTTTAATGGTTCTTAATTTTTTTTTGTCAATTTTTGCTGCACTTTAAGACTACCTTTTTGATGTAACAGTTCTTTTTTCAAAGGTGTTATGATACAGATTTGTGAGTTTATGATTCCTTATTCCTTTTTCTTTATATTTTCAATATACAAAAATATTTTGTTTACATAAGTTTTTGTTTTTTTAAACTTTCATCAATTTAGAATAACTTGAATCACATCTTGTAAAAGATAAGGTTAAATTGGATGGATTTTATATGATGTGTTGGATGAATAAAAACTTTAAATGCATTTTTCTCCATGTTGTGTGTTTGTTTATACACTGATGGAAAGAAAAATCCCAACACCAAGAAAAAATTATTGTACAGTAATGAAATTTTAGGAATACATTTGTCTAGGTAACATATTTAATTGATTAAAGTTTCAAGATCACAGATAGAGCCATTGGCGAGAAGAGCCATTTCAAATGTGAAATGTTGGTACATTAGTAACCGGTGTAACCGCTAGAATTTTGAATGCAAGCATGCAAACGTGCATGCATTGTGTCGTACAGGTGTCGGGTATCAGTTTGTGGGATGGAGTTCCCTCCCTGTTGCACTTGGGCGGTCAATGCAGGGACGGTTAATGCTGGTAGTGGATGACGCTGGAGTTGTCGTCCAATGATGTCCCATACGTGCTCGATTGGAGAAAGATCTGGTGATCTAGCAGGCCAAGGCAACATGTCGACACTCTGTAGAGCATGTTGGGTTACAACAGCGGTATGAGGGCAAGCGTTATCCTGTTGGAAAACACCCCCTTGAATGCTGTTCATGAATGGCAGCACAACAGGTTGTATCACTAGACTGACGTACAAATTTGCAGTCAGGGTGCGTGGGATAACCACGAGAGTGCTCCTGCTATCATACGAAATTGCTCCCCAAACCATAACTCCAGGAGTAGGCCCTGTGTGTCTAGGCCACAGACAGGTCACTAGCAGGCGTTCACCTGGCCTCCTTCTAACCAACAAACGGCTATCACTGCGACCAAGGAAGAACCGGCTTTCACCAGAAAACACAACAGATATCAACTCCGTCCTCCAATGAGCTCTAGCCTGTCACCACGCACGTTGCAAACGGCAGTGGTTTGGAGTCAGTGGAATGCACTGTACAGGGCGTCTGGCTCAGAGCTTTCCTTGAAGTAACCGATTTGTAACAGTTCGTTGTGTCACTGTGGTGCCAATTGCAGCTCGAATTTCAGCTGTATACGCAGTACGATTAGCCACAGCCATACGCCGAATACGACGGTCCTTCCTCTCAGTAGTACCACGTGGCCGCTCGGAACCTGGTCTTCTTGAGGCAGTACCTTCCCTTGACCACTGCCGCCAATGCTCATGCACAGTGGATACATTCCTGCCAAGTCTTTCAGCAATATCGCGGAAAGAAAACCCACCTTCTCGTAGCCCTACAACACTACCTCGTTCAAACTCAGTGAGCTGTTGATAATGGCTTCTTCGTCTTCTCAGAGGCATCCTTGACTAACATTAACCCACTACCACAAATCTCAACTGTAAATAACGATCATGAACCTTACAGCGCTTATTTAAAACAAACCTCATTTGCATGTTCATAGTGTCGCTACTAGTGCCACACTTACGCGCGTAGCTCGAAATTTGAATCGACGTCATCTTTCAGATGTATAAACACGCCTGCCAAATTTCGTTTATCTAGCACAGCTCCTTCCTATTGTTGGGGTTTTTTTTTCCATCAGTGTATGTTACGTTTCGAAAGCCTAAGGCTTTCTTAAAAGTGGGGGCAGATATGCGAAAATTTTTGTGAATATTCAAAAATACATGTTTTGTAAAACTTAGTATGGAATAAGCTTCAAAATGGATTGTAATATTTTTAAGTGTTCAAAGTCAGAATTACTGCATTTTTCAGATTTTTTTTTTTGCGTGTTTTTTTCAATAAAAAATATAAAAAATTCAATACAGTTTGCACAATTAATAATTATAATTTTTATGTACTTTTAATTAAAAATCAAATTTTGAATCGGGATAGGTTCAGCTTATACAAACCGTTTTTATCCGTGACCTACCCAAAATATTGTATCGCCCGCCACTGGTTCGCCATCCCTGGTCTATACAGCAGACGCCCATCAAATTTTGAGTCAAATTCAGTTAATCATTGAATATCCATCTGTTCTTCCAGAAACATGCAAATGCAGTAACTGAAAATCAAATTTGGCTGGCTATTTTGTTATTACAACTCAGTTTTGAGTTCAATTTTGCTTTCAGTAACTTGAGAAAAATACATGTGCCGAAAATAAAAAATTGATTTTCGGATATTTTTAACGCGTGCCAATTATCCATTGCCAAATATCTCTCCAAGGATGTCACTAAAGAATGATTAAAAAGGCTAAATTCCTTCTCAAATGTTGATGTTTCGCAACTATTGAAAGCCAGTTTCATGTAAAACGTTTTCTTGCATATCAAGCTCATTAGAAAGTATGCGAGAAATTTTGTCAGATCTTAAAACTATATTGATATATATCTCTACTTATAATAAATCTCAATATGTGTGTGTATGTGTGTGCTCTCTACAGACCAGACCGTTGGACCTGCAACTACCAGATTTAGCGCATGCATACTTTGGAGCGGGAATGTGCAATTTGCGGCGATTTTTTCAAATTTTTAATTAGAATTTGAATTAATTAAAAATTAAGCGAAATGTTGGCGTTTTTCGGCATTAACTTCTGAAAATATTATCGCATAAACACAGTTTTACATCAAATGAATGATAAAAAAATTAGCTTTCTAATGGTACCAGTATTTTAACTTATAACTTCAGTTTCTATTTTTAACGAATTTCTAAAGAAATATTTTAACCATGTTTTTCCAACAATATATTTCGGACAAATCAATGAAATTTTACAACAAAAGAAAAATGATAAACAAGCAATGGGAAAAAATAGATTTTATTAAAGTTTTACTATCATATCGATAGAAGTTCAGATAAAAAATTAAATAAAGTGTAACTGCAAATTAAATTTTTTTAAATGTAACTTTCAGCACGTGCCTGGATGAAATTAAATAAATATTAAAGGTAATATTTTCTAAAAAAATAAATGCAAGGCAAAGGTATATCTATATCAATTGCAATATCTATATCATTAATTCCATAAATCAGCTTTCTATTAATGATAATAATATGAGTTATGTGACTATCGAAGTTTAAATGTATTTACGTGAGAAGTTATAAAGAGACCAAGGTTCGTAAGCATTTAAATGAAAATTTTAATACACATTTACTCTTGGCGAACCAAATGATCGTCAAAAGCGGCTGGTTATAGATAGATCAGAATATCAGAATTTCAATATCTTTTTTATAACTTTCACATTTTAAGTATTCCAGAGAATTTTGTGATGTAATTGGATATTTAAAAATAAAAACAACTCCCTTTTTCCCCCCCGAGTTTACTTTATTATAAAAGTATGTCTTTTCTATTAGATAAACAAAAAAAAAAAAAAAAAAAAAGAAAAACGAGACTTTATCCTTTACCCTCGCGCGTTGTTAAATTTTTACAATCATGAACAAAACTAAAAGAGTGGGCAGTGGTGGCATGATGGTCTCAGCTTCGGAACCGGAGGGTTGCAGGCTCGAGACTCGAATCTACCAAAGAACCGTCGTGTGAGGGGTCTCTTGCGGGTTAAATGCATCAGTCCAAACATCCTCCCACTGGTGTGGAGAAGGGGGGGGGTGTCCTCGCTCATGTGTCGTCCTCGTCATCTGACCACGGTTCAAAATGATGAAGTCCGTCCCAAAATAGTCCTAGTGTTGCCTTACAGAGGGACGTTAATGTAACTAAACTAAATGAATACAAAATTCGAATCCCTGTACACGTGGTGTTAGGAAAAACCGTCAAGACAAAAAAATTTGAGTTGATTACTTTCGTAGTTTTAATATGAAGGAGCAAATATTGAAAAAAAGATGCCTTTTTCGCATCGAAAGCACTCTCTGCCCCCCCTTTTATCCCCCCGTCTGCTGACCGTCATCCGGGATCGGTGACATAATTGAAGAAGTGCCAGGGACGGCATTGTGTAATAAATTTCTGCTTCTTGAAGAACATTAAATTCTTTTTCTGACATTCATAATGAGCAAAAAGGACGTGTTTTCAAATTTTTGTCGTAAAACTAACTATATTAACAACTGCATTTTGTTATAACACTGCATTTGAATCATTAGCAAATATTATCGTTTTATTAATTGTTATATTTTGCTATGAGAGAATAATCATTATTGCTTTCTTCTTTATTTTGTATAGATAAATTTAAAAGGATAAGACGTCTAATATTTTTTTAAAGATCTAAAAACATTTTAGTATGTTTAAATGTAAGTAATGGAATATAATTTTTTTATTTTATTTCGAACAAGTAAATCTTATTCTTAATTTCAAATAAACTAGGCCAGAGATGACGAACCAATGGCACGCGTGCTATTAATGTCACCTGACACAATATTTTAGGCACATTGCCGATCAAAACGGCTAGCATTAACTTTATTTGATAAACTGAATGTGCCCCAATTCAATTGGTTGGAAATGGGAGAATTTGAAATGCAATGGATTGTTTTTCAGTCTGGTTCAATGTGGATTCAAAAATGTATTCAAACAAGGAACAATCTGGAATGGATTGAAACAGAACGATTAACAAGCAACATAAGTAAAAATACCAGTAAAGAAATTTTGGAAATTTGACTCTGCTTGAAGAAGCTAGCTCTTGCTATTTAAACCCTATTTTCATCTACCTCTGACAGGGAGTCATCATTTTCAGAGATGAGTAACATGAAAGACTCACTTAGAAACCGTTTGGCAGATGACTCCCATTCAGAGGGCATTCTCATAAAAGAACATCTTGAAGCCCTAATATAAATTACTAGCTAGTACCCGGCACGTTGTTGGCGCAGAAGGAATATTATTAGGAAATGTCATTTGAATTTGATATAGTTATCTTCTATACTTATAATAAAGCTGAATGTGTGTGTGTGTGTGTGCGTCTGCGTGTGTGTGTGTGTTGGCGCTCTACAGGCCAGACCGTTGGACCCACAGCTACCAAATTTGGTACATGTATACCTTGGAGGTCGGGAATGTGCACCTCGGATCCCTTTTTTCGAATTTTTAATTAGAATTAGAATGAATTAAAATTTAAGCGAAATTTCGACGTTTTTCCGCTATAACTTCCAAAAATATTATCGCATAAACATGATTTTTACATCAATTTAAAGATAAAAAAATTAGCTTTCTAATGGCATCTTTGTTTTAATGTATAACTTAAACCTCTATTTTTAACGAATTTTTAAAGAAATATTTTGACCATGTTTTTTTTGAGCACTTGACTGGATAAAATAAAAGAAAAGAATGACGGAAGTTCAAATAAAAAAAATTATCATCGTACATTAAATCTAAAGAAATGCAACTTTTAGCACGTGACTGGATAAAATAAAAGAAATATAAAATGTGATATTTTCTAACAAAATAAATGCAAAGAAAAGGTTTCTATAATCGTTTGCAATGTCTAAATCATTTATTCAATTTTTTTTCCTTTTTCGCTTTCTTAAAAAAAACATTTAATATTTTGGCAGCATCACGGAAAAAAACATTTTTAATTTCAGACCAATCATTTCCCGGAATTACTTCAAGGCTAATGAATATGCGACTGAATTTAAAAATTTAGAACGTATTACTCATGGCGAACCAGCTGGTCGCCAAAGGCGGCTAGTGTTTAATTAAGAATGAGAGAAGGAATGATATTTATTTTCTTGTCGGCATTGTATGGATTCATTGAAGTTGAAGGATACATAAAGGAGAAGCATCAATATTTTCTATTCTTTTTAATATTCCATTCCACTAACAAATATTCATTTTTATATATTAGATTTGTGTATTTTTTTAGAATTGTAAAGCTTGGTGCTCTTACAGAATGGTAATGAAAGAAACTATTTATTGTATTGCGTGATTCATTCAATATTCGATCAGAAATCTCAAGTTTAATTTTAGAAAATGGGATTAAAATAGTTTCTTTTGAAATCGATTAAACATAGAAAATATATTTATACCATGGATTGTTAAATATAGTTGAAAAGATAACTTTTTTGAAAACTAAGATGGAGCAAAATTATTTGTAATCTAATATTTTTGGAAGTTACTGCAAAAAACGCTAAAGTTTAATTAAATATTTAATTAAAATTTCAAACCTATAGGAATGGTTATTCTATAACTTTCCCGAACACTCTCTAATAAAATTAGTACTTCAGAGAAAGACATAGCATTCACATAGAATATCTACGAAATATTAACGTCCATCTTGAATTTAGCATCTTTACTGAATCTCTTGTGTCTCCTTAAAGAGTTATTTGGGGGTTACTCCATGGTTAAATGATGAGGTAAATAGGTCCAAAAATATTTTTTATGCATTAGATAATTTTACTATGCCTATACCCATTCCGTAAATGCAAGTAATGAGTTTTCAAAGTTTTATCGCAATTATGTGAGTGGTACAGCAGCACATAAGAGAAATATAGACAAACATTCATTTTATTTATATAGATTTTTCGACTAATCTGCAACAACAGAAGTCACTCTAATGCTACATTCATTTGAATTACATTTACTACCATGCAGTGCAAGTGTCCAATAATCACATACCAAAATTATTTGACCTCACTAAACATTTTTTTAGAAAAATGGAAAGTGAATCCATAAAGGTTTGTCAACCCTGAATTGGACAAACTCCATGAAGAATGCAGATGATATAAAGAAAAACGTAATGGCAGAATGGATTTCATTGGCGCATCGATAATGAACTGCCGAGTAAAACAATTTAAATGCTTGAGCTGTATGCCGATATGTTAACAATTTAATCCTCATCCAGACCTTCCCTTGCTCGGATTTTTCACTTGTAAGGCATCTCCTCTTTATCTGCTCCACTGTTTGATCGTACTTCGTTCTCTTTCCTGTCAGAAGAGAAACCTGAATGCATTGGAAAACGTTTCTCAATGCAGGAATTCACTCGAAAAATTTCTGAATGACTGAAATTTGTAATCCAGAAATTTCCTTTTTTTCCTTCAAGTTGATTTCTTGTACGAGAACTATTTATTGTTATGATAAGTCTTCTCAAAATTCTCCAGAAAGTCTTTCGGGAGTAAACGAGCTTTTGTTTAGGAGTTTATGTATCCGAATTAACATGATAACTGGAGTGATTTTGATTGAATTCGAAGAGGTGAGGAAAGTGTAACTGAAAAGATCCCTGACCAAATTATAGATTCTCGAAAGGGATGAAAATGGAAACTTCTATTTCCCACAAATCCCTTACTGTTATAGATGGAAATAACTGTTATAGATAGAAAGATAATTCAATGTAAGCTAGTTATCATATCCTCATAAAGAATATTTTTACAAAGGTATACTTACGCACTTAAAACTTTAAAAAACATTCAAAATATCGAATTTTTTTATTGCTTCAAATTATTTTCTGGTCCTTTAGCTTTCAAACTATACCAAGATGTTGTCCATATTCAAAACATTTCACAAGTTATAAGGATTTTTCTGGTGGTACTTTCACAGAAAACTCTAGTTTGGGTATTTTCTTTAACTCATTTTGTGCAGAATGATATTTTTCCACTACGTTGCTTCATTCAAATAATCCTAACTCAGTAAAAAAAAAATGAACCAAATACAATTATTTATGTATCAAAATAATCTGCATAAAACAGTAGATTTCTGTGTCTCCATCAAAGTTATACTTATGGAATTAAATTTTCAATAGCTGATTAAAAGTTATAATTACAAAAAAATTCTCGCTTTTTTTTCTATTTAACGACGATGAAAATATTGTGAATTTTTTTTTATAACTTGGTGGAGGCAGGCAACATGAAGAATCATATTAAGTCCAATTTCCAACTAGAATTGTATGTCTGTATAAATTAGAATTTAGGATATCATGTTTCAAAAAATAGGCTCATTAGCTCTCTAAATATTAATCAATTAATTAATAATTAGTGTAATATGGTTTTTCTCATTGAGTTGAGTTAAAATTTAAATCAATCATTTGTGAAAAATTTGATTTTTAAAATTAAAATTAAAACATTTCTTCTAGTGTGTACGTACACCTTAAGGTATTTACATTAAAAGGTTTTCCATAGTTGCAGTTACTTTGAAATTAGAGGGTTGAAAGTGATTCTCAAACTTTTACTTCGACAGCTCTTAAACCTATGCTTGTGAAATATAAATTATAAAAAGTTAGTTAAAATGGAAATCTACGATCAAAAATTTCAAGTTATCATGTGAGAACATAATTACATTTAACACATTACTTGAATTAATTAATTAAAGTCATTAATCAGTTTAAACCGGTTTGTGAGAGCTCAAAAAATTTTTTTAGCCAAGAAAATAGTAAAAATGAATATTGCCATTTAGGCAGTATATGACTCAAAACTGCATTGTAGTCTCGAAATCACATTCCAATTTTGATATATTTAAGTTATAGATTTTTTGAATTATTGCGTTCATATATTTCTGAAAGTATACACTGATAGACAGTCAAAGATATATTGATAGGCAGTTTTGAATTTGTCTCTGAATTCGACTTTAAACTACATTGTAATCAAAAATCCC
>JAPMOQ010013715.1:159864-177758 GCA_026543055.1 Argiope trifasciata
ACCTGAAAATTATCCTAAATAAAACTAAAGATTAGGAGAGCTTTGTTATTAATAATAACAAGAATGTTTTGAAATTTTTAAAGGTAACAAAATTTATTAAATTAATAGTTTTGACTTTGAAAATTTATATACCAACCTGCCCCATGGGAAATTAATAAATGTCTGTACTTTTATATATGACAAATATTTCAATGAAGATATCATTAATAAAAATAACTGACTGGCTTTATGCAATTTTAATATTGCCGAAAATTATGTTTTGAATGGTATTAATTTTTACAAACTAGTTAAGGGTATTCCAATGGGTACAGCTTTCTCACGCGCTTTAGCCAACATTTTCCTACATTATTACGAGAAAAGAATAATTAATAATTACTGAATAAACGGATGGAGATTTATTGATGATTTAATTTGGATTAACTTAGAGAATACCAATCTTGTTAAATTGCTATTTTAAAGAATTAATTTTAATAGAAACAAATAAAAATCATCTTGAAGCTACTTATCTGGATTTAAGAATTGCTAATTGCTAATGATGAAACAATAGTTGGTATTTATGATAAAAATGACGAATTTAGCTTTAAAATAAGTATCTTTGTTATTATCACTCTAATACTGATCCAAAATTTTCAAAAATTTAATTTTCCCACAATATAATAAAATTAAAACAATTTGTAATAAAAAATTTCCTTTATAAAATCACTAAATAATTTTATTAAAAATTTAAACTAGAAAATTTTCTCCAAATCTACTGCAAAATTAATATTTTAATAAAAAAAAGAAGTGATGAAATATTAATTTTTAACTTATAAATGAAATATATGATAGTCAGAACCTGAATTTATCTTTTTTCTCTGCTTGAAATTGTTTTCACATTCGAATAGTGGTTGGGATGCTATGGTTAGATTTCTTCGCCTGTTGCTGGTATGTTCTTTTTCCTTTCTTTGCTCTTAATTATTGAGTGGAATATATTAATTATTGATTAAATATTTTTAATGTAGTTTTATTTTATATATTTTTGCTACATTTGGAGATGTTTTTAACGTTGCTTTGCCTTTGTGTTTTTGCTGTTAAAATTGGTGTACCTCTTTCGGGTCATGATGGGTCAATACCGTAGGACACTGTCTGATTCCTCATTAAAAAATTCCTTAATTTTGAATCTTTGCTTGAGGGTGACCCTTGAAAAAGTCTCCCGGCCGAATTCTGTTTCCATTTGATGTAATTTTGATTATGCTATGTTCCATTTTGCTTGGTTTGTAGTGTTGATTTATTTAGATTCATCTGTATTATAGTAGTAGCTGTATTAGCTCTCAGTAAATACAATGATAGGTTTTTAATTTTTAAAATTTAATTTTTTTATAACTTGTTCGAAACCAAAATAATTTTTAGCTTTGCTTATTAATTAGTTTCGTTTATGTAATTGTATTAATTTAGATTTGTTTCATAAATAAGTTTTATTTCATTTAGCTCTTATTTTTGTTTACTTTTGGATGTTTAATTTTTAATGAGATTTTAATTTTGATTACGACATAATTAGTTCGGTTTAATTTTTGATGATCCTTGAAATTGATTTGATTATTTAATGCTTTTATGGTTGATTACACACACACACTAACATATATATATATATATATATATATATATATGTATGTATATATATATATATATATATATATATATATATATATATATATATATACATACTGAAGTGACAAAAGTCATGGGATAGCAATATGCAAATATACAGATGGCAGTAGTATCGCAGCAAAAAAGTATAAATGCTCAGTTCGTTTTCCAGAGCTTTCGTTTGTGTTCAAGTTATTCATGTGAACAGGTTTTTCGTGATTTATGGCGGCACGACGAGAATTAACAGACTTTGAACGTGGAATGTTAGTTGAAGTTAGACGCATGGGTCATTCCATTGCGGATATCGTTAGTGAATTCAACATTCCGAGATCCACAGTATCAAGAGTGTGCCGAGAGTATTTCAGGCATCCCATCCCATCATGGACAGCGCAGTGGGCGACCACCTGCAATTGACGACCGAGACCGCCGACATCTGTGTAGAATGGTCAATGTTAATAGACACGCAACACTTCGTCAAATAACTGCAGGAATCAATGTGGGACGTACGAGGGGCGTGTCCGATAGGACTGTGCGGGGAAATTTGTCTTCCTTGGGCTATGACAGCAGAAGACCGATTCGAGTGCCTTTACTGACAGCACGACATCGCCTGCAGTGACTCTCCTGGGCTCGTGAGCATATCGACTGGTCCCTAGACCAGTGGAAAACCGTGGCGAAGTCAGATGAGTCACGATTTCATTTGTTACGAGCTGATGGTAGAGTTCGAGTGTGGCGCAGACCCCATGAAGCCATGGACCCAAACTGTCAGCAAGGCACTGTTCAAGCTGGTGGTGGCTGCATAATGGTGTGGGCTGTTTTTACATGGCATGGACTCGGTCCTCTGGTGCAACCGAACCGATCATTGACTGGAAATGGTTATGTTCAGCTGCTTGCAGATCACTTGCAGCCATTCATGGACTTAACGTACCCACACAACGTTGGGATTTTTATGGATGACAATGCGCCATGTCACCGGGCCAGAACTGTTCATGATTGGTTTGAAGAACATTCCGGACAATTCCAGCAAATGATCTGGCCACCTAGATCGCCCGATATGAATCCAATTGAGCATTTATGGGGCATCATCGAAAGGTCCGTTCATACCCAAACTCCTGCACCATCCACACTTTCACAATTATGGACGTCTATACAGACAGCATGGCTCAATATTCCTGCAGAGGACTTCCAACGACTTGTGGACTCCATGACACGTCGAGTTGTTGCACTTCGCCGGGCAAAAGGAGGACCGACACGATATTAACAGTCATCCCATGACTTTTGTCACTTCAGTGTATATATATATAGTTCGGTATAGAATTTGATTGTTTCAAACTGGTTAATGATTTAAATTAATTAAAGCAAATAATTAATTATGTTCGAATGTTAATAAAATTAATAATGTTCCTACATAACTTAAAATTTGGGATCAGATATTTCATTATATATTTATTTTTTCTATCTATTGTTTCCACAGAACATACAAATTCTCTATACTATATTTTAAAAAAATATCAGCCCTCTTGGTATTTACTTATTAAGGACTCTTCTCAATACTTCCAATTTTTATTTCTTTCCTCATTTCTCTTTTAGAAAACTAAACATATTTTTCAATATTTCCATTCGGAAAACCATATGCTTCAATATTTACAATAAATACTTTTTTAAAAAAATATTGACTTTATTATTTTTCTGTCGGAATTTCAGTTTTCTCCGCTGCTGCTTCGATAAAGATTCCGATGAAGGCATGCACGGACTCATTTTTATCGGTTTATCGATATCTGATGACGTCGTAAATAATAAATGAAACGAAATCCAATGACCAAACGCGTGAATCTTCAACACCGAGCAGCTCCCGTATTTTTCATTTGTTTGCAGGCATTTCTTTGCTTGTTTGGAAGCGTATAAATATTTTTGCCTGCTGGAAATGAATTTCATAATGCGGACCATTTCTGCAGCACATCACTGTAGCTGACGGAATGATTATTGATGTTTGTAAGAATTGATGCACAATGTTTTTAAAAAATCATATGGAGGACTGTAAGTTAAGCCATCACAAAGAAATATCAATAATCATCATCTATTCTTCTTCGTCAATTCTTCTATACAGGAAGTGATCAGATTTGTAGAAGGTTGTCAATAAAAAGATGACACAAACTGTGCAATACTTTTTTCTTAGAATACAAATGTACAATAGCACAATACTGTATAGGTCATAAAATGTTTTATATGTTTTTTGTATTATAGTTAAAACAATAATGGCTAACAGGTTGAAGCATCAACAACCAATCTTAAGGCCACGGTAGCCAGTTTGGCAGAGCTTCAGTCTAGGTAGCGAGTTCTGTCATCGTCAGCCAAGTTTAGTTTAGTTATTTTAACATCCCGTTTTAAAGCAACATTAGGGCTATTTCGGGACGGACCTCTTCCTTTTGAACCATGGCCAGATGATGAGGATGACACCTGATCTGGTACCCCCTTCTCCACACCGCACTTCACCAGCGGTAGGATGTTTGGTCTAACGGATTTAACGTGCAAGAGACCCTCTAACACGACGGCTTTTCGGTGGAATCGAGTCTCGAAACCTGAAACCCTCCGATTCCGAAGTCGAGACCTTACCACCAGGTCACCGCAGCCCTTCGTCTCGGCCAAAAACCACCGTGTTGGCTAATGGCAGTGGGGGCACGTTAAATATGCCCTGACTGCAAAGTCCTCCAAGTTCCTATAACAAATGATATCTCTGGGGTTACTGAATCAGGGATGAGTCTGTCTCTGATTTGGATTTCAATTCTGACTTGCGGATGGATGAATGAGTTCAGCCGCCACTTAAAAAGGGTTGTGTCGTATGTGTTCGAGCACAATCGGCCTTTTACCTGAACGGTCCTCGTTCACAACGAAAGGCGCCCACTTCTGCCTTCATTCGGAAAGAGCTCAGCTTGTTCGGGCTTGGTATGACCAAGTGGCATTAGACCTACCACCACCATATATTACCACAATGAAAGTTTGAGTGCTTTGTTTATAATTACACCTATTTGACTCGAAAGAGTAGCAGGGCTATAAGACTAACGTTTAAGGCGAAAACTTCCCTTTATTAATGACTTAACGGAATTGGCGACCAATTGGTTAACAAGGGGTGACGTTCTCTAAAATTTTCAATTAAATGTTTATAGTAAAATATATATGTTTACATGAGGCATAAAATGATAATTTATATAAAATATAATAATGATAAATTTAATTATGTTAAAAAACATATAAATTTAATTAAATGTATCCGATAAAATGATATAAGGATTTATATGATTCAAATTTCTATAGCAACAGACTGACAGCATGAGAGCTTTGGAGGCACTTTCACACTATCAGCATCAGATGCCCCCGGTCGCCATTCAGATTTTGTTGACATTGAAACATCTGCAAAAAAGGGGTTCAGAGTCATTTTTAGCTGGCTCTCGAAACATGTAGAATGTTAGGAAGTGAAAGGTCTGATTTTGCTGTTAAATCTACATCCACATTTCTGTCCAATTGTGATTCTGAAAGGTCTTTCAATCGTTCGCTCTTTTTTTCTTGACAAGAATCGGGGATCTGCAGATCCATAAGAAATTGTATTCAATCAAACCGTTCATTCAACCATTGATTTGTGGCCTGTTCACCCCATACGAAAGGTCAAATTGACCCGCCTTTGTATAGGGCATATTACTTATATGCATAAACATCTCATATTTGTCGAGATGGCACCAAAGTGCCCAGCATTTCGAATTTATTTTACTATACATCACATTTTAATTTAATGCCCACATTTTAATTCCTTTAATTTACCACGTTAAAAATATCGATTTTGACTAAAAGTTGCATTTTTTACAAAACTCTTTTATTGAATAGATCAGTCTTTGAGCTAACGAAAACAGGTTTACTTTTGTTCCTACGTTCATTAGAAGTCAAGATATTCATATTTTTGTAACGGTCCAGTAAATCGGAAGTGGACATTTAAATAATCGGAAATACCGATTTAAAGGGCCAAAAAACCTGCTAAAAAGTTGCATTTCTGAATTTTACTTTTTCACTGCAAATTGTATTGAAACGAGTGATATTTGCACAAAGAAATATGGTTGAATATAAAAAGATGAAAATTATAACAAACTACTAAATTTGGAAAACTATAAAAAAAGAAATGACGAATAAAATGCAAAAAATAAAACCTCACACAGCATAGAAAAAAGTACAAAAATATCGGAATCAATCTATGGTAAGTGAGCAATTTTTAATGCCAAATTTTACAAATGCATGCGCTGTAGGAAGAAAAACACAATACTGCGGTATGTTGTTTTTCCGTCGGGAAAATTACTTTAATTACTTGCTATGGATCGAACAGCATTTTTCACCTTTCTACTTTCAGCCTACCTACTGATAAGGGTCTGTGGTGGTATCTTAATAAGACAACATCAGCCACTGGATATTGGTGATCACTTTTGTCTTATACTACATGGCTACGAATCACAAGGTTGCAAACTCAATCCTAGCTAATGGCATCTACTCGCGACAACCAAAAGACGGTATATTTTTTCGAGGTATACTTTTTATATCCTCCGAAATAAATAAGTACATACCAAGTGCGATAGCTCTTATGGTCTGGTGTGTAGGGCCCTAAAACACGCGCGCGTGCATTCATTCATTTACGCAAACACATAATCATTTGATTATCAACTTCGGAGCAATTCCGAACATTGATTGACCTGAAATCGATATCCTCTTTAAGATGTTGAACGGAAAGATTTAAAAGAACGCGTTTTCATAGTCACATTCTTTTATTTTTAAAAATCGGACAGTTTTAACGATTCATTTTGAAGATTGATTGATATAAAAACTTTTGTTTAAAATATTAATAAAAATATTTTGTAAACTATGGCTCACAGAGCAAAGTATGAAAAAAAATCTAAAACCCATAATTCATCAATGCATTGTTTGACTCAAGCTACATAAAATGTAATTATTTACTTCATTTAGACCACGTTAACAGTACTAAACAATATGTATGCCTATTACTAATGATTTACAAACTAACCATTGGGCCCAAATTTGAATGTATATCCTCTCTAAATTCAATCAGGTTTACTGTAAATTAAAATCCTTTTTAGAATTAATGATATAGATATTGCAAACTATCCTAGAAACCATTGCCTTGCATTTATTTTTTAGAAAACGTAACATTTAATATTTATTTAATTTCATCCAGTAACGTGCTGAAAGTTACATTTTTTTTAAAGATTTAATTTGCAGTCATAGTTGATTTATTTTTTAATTTGAACTTCTGTCAATATGATGGAAACACCTTACTAAAAGCTATTTTTTCGCCTTTGCTCGTTTATCATTTTTCGTTTGTAGTAAAATTTTATTGTTTGGTCAGAAATATGTAATTGGAAAAATATGGTTAAAATATTTATTTAAATATTCGTTGAAAATAGAAATTTAAGCTATACGTTAAAATTTTGGTACTATCAGAAAGCTAATTTTTTATTTTAACTTGATGTAAAAATCACGTTTGTGCAATGTATATTTTCTTTTAAAAAAAATTATTCTTTAAATTCTTTTTAGAATTTCATTTCCCACAGACACGTGTTCAAAATTACATTTTTATGTGTTTAATTTGCAATAATTATTTATTTTTTAATTTGAGTTTATGTTAATATCTGATGGCAACATATTGATAAAAGATAATATTTTCTCTTTCACTCGTAACGTGCTCATGCAGATTAAATTTTATTATTTTCACCTAAATATATTGTTGAAAAAATATAGTTAAAATATTTCTTTAAAAATTCGTTACAATTAGAAGTTTAAGTTATATGCTAAAATACTGATACTATTAGATAGTATCATTTTTTTAGCATATAACTTAGTAATTTTTTAAAAATTTTAAAATGATATAAAGATAATAATTTTGGAAAAAAAACACCACAATATTTTTATTAATTCAAATTATAATTAAAAGTTTGAAAAAAAATCGTCCTGAGGTGTACAATCTCGATCCCCAAAGTATACATGTGCTGAATTTGGTAGATGTAGGTTTAACCGTCTGGCCTGTAGAGCACAAACACATATACACACATTTTAAAAAAAAATTGAAGCATTTATAAAATCTCCGTGCACCACAAAGTACCACACGGGGCTTACGGAACTAACTATTCAACACATAGCAAAAGAAAATAAGAAAATTTAGTTGTAGTTACGAAGGATTAATATAAGAATAAAATAAAATAAAAAAATATATAAGTGAAGAATCAGAAAATGTAACAGGTGTCAATAGTAAATTTACAAAAATTTTCAAGAGCACTTCTGGTGGAAACCAGTTGATGAAATTCCGGAGGCCACTTTACATGAATGATTTAGACACAAACATTTAGCTTCATTATAAGTCTAAATAACATTTTGTTTGCTAATATAATTCCAACATAATAAATTTCCTTTTAAATTGTGGTTCAAATCAAGGACGGCAAAAATTCATATCGAGTTTTCCTCACTTCGTTTCGGGGCACATTAAGCAATTCATAGTTCGAACAATGACCCTGGACTACACAGGGTCTCTGTAAAATTGTCGGGACAAAAATGGAGTCTCTTTGGGGTCGCAATTGGGGGGGGGCGGAGTGTGGCCACCCGATTTTGAAATAGTGAGGCGCTCACCAAAGCTCTCATCGATTCTCTTTCCGTGTGATTTATTCTCGCTCTGCAGATGCTAAAATGCGAGTCTCTTCTCGCTCCGGGCGTTAAAATTAGATCTGTCCATCCGGATCTTCCGGTCACTTCCTTTTTTCATCCACCCCTCCCCCTCCTCAGCGCACTCACTTTAGAGGTTTCGAAACACAGTTTCCAGAATCGCAGTAAACATTTGTGATTCGGCAACTACTGGACAAGAGTTTTTGAGCCTTGGAAAAAGTATGCAGAAGTTTTACTTCAAAGTTTATATGGATATATTTATATGTTGCGATCCATGGGAATAATCGGTTATTAATACTAACAGGTCATTATTAATAATAACTAATAAAGTCAGGTCCAGTTTTCCTCGGGTTTTTTTAATCATGTCAGACAACAATGTTGTTTCCGTTAAGAGGTTTTGAATGATTGCAGGCAATGAATATTTAAAGCTCGAAATCGCTTAGGCAATGAATGAAGCATACATGGCAACGCTTATTAACATTTTTCAATCGCAGATAATTTTTACTAGATTTTACCTGTATTGTATTGTTATTATGCAGGCTTCTTTGAAAGCAGATGCGTTTTCAAAAGATCGACCTGCTTTTAGCAATATTGCTTTATTATCGCGTACGCTTCTTTGACAGTGGATGTGTTTCTAAAAGGCCGACACAGAATTATGACATCATAGCTGTTATTTTCATGGAATGTAATCGTTTTTCGAAGGGAATTTAATAATTTAATTTTTATAATAGGTTCAAAAAAACCGTCACTCGAATTTAATAAGATAGTTGATAAAAATATTTTCTCCTTCTCCTACTGGGGAAATATCACTTCATTCCTTCTTAAGCAGGAAACATGGAAGAATTGGACTCCTGTTCTGAGATGCATCCATTATGAAACTGTTTGAGGATCTCAGAACTTAGAAAAAAGCAGTTTGCATTTACAAAATTATTGCTTTCTTAAAACAATCCTATGACAGTTATATATATATATCGGCTTAAAGTGGCGAATGACTTAAATTAATGAAGACAAATTATGACTTAAAAAATAATGTTCTCACTTAGTAACTTGAAATTGGCGATCGTAGATTTCAGTTTTTTAGCTATTGGAAACAGTCAGAAAATATAAGTTGATTTTTTTTTTACTTTTTCAAGTTACCCTCGATTCTTCCGTTGTCAGTTTTTGGAGTTTATATTATTGTTTTTCCCGAATGAAGATATTTATTTTAATAATTTTTACTAAGATGCCACCAGTTAATTACAAGAGAAGAATATTATTCGTTTTTGTGGGTTTAAATCCACATAAGAGCTTACATAACGGATACCAGTCCCCCCCCTTTCCAACTGAAATCTTCTGGGGATTTTCATACCTCTGAACTGTAGATTTCTAAAATCCAGCAATCGTGGTACATCCATTAGAAATAAGAGGGAATATTAATGAATTCCCTTCGGCAGAAAAAAATTATTATCTACTCTATCCGTTATTAAATCCAACTTCGTTTTAATGCTTTCAGTTTAGTTTAGCTATATAAACGTCCCGTTTTGAAGCAACACTTGGGCTATTTTGGGAAGTACCTCGTCCTTTTGAACCGCTTTCAGATGACGAGGACGACACCTGAGCTAGCACACCCTTCTCCACGCCACACCACACCAGCGGGAGGACGTTTGTACCCGACAGATTTGACGTGAAAGAGACTCCCTTAAACGACAGTTCTTTGGTGAAATCGAGTTTCCAGCCTAAAGCCCTTCGGTTCCGAAGTCGAGACCTTACCCCCACTCCCCTTTAATGCTTCCAAATATCTTTTTTTCCTTCAACAGATAGATATTAGAATTTTTCAAGGATTTATCTCCTCTCCGCCTCTCCCGAAAAAACAAAGAAGAGACTAATTGATTATTATTGATTAGGAAAAGAAATTAGAACAAAATATCATAAAAAAAGTTTCACAGCAAATTTCAAAAACGTATACAAAAAGGCCCACCCATTTCCCAACGGTATATAAACTGTTTAATCACACTGACCAAGATCGCGGTGGCCTGGTGGTAAGGTCTCGGCTTCGGAACCAGAGCGTTTTAGGTTCGACACTCGATTCCACCGAAAAGCCGTTGTGTAAGGGGGTCTCTTGCACATCAAATCTGTCGGGGTCAAACGTCCTCCCGCTGATGGGATGTGGAGAAGGCGGTCCCAACTCAGGTGTCGTCCTCGTCATCTGAAAGCGGTTCAAAAGAAGAGGTCCGTCCCAAAATAGCACTAGTGTTGCTTCAAAACGGGACGTTTATATAGCTAAAATTAAACTAAACACACTGACGAAACTTCACTAATAAAAAAACTGCTGAAGTGAATAATTTATGATACTTCTCACTTGAACCAAAACAAGCGAATGTTAGTAATAATGACCGATTGCTCACATTGTCCGTAACATATACACAGCTAACTGTACCCGCATGGTGTTGCCCGTGGCATTGTATTCGAGAAGAAAAATGAGTTTTAAACTTAAACCTAGTCTCCACCCGATATGACACGGGCATGTTACGAAACATCAAGCAAACATAGAAATACATTCGGAAATCCTCAAAAACCGCTACAAAACAGTTTTTTATGGCACACATTCAGAAATATTTAGACTGTTGAAGAGGTAAAAACAGGATACATCCGTAGACAAAACAATCCATTGAAAATATACAACAGAAAAGCCGTTTTAAAATTTGCTTATTTTTCCACTTCTCCTCTGTCTCCCATGTAAATGTGTTTCTCTGTCCGCTGACAGGAGATCCTTTCGCTCCTCAGGAGATTTATTCCGTCTCCGCCTTTTCAGTTGCAGAGCGATTCAAAGAGAGACGGTTATTTCGCTCATCAAAAGACTCCTTCCCTTAGTGTGGACATTCTTTCTCTGATATTCGCTAACCGAACGTTTCTTGCCTCTTCATTTTCCTCATAGCGTAACAAGCGAAGCTTTTTGGCATTTAATTTGTCCCGGCCAAGGTAGCATTTCCTTTCTTTGGGCATAATGAGATTTGAATTGCTTTTTAGAATCAAACGCAAACAAAAAATGCACCGCATATACATAACACAACTCACTCTTACTATTTGCACATGCAGACGGCGGTTTTTGCGCATGCGCGGAATAATTAAAATTGCAATTATAAAACTCCTTTTTTTATGTTGGTATGACTCGAATGTACTAAACTCTTCGCCAATAAATGCTTTATAAAATGGTATAAATACCTCCCATATCCGTTAACTGTTTCTCGAGTATTTGTGGTTCTAACATACAAATGCTTTCAGGAGACTTCATTTTATACTACGTATAGATATGGTTTAAGAATTCATAATGAAAATCAGTGACTCACAAATGAATAGAAATGTCCTTTTCACAAAAGTGGTTGAAATGGAATCCGATCATTTTCATAATCCAATAAAAATCCAATATTTATTCATTGCATTGTTTCATATTTATGGAAATTACATATTAATTTATACTTCATCGTTATAGAGGTTGTGAAATTTATTTGAGAAAGGATTTGTAAGTGCTGTATTCCATCGGAAGGTACCTCGAGTATGAAGATGAGAAGTCGTGGGGTCTCTCTGGACGCAATATTAGTAATGCTGTCCACCGATCCTTTTAGAGGTCATAACTTTTTTTGAACGGCACTCCACTTAACGGAAAGTAGGTGTTTTGAGTCAATCAAAGAGCACTAAATCTGTAGCGCTTTATGCTGTGATGTCGCGCCAAGGTGGAGATTCAATTAAGCCGAGGATCAACCTCGTGACCTTACCGTCAAATGAGTCTGACAACTTTTGGTAGCACCAAGCGTTATGGCGAGTGTGAATGAATTGTTGCGTCAAGTGAGTCTGACAAATTTTGATAATGCAAGCGTTATGGAGAGCGAAGATCGTGTTCATAGTCCGAGATCACCAATGTGGCTGTGTTTTATTGTGGTGTCACGCCAATGCGGTGATTCAATTCTGTCAAGGACCAAACTCGCGACTTTACGATTTACGGCAGCGTAACATATCTGCGAGACAATTGGGATCACCAATGTTTAGTGGCTGTTACTTGCGTATTAAGATACCTACACAATACTTCCTCACCAGTGAGTCGGTTACTGGCGCCTTAAGATAACTCCACAAATAATTCTGTTCCCTGCAGATTTGTTTAATTTAGTTTATTTTTATTAACATCCCATTTTAAAGCAACATTACGGCTATTTGCTACGGACTTCGACATTATGAATAGCAATCATGATAACGAGGACGACAACTGAGCTGGCTGTACTTACCCCAACTCTCTACACAGCGCTAGAGAGACGACGTTTCTCCTCAATGGATTTAACGCTTACCTGGAACCAGGTCCTTACTGCTCTTATGTGAAATCGTGCGCCGAATCTAAAACCATTTAGTTTCGAAGCCGAGTCTTTACTATCAGACCACCGCGGCCCTAATGGAATTCTGAGACTGAGCCAAGCTAATACACTCAGAAAAGTTAGGGTTAACCACTTTAATGAGCAAAATAATTATTATTTCATTAAGATGCTGTCTCTGGGGTCCTGGCTTAGGGGTAATTGTCTTGCCTGGCCTGTCTTCTTAGTATTTTGGGCGTCCTGGTTTCGAGTCCCGGTTCGGGAATGGTTGTTTTTCTATTTTCTATCTGTAGGTAGTGTGAATGTGCCCCCATGTAAAAAAGGGGTTGAGCAAGCGAATGTGAAGCGAGAAATAGCTAAGTCGTACTCTTGGCCCTAGTTATAGCTACTGAAAAAAACAAGGGACGCTCGTTTAGTCTTAAATCGCTGACAACTATCAGTCTGTGGGCTTGTACAGTGCCATGGGCAACAACAATGCAATGGTAAACAGATATAGAGCATTCTTCCGGGTGACGGGAGCAGCGAGATATCACCAAATAATGTAGAATTCCGCCAAATTCCACCACAAGAGGAATGTTCATTTGGCGCCGACATGGATCGCGTTTGATACACATTGGCGACATTTGTGCCCTGACAACGGAAAAATTCCAGAAGTAGATTTATGTTTTCAGGAATTTAAGGTATCCAAAAACGTTAAAAACACTGATTATCGACCACATAGATCAGTGATGGGGAAACTACGGCCCGCGGGCCAAGTCCGGCCCGCGGAAAGGTTTAATCCGGCCCGTTTAAGAGTGCCGTCGTGAGAATGTTTGAACCCATTCTTACTTCGTAATGTGACGACCCGCATAAAAACTACCTGCGGCGATATTCAAAACACAATAGTATTCTGGACAAATCCATCCGACCCAAACAGCTGACTCCTCTTTGCTCGAAACTTCCAGACACTCTAGCATTTTCGATTCATTGTTCTGTTTTTCCGAAAGAACCGCAAAACTCCAATTCCCGAAAAATCCTTGCAGGTAGGTATAAATACAAGCGAGGCCACCCGAAGATCAGTTAGTTAGCGACACTATATCAAACAATAAGATTAAAAAATACGAAATTAATTTGAGAAAACTATCTTCAGAATTTGAAAGGAGATTTCAGGACTTTAGAAAAATAGAACCAGAGTTTAGTATTTTTGCGACCCCATTCAGTGTTAATTACAAAGAAGTTGATGCAAAATTTCAACTTGAGTTAATAGAACTGAACTGTAATACTCTCATACAGTAAAACTGGAACAAACTTTTCATACACTGAAACAAACTTTTCATACAGTACCATTACTAGAATTTTATAAAAATTTGAGTCCAGATAATTTCCCAAATCTAATTACTCATGCAATGAAGATAATGACAATGTTCGGCTCATCTTATATATGCGAACAAATCTTTTCAACAATGAAGCTTAGGAAAACTTCTTTAAGAAACAGAATTACAGATGAGCACCTTTCATCAGTTTTAAGAACTTCTGCTTCGAAAATGGAACCGGACTATGATAAAATTTTGATAAAACAGTCTCAATTTTATTTTTCTCATGCACCATCAACAAGCAATGACACCAGAAAATAAAGTGATAATACTTCATATCAAGAACTACACTAAATTCATTTTATACTTTGTGCTTATAATTTTCTTACCTTTTGCTTTTTTACTATTAAAATAATAAGTGTATGTAATAATATATGTATATGTTTATAGGACACAAATTTTTTAACGATCAAGCATTATTCTTTGGCCGGCTACGATCGTCTAGTTATTACAAATGGCCCGTCTTAAAAAAAAGTTTCCCCACCACTGACATAGATGAATATTTTTATTGTTATTTCTAGTATTCCAGCTTTCCTTTTTTCAAAACAGTTTACCTTTTCTAGGAAAAGGAAGGCCTCACCAATCATCCAGGGTCACATATTTTTTCCATACAACTGACATTCACTTCAGTTTTCTCAAAACTTTCATTTTCACAAAAATTATCCCCTTTTAAATTGATATCCACAAAACTAATAGATTTACTTACATAAAAACGTCAGAGTGTGTTTTAAATGATATGGGCAATGAAGTGAACCAAAAGTTTTTTTGTTGGCGAAATACTTCGTCATTTACGGGTATTTCTAGAAAAATTAAGTTGTAAATTTATGGAAAATTTGCATACATATGTATACTTTTATCTATACTTATAATAAAGCTCAATGAGTGTGTGTGTGCGTGTGTGTGTGTGTTAGCGCTCTACAGGCCAGACCGTTGGACCTACAGCTACCAAATTCGGTACATGTATACCTTGGAGATCGGGAATGTGCACCTCGGAGCCTTTTTTCGAATTTTTAATTAGAATTTGAATTAATTAAAATTTAAGCGAAATTTCGACGTTTTTCCGCTATAACTGCAGAAAATATAATCGGACAAATATGATTTTAACATCAATTTAAAGATTAAAAAATTAGCTTTCTAATTTCATCAGTGTTTTAATGTATAAGTCAAGCTTCTATTTTTAACGAATTTTTAAAGAAATATTTTAACTATGCTTTTAGCACGTGACTGGATAAAATAAAAGAATGCCGGAAGTTCAAGTAAAAAAACAACTATCATCGCAAATCAAATCTAAAGAAATACAACTTTCAGCACGTAACTGGATAAAATAACATAAATATAAAATGTGATTTCTCCTAAAAAAATAAATGCAAGGCAAAGGATTCTATGATCGTTTGCAATGTCTATATCATTAACTCAATAAATCTTCTTTATTTACGGTAAACCTGATTGAATTTAGACAGGATATGCATTGAAATCCCGACTTAATGGCATATTTCTATAATCGTTTGCAATATTTGTTACATTAATTCGATAAATTTTTCCCTTTTCCGCTTTCTTTAAAAAACATATTTAAAATTTCGGCAATATCACCGAAAAAAACCTTTTTGATATTTTGGAAGCATAATTGATAAATTGTTAGAGCATTATACTCAAAACGTTTTTCCGAATAAAGTTACCGACTCTTTAACTACTAATAACTGAATCTTTTAACTTTAACTATTTCTTAAATTTTGGCTAACGAATATGCGATTTAATTGAAAATTTTAGAACGCATTACTCATGGCGAACCAGCTGGTTGCCAAAGGCGGCTAGTACCTAATATTTTTGCATATCAGGATTTTTCTTAGATTTTGGTTCATTTCATTCACCCTTATATTCCATAAATTGTGTACAAAGAAAAATCGATGCATTGCAATTTTGTGTAGAGTGTTAACCGTTTTGGTTAAATTTCATTGAAATTCACTACACATTTTCCTATTTCTCAAAATATATTATATTTCCTAATTTTTTTCGCATTTATACTGTCTATAATTGATAATACATCTAAAATTCATAGTTTTAAATAGTTTTTTTTTTAATTCAATTTTTCAAAACTTTTTCTTAGAACGTTGTAATCGGATACCTTAAAACAAATTCATGTATTTATTATTTTTTGGTGTAATAAGAAAATCCAAGCATTAAGGTATCCGACTACGTTCAAAGGAAAATTTTAGGAAAATTAAATTTTTTTAAGACTATTTATGGTTTTTGGATATATTGTCAATTATAAACACTATGAATAAGAAAAAAAATTATTTGAAAACAATATATTTTAAAAAATAGAAAAATGTTTAATAAATTTTAATGAGATTTAACCAAAACGGTTAACACTCCACGCAAAATGGTAATGCATCAATCCTATTTTTCTTTGTACACAAGTTATTGAATGTGATGATGAGTGAAATGAAGCAAAATCTTAGAACAGTTTTGAGATGCAAAGAAGTTACGGGTAAAAATATATTTATATGTGCATTTCTTCTTCATAAATTAACAATTTAAATTTTCTAAAAACACCTATAAATGAAAAAAAAATATCATTTGAAGTAAAATTTTTGGTTCATTTCATTGTCCATATCATTTAAAAGACGCGCTGAAATTTATGAAAACATCTCTATTAGTTTTCGAGATATCGTGTTAACGGTAGAGAATTTTTACATAAATGAAAGTTTTGAGAAAATTCAAGACAAATTTTAGCTGCAAAAATATATGACCCTGCATGACAGGCCAGGCCTTCCTTTTCCTAGAAAAGGTAAACAGTTTTGGAAAGATAAAAGCCTGAACTACAAGCAATAATAATATTATTAAAAATTCGTCAATGTGGTCGATAACAAGTCTTTTTAATGTAGTCGGATACCTTAAGTGAATAACTATGCATCGAAATACTTTTTCGAGTGCAAAAAGTTAAACCGCATTTGCAATGAATTTATTTCGTGAAATAAATTCTGAAGGAAGCACCTCCGAATCCATATATAAAAATAGAAACGCATTGAAGGATGTTGCGACAGGAGACGAGGCATTCACACTAGTGTTAGTCATTGTTGCGAGAACGCGGTAGGATTAACATCTGGAGCTGTTTTGACAGCCCGCATGACATTACAATCAGAGAGAGAAATACAGCCACCTGTTGCCGCAGAACGAAAAGACAGATACCACGCGGAACTTGGAAATAACCTTGTAAAAAAGACCATTTCGACTCAGAATGAATGCTAAAGTGAAAACAAAATTCTTTATTTCTTTTATCTTGCTGAGTAGCGTCTGTAGCAAAAATATGTTTGCTATATCATAACTAACCGCGGGAAATGTCGCAAATAATTCTACAAACATAAAATGCTCCTATACAATAATTTTTTTCTCGTGTATGAAGTAAGAAATTATTGCAGTTCTCAGGCTCGAGACTTTATATTACGATCATGAAAGCCTTAAAATAATTAAAACCCATTTTTGAGACAACAGGATTTAAATCGAAACTAATTAGGTTGAAATCGAAATTACAATTTAATTCGGAATTAAACAACAAACAGTTCACAAAAATAAAATAAAACTTATTTATGAAACAAATCTAAATTAATGTAATTATGTAAACGAAACCGATTAGGGAAATGAAACTAAAAATTGGAATCGAGACTAAAAACCATTTCGGGTTCGAGCAAGTTTAAAATTTAAAATGAAAAAAAAAAAAACAATCATTGTATTTAGTGAGCGGAAATGCAGCAACAACTAAAATACAGTTAATTAACTAACAAAATAAGCCAAATAAAAAGGAATACAACCGAATCAAAATTACAACCAATAGGAAAGTATCACCTATATATATATATATATATATATATATATATAT
>JAPMOQ010013715.1:197254-248591 GCA_026543055.1 Argiope trifasciata
AAAAAGAAATCGAGGCATGAAAGATAGGGCGATCGCGCTGGCTACCTTCAGGTTACTATCACCCCTTAAAGTTACTCCCATCACTTATGATATATATATATATATATATATATATATACATACAGTGAAACCTCGTTACAACAATATTTTAGGGACCAAATAAATATATTGTTGTAGAGAGGCATATTGTTATATCGAGGGCCCATATATTTTAAGCATTTAATAAGAGTTTTTTTTATTATTATTAGTTTAAGGTGCATAACATACTACTTTTAAGTCTATATTTAGAAGAAATTAATTTGTAAAATTCTAATAATAAAAAATAAATACTAAAAAAAAAAGTTAAATTCAGAAAATAAGCACAGAAATATTCACATACCTTAAAACACTTTTTATTGAAAATAATCCAATATTTTTGTTTGTTTATTCATTTTTTTAACTGTTAAGTTCACCAATACTGTATGCATTGAGTCTAGTGTACGAAAATGTTCTTCATTTGTCGACGGAAGGCTTGAAAAAATGTCCGTAGAGAATTCACAGATTGAAGAGCTTCCTGGGATGACAATAAGGACTGCGATGGACCTGTATTATCATCATCATATTCATAATTGTTTCCTATCTCATCAGTAATTTCAGAGAGAATATCTTCATCAGTAACTCCTGCGAAAACCATAAGATCCTCATCTGCTGTTAAATAGTCTTCTATACTAATTCCAAACATTTTACCGCTTGTTTCTTCAAGTTGGGATACGGATTTTTTGATGTGCAAAACACATTCTTGATCATCTGAGAGATCATTGTCTATGGAATTTTCATCATTATCAGATTTCTTATCTTCCATAGCACAAAGACCAGCCTTTTTCCAGCCATTTCGAATGGTTTTTTCTGTTACTTCCCACCAACTTCCACAATATCCACAATGAGTCTTAATAGACGAAAAAAATAACAAAAGAAAACGAAAAAAAAAAAGCATTTGAAAATCAAAATATTAGTATAAAGGGAGAAAATAATACTGAAATTTAGATTGAAAAAATCGTTTTACAGAGGTTTATTTTTCTAGAGAATATCGCAATATTGAGGGGAGATTAACATTAGTTTACATGCAAAATCACCGGGACCACAAAACATTATTGTAGTAGAGGGAGTTATTGTTGTATCGGGTATCGTTGTAGCGAGTTTACTGTATATATATATATATATATATATATATATATATATATATATAATTTTTGGTGCATGTCTTTAAAAATACCAACTAGAAATGTAAAATTTCGCTAACATTGTTGTCTTTCACCTCATGTCATCTATGCAGAATAGATTATCATGTCCGATTATTCTTTGAAATATTGCTGACTAAGAAAAAATGCTAAGCGAGAATATAGCATCCTTTCCCGATCGTTACGTTCTTGGTTTGGCAAAATAATTTCATCCAGGATGAAAGCCTGGCGATCTCGGAGGCTCCAAAGGTCCTGGTTCGATGTGTCAACAACGGAATGAAAGTCCACGTATCTACCCAGAGGCTGATGACAGTTAGTTAATCTATATTTGGTGACAGGCCCAGAAAGTTTCCCGACTTGGGATTCGGTTCTCGGGGAACATCATGTAGTCATCCCCCACCAACTTTCCTCGGTGAAGAAAACTTTTGGTATTATTTGTTTAGTTTTCTACGGATAAGAACTATTGAATTACTTTTTCCAAAATCTTACTTTTCCCTTCACAGACATGGCTGCAGGAACATAAAATTCTTCCTCAACATGGCAGTGTACTTAACCAGAAAAATTTACGGGAAAACCGGTAATGCACTTAACCAGAGAAATTTACAGGAAAACCGGTAGTGTACTTAACCAGAGAAATTTACTGAAAAAACAGTGATGTACTTAAGGTATCCGACTACGTTCGAAGACAGATTTTTTAAAAATTAGATTTTTTAAAAACTATTTAAAACTTTGGTTTTAATATGTATTGTCAATTATAAAACAGAATACTGTAAGTACAAAACACATGACAAAATTTTTTTTGAAAATATAATATATTTTGATAAATAGGAAAATGTGCGATAAATTTTAATAAAATTTAACCAAAAAAGGTTAAAGCTCTACACAAAATGGTAATGCAGCAACCCTATTTTTCTTTGTGCACAAGTTATAGAATATAATGTGGAATGAAATGAACCAACATCTAAGAAACATATTCAGATGCAAAGAAGTGACGGGTAGAAATATGCGTATATATGCATTTTTTCCATAAATGTACAACGCAATTTTTCTAAAAACATCTATAAATGAAAAATTATTTCACCAACAACAAAACTTTGGATTCATTTAATTGCCCACATTATTTAAAATACGCGCTAAAATGTTTATGCGAATACCTCTATAAGTTTTTGAGATATCTTGTCAAGGGTGGAGAATTTTTATGGAAATTAAAAGTTTTGAGAAAATTGAAATGAAAGACAAATTTTTGCTGAAATATATGTGATACTGGATGTTAGATCAGGTCTTCCTTTTCTTGGAAAAGGTAAGCTGTTTTGGAAACAGAAAAGTCTGAACTACAAGAAATAGCAAACAAACTCCGCCAATGTGTTCGATAACCAGTGTTTTGAACGTAGTCGGATACCTTAACCAGAGAAATTTACGGGAAAACCGGTAATGTACTTAACCAAAGAAATTTACGGTTTTATAGCTATAAACTTGCAGCATTCATTTTGCAGCATTTTCCTGCGAGATATCTCGTAAATAGCAGTGAATGGGTTAAAACTGGATTCAAGTAAATTGTGTCAAAAATGAATTGCAAAATCCACCACTTGAGTAGTTACATTTAATAAACAGGCATTCACAATAAGAATTTTTTCAAATTTTTAATTAAAATTTCAGTTAAGTAAAAATTACTTGAAATTTTTATATTTTTTTTCTGAATAAAATCTCAGCATAAGATCACGTAGAAACTGTGGTAAGTGGTGTTGGTTCTGTATTGAACTCGGGGCCTTTTGATTAGAAGCCTCGAAATATAGCCGGTAGACAAAAACAATTGTTCTTGTACCGTAGATGTTATATGGCTTAGGAACTTACTACCACATTACTTCCCCTCCAGTGAGTCTAGGGTGAGACGAACGATTCTATCGCATCAAGTGTTATGACTGGCGACGAACGTTTTAATCGCACCAAAGGTTATGCTTTTACTACCGGTAGAGGGCGCCCCGATGATTGTATGAAGTTTGAAGGCCAAGATCACCAATCTGGTAAGTGGTGTTGACTCACAATAGAGCTCAGGACCTTTTGATTACAGGCCTCGTAACATAGCCACTAGACAAAAGCAATTGCTCTGGTCCTGTAGATGTTATATGGCTTATGAACTTACCACCTTCTTCTTCTTGCATACAGCCGACCACCCCTCCACCACTGAACGTTGCAGTATCGACAGGATTTGTGGTGGTCGACTGCTGAATAAGTAGTGTCCAACCTTACATTGACCGAATAGTCAAACTAACATTCCTTTCGGGGTAGTAAATGACTGTCTTCCTCCCCATCTGCACTCTCTCAAACAGTTGGAATGAAACTATCAATCTTTAACATCATATCTTTCAGGGTTTTGAGATGACCCGGTACCATCAGTACTATACTTAAATCATCATTGACAATCTTCAGGTCCTTCCTTCACTCTGAGATCTCCATCCATTCCATTAAATAGTGGTAAACCGTTCCCATTACTCCACAAATGCATTTATTTTCATGCATTTTTCCAAACTTTTGGAAATAAAAGGCAGTAAATCTCCCATGTCTAGATATAATTTGGATTATAAGTGGATGGCATCTTCTTATTTTAATTTCTTGATTAGGAATAAAGTAGTAAGTGACTCTTCCTTTTTTGGACATATACCATGTGTCAAACCATTGTAGTTTCATTTCTTCTCTCTATTCCCCTTTTAAAACACCACTTGATTTGGGGACAATAATATAAATATTATCTTTCTGTATCACTAACTTCTCATAGTGATCCGCCAATGAACTTACCACAATAAAAGATTTCACACAAGCTTCATATTAGATTTTAAAAATTTATTACTAACTAGCCGCCTTTGGCGACCAGCTGGCTTGCCATGAGTAATGCGTTCTAAAATTTCCCATTAAATCCCATATTCATTAGCCAAAATTTAAGAAATAGTTAAAGTTAAAAGATTCAGTTATTAGTAGTTAAAGAGTCGGTAACTTTATTCGGAAAAACTTTTTGAGTTTAATGCTCTAATAATTTATCAATTATGCTTCCAAAATATTAAAAATGTTTTTTTTTTCTGTGATATTGCCAAAATGTTAAAATGTTTTTTAAAGAAAGCGAAAAAGGTAAAAAATTATTGAATTAATGATACAGATAATGCAAACGATTATAGAAATATGCCATTAAGTCGGGATTTCAATGCATATCTTGTCTAAATTCAATCAGGTTTACTGTAAATAAAGATAATTTATGGAATTAATGATACAAATATTGCAAACGATTTCTTAGAATCCTTTGCCTTGCATTTATTTTTTTTAGAAGATATCACATTTTATATTTATGTTATTTTATCCAGTCACGTGCTGAAAGTTGTATTTCTGTGGATTTGATTTGCGATGATAGTCGTTGCTTTTTAATTTGAACTTCCGGC
This sequence comes from Argiope trifasciata, assembly GCA_026543055.1. Taxonomy (NCBI): domain Eukaryota; kingdom Metazoa; phylum Arthropoda; class Arachnida; order Araneae; family Araneidae; genus Argiope; species Argiope trifasciata. The sequence continues at coordinate 201,897 of JAPMOQ010013715.1, forward strand.
ATTCTTTTATTTTATCCAGTCACGTGATAAAAACATATTTAAAATATTTCTTTAAAAATTCGTTAAAAATAGAAGTTTGCGTTATAAATTTAAAAAACTGATACCGTTAGAAAGCTAATTTTTTTAATCTTTAAATTGATATAAAAATCATGTTTGTGCAATAATATTTTCTGAAGTTATAGTGGAAAAACGTCGAAATTTTGCTTAAATTTCAATTAATTCAAATTCTAATTAAAAATTCAAAAAAGGTCTCCGAGGTGCACATTCCCGACCTCCAAGGTATACATGTACCAAATTTGGTAGCTGTAGGCCCAACGGTCTGGTCTGTAGAGCGCCAACACACACAGACACGCATTGAGCTTTATTATAAGTATAGATTAACTTTAAACTAGTTTTTAAAAAACATCATGCTTCTTGACTTGTTAAGCTTATCGGGCTGGTTTTATTCTTCTATAAATTATGAGATGCGAAGGTCAGAATATACGAAATATGCGGGCGGCAGCTATCAAAGAAGGCGATGGCAAGACAAATGAATCGAAATTTAAACATTATCACTGTATGATGTTCAGACTGTTTCGGAGGTCAAAACTTCATTATCTTTTCATTATTACCATTTGCGAACAGGATCCTGTTTTCGTTAGGAGATTTTGAATAATTGAAGCTTGAAATCGCGTAGGCAATGTTCCTCAATTATCTTTTTACCTGCTTTCACCAATATTGCATTATTATTACATAGCTTCTTCGACAGCAGGTGGGTTTTTAAAATACTCACATGGAACTATGACATCATTGCTGTTATTGTCAAGGAATGTAATTTTTTTAGGTGGAAATTAAATATTTTGATTTTTAAAATATGTTCACTCGCGTTTAATAAGAGTTTTGATAAACGTATTATCTCTTTCCCCCGAAAGGAGAAATAATACTTCATTCATTCTTCAGTGGGAACCATCCAAGGATAAGAATGAGGCGACAAACCATCCAGTGTAACGTCTCGATCTGGTCTTATCAAATAAAGGGCAGCGTTTTGATCAAATTACTTTATTTACAGCTTTAATTTACAGAAAAAAAATACTATTTACCATCTAGGTTAAATGAAAAGTCCATGTGGAACACCACAAGAATAGTTCCTCGAAATATTTCGGAGAAACTCGCGAGAACAGCTAACCGACCGTCAAAGTCTCACGCTGATACTGGGGTTAGCTCCAGGAATCCCCCAAATTCCTCGGGTGTAATCTTCTCTCGAACGCTCAGCTTCCATCGATCTCCTCTCGACCTCTTCACCAAAAAAAAATCCTTGTCTCTTCCCTTTCTCTCTCCAAAATCCCTCGCCTTTTCTCACTTCCTTGGACTCCACCTCTCATTCACATTGGAGCATTTGGGCTGCCGATTCTCCAATCGTCGTTCATCAAAAACATTGGTCTACAGTTGACCGCAGGAATGTTCACAAAGGGAAGCAAAGCAGGCTGTACATCTGTGTCGCCGACACGATTAGTGCACGGGTGGTCCTTTATTTGGACTCCTTCTAAAGGACCAGGTGTCCGTTCTTAGAAGGAGGGTTCTCCACCTGTCCATCTGTAAGCAATGACATCGCCATAAAACGTAGCCATTGAGAAGACCAGTCTGGAAATGGCAATTGTGGAGCGTATGGAAATAAAAGAAATACCATAATCAGGCCTGGAAGAAGCTGAATCGTTACACCATGTATCTCAAGAGAGAATCCCATTGGTGTCAAATCCTACACGAATGTATTCAATTTTGGATGAAGTAATAACTAGACGGATGCGCATGGACAGGTCTACAGACTGGCAATTGAAGAAAAAGCCGTGTATCAGATTATAAACTAAATCTTCTGTGTCTGTAGATTGTTGTCTCTTTGAATGTTCGCGGCCTGTTATAGCAAACGGTTTTCGTTCTTGAGAAGATTTAAAACACAGAAATTCATCGAGAACATTTTTAAAGCTTGCGATACTTATTCTTATTGCACTTGATATTCAAAAAAGTAAAACTTTGACCATTTCAGCAGAAATTGGGTGGAATCAAGTTATTCGTCAAATGTCCACCTGCTGCTGTGGTGTGAAGAGGGGTTTTCCAGCTCAGGTGTCATCCTCATCATCTGATCGTCGCTCAAAATAACAAGGTCAGCCCCAAAGTAGACCTGAAAAACGGGACGTTAATATAAATAAACAAAACTAAATAACAGTTTTAGCGAAACGTTTGGCAGTTAACTTATTCACGGTTAGCTAAGCAAATGATTCATTTCTATGAAGTAGCTTAGTTTTAGTTATATTAACGTACCGTTGTAAAGCAACGCTTGGGCTGTTTTGGGACGGACCTCGTCATTTTGAACCGTGATCAGATGACAAGGACGACACCTGAAAAGGAAACCCCCCACACCAAACCAGCGAGAGGACGTTTGGATAGACGGATTCAACATGCAAGAGATCCCCTCACACGATGATTCTTCGGAGAAATCGAGTCTTGAACCTGAAATCCACCAGTTCCGAAGCCGAGACTTTATCACCATGACACCGCGGCTTGGGTTTAACTCGGACAGACCCGCTTGTACAACGCTTCTTCGGAGGAATCAGGCCTCGAACCTGGAAACCTCTCGCCCAGGTGTCGTCCTCGTCTTCTGACCGCGGTTCTAAATGATGAGGTCCATCCTCAAATAGGGCCCTGGTGGCCTGGTGGTAAGGTCTTGGCTTCGAAGCCGAAGGGTGTCAGGTTCTAGACTCAATTCCACCGAAGAACCGTCGTGTGAGGGGGTCTCTTGCACGTTAAATCTGACAGGCCAAACGTCCTCCCACTGGTGTGGCGTGGTATGAAGGGGGGGGGAAACCAGTTCAGGTGTCGTCCTCTTATCTGACCGTGGTTCAAAATGGCGAGGTCCGTCCCAAAATATCCCTCGTGTTGCTTCACAACGGGACGTTAATATAATTAAACTAAACTAAACAATCCCAAAATAGCCCTAGTGTTGCTCTAAGACGGGACGTTAATATAATTAAACTAATCCACACCTCACAAGCGGGAGAGCGTTTGGCCCTGACGGAATCGGCGTGCAAGGAACCCCCCTCCCACGACGGTTCTTCGGTGGAATCAAGTCTCGCACCTGAGACCCTCCGGTTCCGAAGCCGTGACTTTACTACCAGGCCACTGCGGCCTCATCTATGAAGTAATAGGCAGAGGTAGCCTGGTTGGCAGTGCACCAGTCTCAAAAATGAAAGTTCTCGAGTTCTGTCCTCGTCTTGTCCAAAGACCGCTGTGTTGGCTCATGGCATTTGTGGCACGTTAAATATGTCGTGACCGCAAAGTACTCCAAGTTCCCATAACAAAACGATACCTCTTGGGGTACTGAATCAAGGAGGAGTTGGTCTCTGATTCGGATCTCAATTCTGACTTGTGGATGGCTGAATGAGTATATGAACGAGTTCGACCACCCCCTCAAAAGGGTTGTGTCGTGTGTGTTCGAGCAAAGTCGTTCTTTCACCTGAATGGTGCTCATTCACAATGGAAGGCGCACACTTCTGCCTACATTCGAAAGAGCTCCACTCATTCGGGCTTAGGTCGCGGTGGCCTGGTGGTAAGGTCTCGGCTTCGGAACCAATGGGTTTCAGGTTCGAGACTCGATTCCATTGAAGAACCGTCGTGTGAGGGGGTCTCGTGCACGTTAAATCTATCAGGCCAATTGTCCTCCCTCTATCGTGGTTTGGCGAGGGGGTTGCCAGCTCGGGTGTCGTCCTCGTCATCTGACCATGGTTCAAAATGACAAGGTCCGTCCCAAAATAGCCCTCGTGTTGCTTTAAAACCGGACTTTAATATAACTAAACTAAACTCATTCTGGCTTGGCATCACCAAGTGGCATTAGACAACAACAACATGAAGTAATAGCAACCTTTTCCTATCGCCAACTCAGCGTTCCAGACCTCCTCTACCTGAAGGTGAGGCATCAAGGTGAGTTCTGCGGAAGCCCCATTGATCGAGGAGGGGATTCTTCCCCATCGTCTCGTTAATGGGCCGCAGTTAAAAGAATCCGTCTCAACGCAAGACACTTTGCATGCAAATGGGGTCGTTCCGCCTCTGTCAGGGGACGAAGACCCGAAAGCGGCGGATTTCCAAAGAGCGGGTAAACTCATAAGGGATTATCCGAATGGCGGAGGGGTCGTCGTACCACCTGAGGAGCTAACAAGCCTCGGAAGGCGAATCCAGTGGATGTGTTTAAGCAAAATGTTATTACCGTGTGACACCACGATGTTGTTCAAGTGAGGGTTTTTTGAATCATTGAAGGCAGCAATTAACTGAAGCTCGAAATCACGTAGGCAATGAATAGAGAATATACAGCGATACTCATCAACATCTTTTATTCGCACATAATATTTTACCTGCTTTACTATTACGTATGCTTCTTTCAAAGTAGACGCCTTTTTAAAAGGTTGATCTGTTTCTACCAGTATTGCTTTACTATTACGTCTGCTTCTTTGAAAGCAGATGCGTTTCAAAGACGGTTGAGCTGCTTTTACCAATATTGTTTTATTACTATGTATGCTTCTCTGACAGCAGATGCGTTTTTTAAAAGGTTGACGATGAACTATGGCATCATAGCTATTATTTTCATGGAATACAATTGTTTTTTCAGGAAGAAATTAAATAATTTGATTAAAAAATCTTCACTCGCACTTAATAACATTTTGATAAAAGTTTTTATTCTTTACTTCTAGAGGGAACATATCAACTCATTCATTGTTAAGTGGGAAACATTGAAGGATTTGACTCCTGTTCTAAGATTAATTCATTGTGAAACGGTATTATGATCTCAGACATTAAAAAAGAGCAGTTTGTGTTTGAAACACAATTAATAAAGGTATTTGACAATAAAAAGTTTTTTATTGTAAATTAAATAAGGACAATGATTATACAGTAACATTTTAAAATAGCCCATACTTTTTAAATCAAAGCTGTTTAAAACCTTTTTTATATATATTAGAAATATTTAGAAGTAATTTTTTAAAACTTTTTATTGAAAATAATAAAATTTAATGAATTGAAATTCATAAAAAATTATTTATTTAAGACAGAAAAACAAAAGTGAAAGTGTTTAAGTAATGAAAAAATTTCAAACATAAAAGCAATATTTTAGAGTTTTTATTTTTATTTTCAAATAAATTAAAATTAATGTGAATTATGAGTTTCGATTCAATTCAATACAAACAAGAAATTCAAATAACCTGTAAAAGAAGTCCAATTGCTTTGAGATTAAAGAAAAGAAAACATGTTCAAATCAACCAATCCCCTTTTGATTACAAAAGTTATTCTGAATTGGTTGATTAATAATAGATGAAACCTGTTACATCGATTAAGACATGAATTATTTAAGGTATCCAACCACGTTAAAAACACTGGTTATCGACCACATTAGCGATTATTTTTTATTTTCTATTTCTTGTAGTTCAGAATTTCCTCTTTTCAAAACATTTTACTTGTTCTCAGAAAAGGAAGACCTGATCTAACATCCAGGATCACATATTTTTTCAGTTAATTTTGTCTTTAGTTTCAATTTTCTCAAAACTTTCATATTCATAATAATTCTCCGCCGTTAGCATGATAACTCGAAAACTAATAGAGGTATTTACATAAACATTTCAGCTTGGGTTTTAAAAAACATTAAGGCAATGAAATGAACAAAAAGTTTTATTGCTGGTGAAATACTTTTTTCCTTTATAAGTGTTTTTAGAAAAATTAAGTTGTGAATGTATGGAAAAAATGCATATGTACGAATATTTTTAACCATCACTTCTTTGCATCTCCAGATTTTTCTTAGATTTTGAATCATTTCCTTCATCATTATATTCTATAACTTGTATGCAAAGAAAAACAGGATCGCTGTCATACCATTTTGTGTAAAGTGTTAACCATTTTGGTTCGATTTCATTAAAATTTACTATAAATTTTCCTATTTCTCAGCATATACACTGATGGAAAAAAAATCCCAACACTAGGAAGGAGCTGTGATATATAAACGAAATTTGGTAGGCGTGTTTATACATCTGAAAGATGACGTCAATCAAATTTCGAGCTACGCGCGTAAATGTGGCGCTAGTAGCGACACTATGGACATGCAAATGAGTCAGTCTAGTAATACAACCTGTTGTGCTGCCATTCATGAACAGCATTCAAGGGGTTGTTTTCCAACAGGATAACGCTCGCCCTCATACCGCTGTTGTAACCCAACATGCACTACAGAGTGTCGACATGTTGCCTTGGCCTGCTAGATCTCCAGATCTTTCTCCAATTGAGCACGTATGGGACATCATTGGAAGACAACTCCAGCGTCATCCACAACCAGCATTAACCGTCCCTGCATTGACCGCCCAAGTGCAACAGGGAGGGAACTCCATCCCACAAACTGATATCCGACTCCTGTGCGACACAATGCATGCATGTTTGCACGCTTGCATTCAAAATTCTGGCGGTTACACCGGTAACTAATGTACCACCATTTCACATTTGAAATGGCTCTTCTCTTCAATGGCTCTACCTGTGATCTTGAAACTTTAATCAATTAAATATGTTACCTAGACAAATGTATTCCTAAAATTTCATTACTGTACAGTAATTTTTTCTTCGTGTTCGAATTTTTTTCCCATCAGTGTATTATATTCTCAAATAATTTCTTTGTATTTATAGTATTTTGTATTATGATTGGCAATACATCTAAAAATCATTGTTTGAAATTGTTTTTAAAGAATTTAGTTTTTCAAAAAATTTCCTTTCGGACGTAATCGGATACTTTAAATGCCAACATATTTAAAGTAAAAACACTGTTTATTTCTTATGATAAACAGATGATTTACCATTAATTTTCTTTAAGGTAACCGACTACGTTAAAAACACTGTTTATAGACCACATTAGTGAATTATTATTATTGTAATTATTTCTTGTAGTTCAGACTTTTTTTCTTTCAAAAGTTATTTATTTGTCTTTACTTGGTAAAGAAAGGCTAACCTATTATCCGGGTCACATATTTTTGCAGCTAAAATTTGTCTTTCACTTCAATTTTCTCTAAATGTCAATTTTCATAAAAATTCTCCACCCTTAAACCTTAATTTGACTAATTTTCATAAGCCCTGCCAGATTTTATTTACTTGATTGTTTGTTGTAGCGGAAATAGCCAAATTAAGGGTTAGCATGGTCTCAAAAACTGATAAAAGTAGTTAAGTAAAAATTCCAGCTCGTGTTTTAAATGATATGGGCAATGAAATGAACCAAAAGCTTTGTTGTTGCTGAAATTCTTTTTCCTTTAGAGGTGTTTTGTGAATTTATGCCAAAAATGTTTACATATGTCAATTTTTACTCATAAATTCTATGCATCTCAGAATGTTTCTTAGATTTTGGTTCATTTGATTCATCATTATATTCTATTACTTGAGTGCAAAGAAAAACAGGATCGCTGAGCTACCATTTTGTGTACAGTGTGAACCATTTTGGTTCAATTTCATTCAAATTTACTACACATTTTCCTATTTATCAAACTATATTATACTTTCAAATAATTTCTTTTGCGTTTATAGTGTTTATACTGACAATACATCTAAAAACCATAAATAGTTTTTTTTAAATTAAATTTTTCAAAACAATTCCTTCACGATCTCACCGTATTGATAGGGCCGCTGTGACCTGATGATAAGGTCTCAGCGTCGGTATCAGAGGGTTTCAGGTTCGAGACCCGATTCCGCTGAAGAACCGTGGTGTGAGGGGACTGGTGCACGTTAAATCTATCAGGCCAAACGTCCTACCGCTGGTGTGATTGTGGTGTGGAGAGGGGGATGCCATTTCAAGTGCCATCCGTGTCATCTGACCGTGGTTCTAAACGACAAGGTCAACCCTAGGATTGTTTTACTACGGGGCGTTAATATTACTAAACTAAACCGAGAATTGGTAAGATTCGTTTCAGGTAGGAAGCTTCCCTTTTTAAACTTTATAACTCCGGAAATTACCCTCTTCTATGACTTTCTTGAGGGGTGGGAGGCAAATTTAAATATAATAATCCATTATACAGAAAGAAAAAAAGGATCATGGAAAAAAAATCAAGACAGTAATCAATTAGCTTTATTGATCAATTAGTCGATTGAAACGAATCTATCCCTACGTGACATTTCAATCGATGCCACTTTTTGCAAAGATGCCGTAATAAAGTTACAGGGGTACATATTTTGGTGACTAATTATGCCTAAATAGATAAGCATGTTGATTGAGGTCGAACGCGGCTCATCTTCTGTCCTTGAAAATGGTTTTTATTATTATTTTTTTTAGCTTTTAAGCATTTAGTATACTCCCTAGGCAATAATTCCTTGGGTGGAGTTTAAAGATATATACTTAACTTGGAGATTAGCTCCGATACCGGGATTCACTACCAAGTTTATTTAAAATCTATTGAAGTCTCTTCAAAGCAATACTAGATACATTTTGGGACGAACGTCTTAACTTTGCTCCGCTGTCAGATGACGAGAATGACACTTGAGCTGGCATCCCCCACTCTAAACTTCTACATCATACAGATGACCCGCGATGGCCTGGTGGTAAGGTCTTGTCTTGTGAGCCATAGTGTTTCAGGTTCGAGACCCGATTCCACCGAAGACCAGCCGTGCAAGGGGGTCTCTTGCACGTTAAAACCGTCATGCCAAAACGTCCTCCCTCTGGTGTGGTGTGGAGAGGAGAGTAAAGCTCAGGTGTCATCCCCGTCCTCTGACCATAGTTCAAAATGTCGATTCCCGTCCCCAAATAGCCCCAATGTTGCTTTACAACGGGACGTTAATATAACTAAACTAATCCACATCATACAAACGGGAGGGCGTTTGGTTCAGAAGGAAATGGTTGGTGTGCAACAGACCTACTTACACGAAGTGGGTCATGAACCCGAAGCTCTGCTGTTCCAAAGCCTAGACTTTATCATCAAGCCTTCGCGGCGCCTAACTAACTTACGAATAAAAGTGTCCTGCTGTTCTACTTTCTAGTTCTCGAACACATTGTCTAGAAATTCAGTAGAATATTGCAGAGTATTCAAATATGTGTTTGAATCTCTTCCCTAGGCCCTATTGAGTCAAATATTTGTTGCAGTCGCGCAAATTTAATTTTCAGGACGCATATCAAGCTTCGTTAGTTTAACTTATTGACTGATTTAAATTATTGCTTTCAAAAATCCACAAATGGGCAGATTTAAAAAGAAAAAAAAAACTCACAACAGATTATTCGAAAATCTAATGCTTATACAGAATTGAAGGGTTTGCTGCATAAAGAATGTAGGTACATTTAAGGGAATTAGGAACTATATGTACTATCATGTTGTAAAACAAAAACTCGTTCGTTTGGTGCCAGAAAGATGCAGCTCCAATCGTTAGTTCACAAGTTAACTCAAGCGATAGAGCTGTTGGTCACATTAGTTTGTTGCAATATTGCAGAATTGAAACGAAACATCGCCGAGTCTGCCTAGCTGAATGGTTCTGACGCTAGACTCATAGTCAGGAGATCGAATCCCAGTAGACTTAAAATTATTTAAATTTCTAGAAGGTTCTGGACCTTTCTTTGATTTACCAGATAAGCGCTCAGGACTCTTCTTACTGTCTCCAGAAAGGTATTCTGGTATTTTCCCTCCTGGTAAAAAAAGCGAGGTTCTCTCAGTCACAGTGTTCTCAGTTCAGAGTGGAGCTAATAATTTGATTTAACTCTACTTCCTGTGTCTTCTTGAGTTCGATCTACGGGGCAATATAGGGGTAGCTCCTGGTGCTATCACCAGGTTTCTGCAAACTTCAATATTTGGAGCTACTTACTTTTTGCAACCAACACTTCAATTCCAGAGTTTGGTTTTTGTTTAGTTATATTATCGTCTCGTTTTGAAGCAACACTTGAGCTATTTTTGGATGGATATCCTACTTTTGAAACGCGGTCAGAGGACGAGGATGACACCTGAGCAGGCAACCCCTTCTCAATACCGCATCACATTAGAGCTTCAATTCTAGTAATAACAGTTTGTGCTTATTAAGAAAATTGAAAATCCATAAAAATGTATGATTCTGACACGACTAAGATTAACATAATTTCAAATGTTTGAGCGGATGTTTTTCAGTCCTCATGATTCCGATTGCGTGTTCGTCTGAGTCAAAGAGGTTTGAAACATGGAGACATTTTGATAGCTCGAAATCGAAATTTTTGATGATTTTAATATTTTTTGTTTCTGATTTATTTGTTTTTTGTTTAATATTTCTCAGTCATTTGTGTAAGAGATTGCAAAAGCCCAACTATTATTATAAACCATAAACCAAAAATCGCGAACCAATGGCACGTAACAATATTTTGGGCACGCCGCCGATCAAAACAGCTTGCTTGTAACTTCATTTGACAGACTGAATTTGTCCCAATTCTATTAGTTGGAAATAGAATAATTTGAAATGCAATGAATTGGTTTCCAGTCCCGTTCAATTAGGGATTCAAAAATGTTTGGAACAAGGAAAAACTTGGAATGGATTGAAACAGAAAGATTGACAAGCAACATAAATAGAAATGCCAGAAACGAAATTTTTGAAATATGTAATTCGATTCCAAACACATTTAACGGTTTAAAGAAGCTGGCCCATACTAATTTAACCATATTTTCGTCTACCAATGTCCGGGAGTCATTATTTTCAGACATAAATAATAAAAGTTCATTAAGAAGTCATTTGGCCGACGACTCCCATTCAGCGTGCATTCTGCTAAAGGTAACATCTGCATCTAATGAGTTATTTGTCGTCTAATCTGCAACAACAGAAGTCACACTAATGTGACTTTCATTTGAATTACTTGTATAACTAAAAACATCCACTGCTATACAGTGCAAAATGCCTTTTTTCTCAGTAATAAAGAGTTTTGTGTTGTTGCTATTTAAGCTAATTATTTTCCCAATCACTTTGAGTCAAAATTCTTTGATGGGACGCCTGTACCTCATTAGACATTTCTCCAAAAAAATAGGGCCGTGGTGGCCTGGTGGTAAGGTCTCTGCTTTGCAACCAGAGGGTTTCAAGTTCGAGACTTGATTCCACCGAAGAACCGTCCTGTAAGCGGGTCTGGTGCACGTGAAATCAGTCAGGCCAAACTCCCTCCCGCTGGTGTGGTGTGGAGAGGAGTATGCCAGCTCAGGTGCCGTCCTCATCATTTGACCGCTGCTCAAAATGATAAGGTCCATCCCGAAATAGCCCTAGTGTGGCTTCAAAACGTTATGTTTATACAACTAAACTAAACTTTAGATCCTGTTGTCACAAATCTGTAATGTTGCTTTCTGACAGAGTTGATCCAGTCACTGGAAAGACCCTTTGACGGTCAGCTCAGTCGGATGCTGATCGGTGGATGTGATGTTTCGAAATGACAAAATCTGTCCACTTAAAAAAAAAAAACTAGTGTTGCTTTACAACGGGGCATTAATATAACTAAACTAAAACTAAACTCCAGAAAAAATGTCACGTAGATCCATAAAGATTCGCCACAGCTGCCATAAACATTTTATCATTTCAATATATATCAAATTAAGATCTGAACTGATTTTTACAAAATATACTACAATATATAAGAATATTTACTTTCCAAAATAAAGTTATCACCTTCCTCTCCCCCAAACCATTTTTTACCCAACCATATTTTTTTTAAGGAAGCCACTGCTCGAAACAAAACCGGTCTCTGACTGAAGCAGGAGCAGGGGTGGGGGCAACACCCCAACGACACCTGCATTCGATCCAACAGGGGGAATGCGAAAGGAATGAAGTCGTTGATCAATCCATCCTCTGGCTTCTCTTTCCTACGCTCGGCTGAAGGATGGAGGAGGGCGTTGTTGCTGTTGCCACCTGAGTTGCATTCTGATACAGAGGGGAGCCCGATTTCGGCAGCGTGGCGAATTCGTTTCGTATTCTGGGAGGGCCTGTTCACGGAGGGGCCCTAAAGAGGAGATCAACCCTGCCATTGAGGGACGTGAGTAGATTTGGGTTACGAAATGCTCGAGAAGGTTTTTCAAAGAGTGTAGGGGCCCGGGGATTTTGTCCCATTCATTTGATAAATGTCGGGAGTCACAACAGCTATAAAGAAGTGAAATCCTCTTCAGTGAAAAAGTAATGGGAGAGAAATAAAGATTCTAGTGCGATTCCGATAATTTAAACGATATATTTTTCTCTAAAACGATACAAAAAAAAGTTGATTTGTTTTGAATTAGGAAATCTAACTCAAATCAGATGTTCATCTTAACATAAATAAAGCCCTTGCAATTATGTATGCATAAATAAAATATACCTGCAAAAGGTAAAAAGAAGAAATATAAATTTAATTATATATATATATATATAGAAAGAGAGAGAGAGAGAACAAAAAGTAGGCAAAGTTTCATCGCCATCGGATGAGCGGTACGGCAACGCATTTGAGACATACAGACAAGCGTTCATTTCTATTTATATATGTGTGTGTGTGTTTGCGTGAACTGTACTCAGCATGACATTGCTTCTAATTCAAACTCTGAAGCTTCTCTTTACTTTGTTTGAGAGCCTTAATTTTGCTTAAAAATGGCTAATAATCTCAATTATCTGTGCTATCTATCATACATGCTTTCGGCAAAGACATGCTTTCAAATATTCTGAAGTTGACCACATTTATCGACAAATTAACCTTGACATATTGTCTGGACAACATGCCGCTGGACTTGCCATCGATCGAACAGCATATTTCAGTCTTTTCTACGCATGCGTTGCTTACTGATAATTGGCCGAATGTAAACCCGGCAAAACTCTGATGTTATTTATCCAGACGCATTAAAAATTCTTTTTCTTCGTAGTGATTTCCATGCCATTACTTTCCAACTTTTTACTATATTTGATCGTACAATTCTCCGATTTCACCTTCACAAAAAATGTCTTTCCCAGGTATCTTGTTGTTTCTGAGGCACTTATCATTGATAATTAATTAACATTGATTTAATCCGAATTTTTTTACGTCTCTTGTTTTCTTGAGTAGAGCCATCTAGAGCCAAGAGTACGAGTCAGCTACTCGCACGTCACAACCCTTTTTACGGGGTGAACTTCCTTCATACATTTCATTCACTTCACACAGATCATAATTTAGACTTGAATCAGAGAACGATCACCTCTGAACCAGTACCGCCAAGCGGTATTACTCCCGACATGATGGATAGATAAAACTGTTACCAGCCAATGAAGGCCGTGAACAGCGTATGTGTAACTGACACCCTACTGGTGGATTGCAAATCATGAAAAAAGGAAAAGTAACTTTTACTTTCTAAAAATATGCTCATCACTTTTCTTAAAGACAATTTTTGTTATTTTCAGTTGTTTTTTACTTTTGCAATTCTTTATTACAAGTCAAAAATTCTCTTTATAGAAATCATGGAAATTTGAAATATTTTTTTTCATGGAAATTTTAAATGAATCCCATCCAACCCCACGAATTCACAATCAAGTAATTTTTTTTTGCTGAATTAAAATGTGAAACAAATCAAACAATGGTAATGAAATTCGGAAACGATTGGGCCGCGATGGCATGGTGGTAAGGTCTCGGCTTCGGCAAAGGAGGGTTGCAAGCTCGAGACTCGATTCCATCAAATAATCGTCATGTGAGAGGGTCTCTTGCATTTTAAATCCGTCTGGGCCAAACCTCCTCCCACTGGTGGTGTAGAGAGGGGGGTGCCAGCTCAGTCTTCCTCGTCTTCTCACAGTGGTTCAAAAGGACGAAGTCCGTCGCCAAATACCCCTAGTGGTTCTTTACAACGGGGCGTTAATATAACTAAATCAAGAAACTGAAACGATTGATTGAAAGAGTATATTAGGTACTTACGTACTATCGTAACCCTATTGGCGACATTTTATAAAATTCAATGGCTCGTGCGAAATCGGAGTTGCCAAATTCGACGCGCTATCCTGAAAGTTGGCATGGTTCCAATAATACGTAAGTAACGTAAAATATTACCAATAAACACAAGAATACGAAACTCGAAATATCTGTCATATCCAAAACCGTGTGACTGCGAAATTCCATTTGGATAATCAAACAAATCATCTATACTTATAATAAAGCTCAATGTGTGTGTGTTGGCGCTGTACAGGCCAGACCGTTGGACCTACAGCTACCAAATTTGGTATATGTATACCTTGGAGGTCGGGAATGTGCACCTCGGAGCCCGTTTTTTGAATTTTTAATTAGAATTTGAATTAATTAAAATTTAAGTGAAATTTCGACGTTTTTCCGCTCTAACTTCCGAAATTATTATCGGACAAACATGATTTTAACATCAACTTAAAGATAAAAAAATTAGCTTTCTAATGGTATTAGTGTTTTAATGTATAACTCAAGTTTCTATTTTTAATGAATTTTTAAAGAAATATTTTAACTGCTTTTTTTAGCACGTGACTGGATAAAATAAAATAAAACAATTCCGGAAGTTCAAATAAAAAAACAACAACTATCATCGTAAATCAAATCTAAAGGAATACAACTTTCAGCACGTGACTGGATAAAATAACATAAATATAAAATGTGATATCTTCTAAAAAAATAAATGCAAGGCAAAGGATTCTAAGAAATCGTTTGCAATATTTATATCATTAATTCCATAAATTATCTTTATTTACAGTAAACCTGATTGAATTTAGACAGGATATGCATTGAAATCCCGACTTAATGGCATATTTCTACTATCGTTTGCAATATCTGTATCATTAATTCAATAATTTTTTCCCTTTTTCTCTTTCTTTAAAAAACATATTTAACATTTTGGCAATATCACCGAAAAAAACATTTTTAATATTTTGGAAGCATAATTGATAAATTATTAGAGCATTAAACTCAAAAAGTTTTTCCGAATAAAGTTACCGACTCTTTAACTACTAATAACTGAATCTTTTAATTTAAACTATTTCTTAAATTTTGGCTAAAAAATATATGATTTAGTTGGAAATTTTAGAACGCATTACTCATGGCGAACCAGCTGGTCGCCAAAGGCGGCTAGTATTACATAAATGCGAGAAACAAAATTCAAGTCATGAAACACGACCATAAAACTTCCCTTTGTCATAACTGAAACATTTTTAATACAGATTTTTCAAATTAATTTTTTTTTAAATCCACCTTTATTTTAGGACATCCGGCGTAATGAAAAAAAGCGGTGTCCTCTTGAAACTGAGTGTCGAGAGATTCGAATTTACGCTACTTTATTTACGGAAACCACTTCTGTATTTTAAAAGAAAAGAATATATGGACATATACTTTCCTCTGAAAGCTTAGAGATAAAGAGTTAAAATGAGCAAGAAGTTTTTTGACACCAAATATTTACAATTCAGAAAATGAAGAAATACCTTTTACACTGTATAGTTTGGGAAACGATTTTTACAAAGAATGAATTTTAACATTAAAATTCTTCAAAATATCAAAATTAACCGAGATTATTCCGATGAAGATAAAAAAAAAAAGTTTGAATCGTTTCTTTTACGAAAATTCTGGCCTCTCAATTTCCACCAGTAAATGGAAAATGCAAACTATTTTCTTTATTTCTTATTTTATTATTATTATTATTATTTGACTTTGTGAAATACGAAATTTAATGCGGAAAAAAAAGAATTATTACGGTGCACGCAACTGTCAATAGATGGCGCAAAATCCCGGCACAGAGCAGACGATTATCTACTCCTTTTTCGAAACCTTCGCAAACGATTTAATTAGGAGTGGAGGGAGAGAGTGAGAAATAAATCTTTACCTCACGCAATTTATCTACCGCACGTTCACCAATATTTATCGCCGAAATATTTTCCCTAGTGGCTTACATGCAGCGCCATCTATACTTAACGATAGATACTAATTTTCTTTTTAATGTTTCTGTTAGCAATTTTAATTCTTTTACATGCGTATCCAAGCTGAATTGAAGATTCCCAAAATAATTCTAGTGCTACTTTAAGGTATCCGAACACGTTGAAAAGGACGATTTTCGCAAAATATGATATTTTTTTCACAAATTCTTTTATTGAATAGATCAGTCTTTGAGCTAACGAAAACAGGTTTACTTTTGTCTCCACGTTCATTAGAAGTCAAGATATTCATATTTTCGTAATGATCGGTAAACCGGAAGTGGACATTTAAGAAAAAGAAAATATCGATTTAAAGCCCACAATACATGTTAAAAATTTGTATAAACACAAATTTAATTTTAAATACGGAAAAAGTTTGGCGGAGAAAAACACAAAATGTCAATAGTTTTAATGATGTTTTGTGGAAAATTGTACATAAACAGGTCTTTGTTGAGCTCTGATTCTTCAGATTGGAGTATTTATGTCCACAGTACGTTTTAACGAAACTTTTATAGGATTATTAAATATCCTTAAGGTTGTTGGATTGTATTCTAGTGCCAATTCTGCTAGAACATTTGATGAGCTCGACAAACACAGAAGAAATGAATTTAAGCAACATTCATTGCCAAATGAAAAAATAAACAGGAATTTTTTAATGATTAAAAAAAGAATATTATGAAAAGATGACAAGGAAGAAGGTATGACCTGTAAACACGGTGAATTTTAAGTTTGTATGCCCATAAATTATTATTAAAACAAATTACGGAATACTCTAAGCGCACTTTTCTCAAAATTGATTTTTATTCATTTGTTGCTCACTTCAAACCAAATAACACAAAATATTACTATCATATTACTATGAAATTTAATGGACTTTGTTTTTATACTATTTTCTAGGAAATGAACTAAAAGAATTTAGATCTAGAGAATAGTTTTTAATTTACAGCCTATTGTTTGAAAAATAATGTCATAAATTTAATAAAAATTCCTTAATAAATCTTTGACTGTCTGTGAAATTTGTATTTATAATTAGAATCATGCGATTGTAGTTCATTCCTTAGACAAAACTATGCAGTTTATTTTGGTTTAAGTTTTGTTATGATAAGAACTATAGTGTTTTTGTGTAGCTTATTTGAAGTTTTTAAGGATGTACTTAAATCTGTGCCATTAAATGTGAATTTTTAAAAAGTTTTAATGTTTATTTTAAATACTGACATCCTATTACTAATTTTAAATAGTCTTAAGCCCAAAAATATGGTTAAAGTATGCCTCCATGTCTTTCTCAAAAGTGTTCCGAACGTGTTTATATATATTATAAAACGAGACGTTCATATTACTAAAACGAAAAACTAAAAGCGAGTAACGTGACATTCAAGGTATTAATAAAATATATGAAATTTTATTTCATTGCCAAGTGAATTTTAACTTCATAAAAGAACGATGATGAAAACGTTTTAAGGCCCTCCATTTCATTAAAAACTGCCTCTTTTTCAAATAATATGTTTCGGCATATAAAAATAATAATTCTCAAATGCTTCTAAATCTTGAAAATTGGTTTTTTTTTTGTTGTATCGCTCTGAATTTTTGTTGAATGATAGTTTTTCATTGAAAGCGTTATTAGGTTGGGGAAAAAGAAATCCATTAATTTTACACGAACTAGTAGACTTTATTTAAATATGTTTCGGATTGCCCTATTTAGGTCAAGTATGAACCCTTTTTGTTCAACAATTTGTTGCTATTTTAAAGGTAGCTTCATTATGCATCTCACATAGAAGTCTTGGTCCCTATTGACAAAAATCTCTTGTAAACGACTTTTACAATCTTCTCCTGGTGCCAATTTTTAATTACCAAGAAAGTTTTGCAATGCAAGCAAAAGATGGTAATCGCTTGGGGCCATGTCAGGACTGTATGATGGATGCATCATAACTTCCGAACCAAGCTCCCTGGTGTAGTTTCTGACGAGTCACTATAGATGTGTGTGGTCTAGCGTTGTCTTGATGGAACACAATACCTCTTCTGTTGAACGATTCTAGCCATTTCTGGTCAATCGCTAGCTTCAAATGGTCCAGTTGTTGACGGTAGATATTCGAACTTTGTGTTTGGCCATACGGAAACAACTCATAATAAGCGATACCTTTCCAGTCTAACCAAATGCAAATGCATCAAAAAATCGATGAAAACAAAATTTTAAGTAATTTGCTGTTACGGTGTCGGGACCATAAGCGCCATTTACTATTTCAGTCGCCTGGCTTGCATTTTCTCCTCTATCAAAGAAAAATTGCATAATGAAATGTTTTGTTTCTTTGTTAACTCCCATTTCTATAACCGTATAACTCACAACTGAATAGACCAAACAACCAGCTGATAGAAATTTTTGTAAGGAGTACCCGGGCGCTAAGCCTATAACCTCCTTTCCTTGACTGTGCTGGGTAAGTGCATAAAAACCTAGATTGACTTAATATTACTGTGCTTAGTTTAAGAGAAAGAAACAAAAGGAAAAATTAATAAAATGAAATAAAAAGGAAAAGCCTAGTTAATAGTTGCAACAGTGTGGAACAGTGAGGGAATTCCCTTCTTTGTAGTGGCCAGCAAATTCAGGGTCAATCATCTCCGGGGTGGATTGGTGACAATGGGTCTTCGGGGTCTTCTTTCTTCTCAGGCGATAGTAGTTGCAGGGCAGTGCATTAAAGTGTTCTTTGTTCCTCTTCTTTCACGAGGGAGCTGAAGGTGTTGACAGATTACTTAATTGTGATGGAAAACAAAAAACAGCAAAAGGATTTTTTTTTTAGAGCAAAATGCCAACTTGACAACGAGCATAAATCTGAAATTTTTTGATCAATATTTTTGGAGATACCGATCACTACAGCCCTCTAACGACAAAATAATTGATTTATTATCCCCCTAAACTAATAAAACATATTCTATAGTAAAAGTTAAATTTTTTAGGGGAAAAATATGCGGCTAGATATGTTGCATTTTTTCAATTTTGATGTTAACGAACCACACGGAAGCGAACATTACATCAACTTTTGATTGATATTGTATATGCTTGAAATGCTACAATTCGTCTACTGCTAGCTTGAATTATAACAGGAATCATTTAAATAACAAAAAAGAAGAGAAAGTTTATGATTTAATGCCCAGGACCAGACACAATTCACGTGGTTTATAAAAAAGTGATGGTGTTGTGTTGAATTTTTGAACATATCGTTCGAAAATCCCCCTCTCTTTCTCACAAAAACGCGCCCATTCCTAAACTGTTCACATCTGCATCTTTTAATACCATCATTATAGAAGGAGATGAATGTTGTTTCTGATGAAAAATGTGCACTTATTTTCCCGCTCCTCTTCATACTTTTACACAGGCGAGAAAAACAGATGACTTTCTGAAGGGATATTTTGTCGCCAGAAATTGGAAAATAAATTCACCTTTTCCCAATTAATACATGAGTACACACTTCTTTCCAAATTCTTCGAAATGTAAGCTTTTAAGTTCAATTAATCAATTATAGTACAAAATATATACCAATAATATAATAAGTAGCAAATCGCAGACTTCTTAAGCAGAAAGTTCTCCATTCCGTATCTCAGTTACTCCAGGACACCTTTCTTCCGTTATTGCAAGACTCCACACAAGTCACTTTAAAGACATGAAAATAACATCGGACAATACTAGGTCCTACTCCATTTGCAAGCATTGCCCCTCACCACAACAGAGCCCAGAGCGCATCTTCAACTGCCCTGCCATTGCTGCTGCCATCATTGGACTGTTCGACCCTCTTTCGAGGGAAGATGTTCTGTACAGCCTTCAGGCTCCGAGGTTCGATGAACTCGTCCTGAAGACACATTTTAATTTTTTATTATTATGCATGGAAAACTATAACAACCAATTATAGGTTGAAATACAATGGAATTCTAGTTTAAACTCACAATGCTAAGAATAGAAGCCATTTTTGAGCCTGCACCAAATTGTGGAATTTGAGAATTTTGTTAATTATATTGATACTTCGATTCAAAAATTTAATTTATGCTTTTAAAGTCTGTAAAAAGCTTCGTAGTGAAGTTACTAATAATACGGAGTATAGTTTTTTAAAAAAAATATCAAATAGCTTAAAAAATAATATAAAACAGACAAAACTCTTAATAGATTCCGAGAAGAGAACCGAAGACCTTCAAAACGTTTTCAAGGGAAATGCTTAGAGATGTAAGCTTCGAAGTTCGGTTAACTTCGCTTCGGCTTCAATATGGTGGGAATCGGATTTAAAAGCGCCGGCTAAGAATACGAGCCCTTTATGCGCATGATAAAATGTGTGAAATTTGAAAAGCTTGTTAATTTTATTAATATTTCGAATGTAAATTTAATTTTAGAGCTTGCAAACGATAGAATAATTAGTAGTAATCTTAGAAATAATTTGGGATATAGTATTTAAAAAATAAAAATAATAATAATTTTAAAAATAAGATAAAATTAGAAATAGGCTCCCGGATTCGAACCGAACACCTGCTAAAGGTTCTAAAAGGGCATGTGTTTCAATCCATACTTGCCGCTGGAAGCATGATGATGCAAGTTTCCAATTTCGGTTCACGAATTTGCCTGAAATATGGTGGGATTCTGATTTAAAAGCATAATGCTAAGAACACGAGCCATTTCTGATCATGCGCCAATGTGTGAAATTTGAGAAGCGTGTTGATTTTAGAGTTTTAGTTTTTTATTTTATTTTATTTCGATCACAAAATTTAATTTTTTGAGCTTGAAAACTGTATAATAATTCATAGTAATCTTCCAAATACTTTGGGATATAGTATTTAAGAAATAAAAATAATTAAGTAAAAAATAAGATAAAATTGATAAAATTCTGCATAGGCTTCCTGTTTCAAATAGAAGTCCTGCAAAATGTTCCCAAGGGCCATGTGACCTTAAAAATCTTGGAATTGAGTGGAGTTTCGTGCAAGTGTGACTTGGTAAATAGAGCTGTATGTTTTTTATTATGTTTTTCTGGTCGTCAGTTAGAGTCTCCAAGCTCAGGGACTGTTTTATATATTTTTTCTAAATGTATTTTTAACATTGCTTTCCTTACTAGTTTAACATTTATTATGACATTTTCCAATTCTTATACATCAAAGTTAAAATTTTACTTCAAAACATCAATAAATTTTAAGAATGAATAATAAATATATTAATAAATATAAATATATATATATTAATAAGAATAAATATATTAATATAAATTTAAAATTCTTTTCCCTATCATGCACATGTGCAGACAACATATAAATCTTTTGCATTGTGCTTTTAGACCAGATTCCCAGTACGGTTGTAAAAATAGTAAGAGAACAATAAGAATCTTAGAATTGAAATGCGGTTTCATGCAATGATGTTTGATGTGACAAGTGCGACTTGATGGTCAGAACGGTAGTTCTTTAAATCCATTTTGGGGATCGACAGTACGAGTCTCGAAACGCAGGATTTGTTTTATATATCCTTAATTGTTTTAAATGTATTTTGAACATTATTTTTCGTACTAGTTTAGTATTTACTATGAATGTTTCAATTTTTATAAATCGGATTTAAAATTTTATATCGAAATATGTATAAATTTTAAAAAATTTAAAGTTTCAAGATTATTGTTTAACTTTTTTTTAAAATTAAAATGCCTGATAAAATTTTTCATAAACGTTCGCTTGAAAAATTATTCAATTAAATACAATTTCATTAATTCAAATGATGAATTTAAAACATTTTTATCTTCCTGATTATTTTTAATGCACTACGGTTTTATTTAAATTTCTGCTCTAAATATTACATATGACATGTTCTATACAAAAATATAAGGAAAATAACTTTTAATGGTCCGTATCTTAGTTTTCCGATGAAGTATTGAATTTTTTAATATAAATGCAAAATAATCTTATAAACCGCAATAAATACTTTGTTTGTAGAGAAAAAAATAATAATGAGCACTAGATTTTAATTCGTATGAATATCTTTTTAAAATAGCTGAAAAATATCTGAGACTTAATCAGGAATGGAAGTATATTAAACCAAATATTATGAGTTTGTTTAAGAGGTATTATTTTAACATCTTTAAAGAAATAAGAATATAACCTACTTTATCAATATTATCAATTTATACTATAATTAAGCAATACGTAATGATTAAAATTAATTTTTCAGAATTTTTAAATTTAGTTTTTAATTGATTTCTCTTTTTCAGAAGATATTTTATCTTTATAAAATTGGGGGGGGGGGAACCAACTGAACGTTTCTATTAAATATCTTTAATAATAGATGGCGCCACAAATCTATGTCTTTAAAATTAAAGATATTTTTTGTTTCAAAATTTTACACTGTAGTAAAAATCCTTCCTGTTATTAGCTTTGGACTTTTAGATCAAATTCCTACTATGTTTGTAACTAGGACTGGCTAAACCCGTTAAGAATTAGTTAACCCATTACTCTTAGAGATGTTCGTTGATTCATGGATGTGTGGAATTTTGGATATATCAACATTTTTAGTGTTTCCTTTTGAAGTTATTACATATGCTCTTTGAGTACAATTATTTTAATTATGCGTTAATGAGGGCATTAAAATGATGAATTCACTTAAGAGTCCAATTTACGTTAGGAAAATCGGAATATTAGCTATGTATGTTCGTCGTAATAATTTTTATTCTCTAGGCCTACAGTGTCTCCTGCCAAGCTTTATTTAAGTTTTGTTGTTGTTAAAAAGTTTATAAAATCCCCGCGTACCACAAAGTATCACATTGGGCTTACAGAAGTAAGTATTCAACACATAACAAATGGAATAAGAAAATTTAACTGTTAGGAAGGACTAATATAAGAATAAAATAAAATAAGAAAAATTATGTTTGGTGTCAAGTGTCAATAATAAATTTAGAAATTTTTTTCAAGAGCCCTTCTGGTGGAAACAAGCGGATGAAAATCTAGAGGCTACTTTATATTAATGGCTTGGTAAGCCAGTCGTACGTTCTGTCTTACTCCGGCAAACTCGGAACACAGAAGGAGCACATGTTCAACATTTTTCTCGCCACCCATGTTACAGTCAAGGGTAGATGATGGGGACAAGTTAAATCTATGTAGATAGCTTTTAAAGTTGCCATGACTAGTGAGAAATCGGGTTATACTGTAATTTGTATAAAAATGATGACATCACAATCTCTTATTAAGGGGTGCTAAAAATTTCTTTGTTAGACTCTCTTTATTTGAAATGAGGCATTCTATGAGAAAGAGAAATCCTTTCATCCCTTCATAATGGTGGCTCGAAATGGTGTCGGAAACAAAAATGCCCCGCAAGCATCAAGGCCGAGATTTTCTTGTTTTCTGGGGTTTCCCCCCCTCCCAAATGTCCTGCTACATCATAAAGGGGGGAGGGTCAACTGTTAATGGAAGTTCGATGAATGAAAAATCTAGTCTAGAGATCGAAAGACTCTGCGATAAGCAACATCTGTTACTGACGCCATGTGGCCCCTAATCACCTATTCCCCCTTCAACCACCCTCTTAAGGAGAGAGACCTGACACATTTAGAAGGAATGTTTTTCAAGCGTGAGTTTAGTTAAGTTATATTAGCTTCCCGTTGTAAAGCAACATTAGGGCTATTTTGGGGCGGATCTCTTCATTATGAACCATGGGCAGATGACGAGAATGACACCTGAGCTGACACCTCCACTCCACATCATATCAGCGTTAGGACGTTTGGTTTGACGGATTTAACGTGCAAAATTAACGAGCAGAAATAGCTTTCTTGGGCCAAATTTCAAACCGTCTAGCTTGACCTGTTCTAAAACTGTTCCATTTATCTACAACCAAGTATTGTTTGTCGATGCATTCAAAAACCCTCGGCGTTTTTAGGCATGGATGGGTTTAAATTGGCTAAATAGGGAAGAGAGGAAAGAGAAAAGGAGTTTAAAAATAAATTTGGGAAATGGCGAAGTGAGAAATTGGGTTATTTTTTAATTAATATAAAAATGATGGCATCACAATCTCTTATTAATGGATGGGAAAAATTTCTTTGTTAGGCTCCCTTTATTTGAAATGAGGCATTCTTTGAGATCGAGAAATCCCGGCAACCTTTCATCCCTTCATAACGGCGGACTCGATTCGGTATCGGAAACAAAATTGCCCCGCAAGCATCAAATTCGAGATTTTCTTGTTTTCTGGGGGAGGTTTTCTTCCCCCAAATGTCCTGCTACATCATAAAGGAGAAAAGTCAACTGTTTGTGGAGGTTCGTTGAATGAAACATCTAGTGAGGTCGAAAGACTCTGCGATAAGCAACATCTGTCATTAACGCCATGTGGTCCCTAATCACCTCTTCCCCCTTGAACCAACCTCTTAAGGGTAAAGACATGACACATTTAGAAGGAATGTTTTTAAAGTGCGAAGATGTCGATAAGTGTAGCAATCTGAATACTGCCGTCAGAAGTTTTAATTACAAATTACAATGTTAAGCTCGTGGGCCAAATTTCAAACCATCTAGCTCTACCAGTTCTTAATCTATATAATTTGTTTACAACCAAGTATTGTTTGCCAACGTATTCTAAAATCCTCGGCGTTTTTGCGCATATTAGGGTTTAAGTCGGCAATATAGGGGTGAGAGGAAAGAGAAAATGATCAATTTAAAAATGAAGTAAACATCGGAAATGGCTCACATTCTTCACTGTATTAACCTTAGAAGAACAGAACCATCGAAAAGAAGTCGTTTCGGAAAACTGAAATGAACAGTATACATCCCAGTAGGTTGAGTGGAATTTGCGCTCCACTAATTAACCCCCCATGTCATTAAAAGATATCTTTCATGCTCAGGATTGTCATATTAACCGTTATCTTTGCATGCAAGATTTGGCGATTTTACAACGAACGCCAAATGGTAATCACAGTTCAGAGTAATAATGATACTCCATGTCCTTGAAAACGAGACGAAGCTTCCGTGGGAAAACGGCTGTCTACACTTAATTGTGTTTTAGACGAGAGTTTTAAGTAATAAAGGAAATGTGAGAAATTTCATTTTAAAAATTAATGATAAAGGAACACGATTATAATTTTCTCGCACAGAAGGCATTAATAATTTTGATGTGCGTTATACAAATTCATCTAATAAAGTGAAGTTTAATTTTTATTTTTATGGGGATTTTAATCTCTATATCTCTTACGGTTTAACTTTTTTAACAAAACTCATTTTCCTGATTCTTTCAACAATTTGTTTCTTTAGAATATATTGAAAAATTTTGTATACGTTCTTTCAAAAATTGTATAGAACTAAGCTTATTTTTTCCAATTGGCGACGGATTGAATCCAAGTGAAGGGAAGGGTATTAATAACCATAACTATTTTATTATTTTAGCTATCGTAATGATTATTATTTTCAAGTTGCTTCCAAATACAATTCGATAAAAGATTTTAAACCCTCCACTCTTTTGTGTATATATTAAGGCGGGTTTAATTCTTAAAAATGGAGTGAGAGAAAAGATGAAAGGAGGGAGATGTTTACATTTAACGATAAATTGAGCTCGGATTTCCCGTAAGCTGAATTAAAATAATACGATCATAAACGGCACGATACACATGAAAAAGAAATGAACAAATAAGTATATAAAAGAGCAAAACTCAAGATTAAAGAATGATAAAGGTTTCCCGAAATTCGCTCACCCTTCCGTGTCTCTCCCCTTCGAGAGATAGAATCCTTGAAAAGTGGTTGTATTGGAATACTGAAATGAACAGCAGATAAATTTAATTGCAATCGATTAAAAACATTGGATCTGGCATTTTTTTACTACGGGATAAGAGTTCTTGCTTTTGCATCGTCAAAATATTTAATTCGGAACTCTGAACACTGAAAAAAGAAAGATAATTTGATTTTTTTAAAATAAATATGATTACTCTGGACATGTTTTGTATAAATTCATTTTTAACACCCTTTGAAATTAAGAACCAATAAATCTATTCTTAGATATTAATTTGTTTAAGTTTTTTATTCTATCTTCGACTAAGTTACAATAGTTTCTTGAATAAGTATAAGACAATTAATTTGAGAATTTAGTCTATCTATGTAGAAACAGAGTCCCAACTAGATAATATTAGTTAGTTTATTACCACTTTTATAAGCAACTTTACGGCTATATTGGGATAAACCTCGGAAATTTAATCCATTGTCAGAGGTGCAAGACAACACCTGAGCCGGCAACCTTTTTCTGAACTTTCGCACCACACCTGCTGGAGGATGTTTGGTACCGACGGATTTAACTTGCACCATATCCGCTTAAACTTATTTCCGTAAGGGAAATTGGGTCTCGAACTTGAAACCCTCTAGTTCCAAAGCCCAGACTTCACCAACAAGTCCATGCGGCGTGAATAGCATCACAAAGTGTATCCACATAAAGAAGATATTTTATCTTAATATTCTGTCTTGCCTACAGAATTCTATTTATTATTTCAGCATGCCTCACTTTTAAAAAGCTATTTATTTATATTTCTTCAATGAAAGTATTGACCCAAGACTTTTTTTTTTAAAGTTCCGCTTTTTAATTCTTTTTTTGCACACACAGAACTGGTTTAGAAAAACAGAAAGTTAAGTAACTGACAAAAGCATAACCATTTCAAAAGGGAATTTAGGATGTAAGAGGTTAAAAGTAATGCATTAATAACGATGCATTCGGAATGAGGCACAAAGTATAATAAAATAGGTTAAAAGTAAAATCTAATTATTCATTTGATGTATTGTTATGAAATAAGCATAAAATATTTTTGATGTATCTAATCGATCCTTTTATTCTTTTATTGTTCGATTTCAAGATTTTGACCCTGTGGACCTAGCTGCAAAACTTCGGATTCGGAACCGGAGGGTTTCAGGTTCGAGACCCGATTCCACGGAAGAAAAGTCGCGTAAAAAGTGTCCGGTGCAGATTAAATCAATCGGGGCCAAAGTTTCCTCCGCTGGTATGGGAGCTTAGAGAGGCAGATGCCGGTTCTCTAGTCCACTGACCGCGGTGCCAAATCACGGGTTCCAGACCAACAGAAATGGTGTTCATATAATCAATCTTAATCAGGTCGCGCTTTCATTCGATTGCGAGATCTGCTGGAAATCTTTCGATTTAATTTGCTATTTCTTTGATTTCAAAACATTACTCCATGGGTCCCCCTCAACTCTTTTACAAATCGCCTGTATGACTTTCTTTGTATAGGGATATAAATTGTGTTGCTAAAAATTTGAAATTTCTTTTTTTCCCGCTTAAAACTAGTTTAGGTATTAATTTAATTCGAGATCGAGAAACTTATACCGATTCTCTCGAGTTGACCAGCATTCAAATGCTATTTTTTCAAATCTATAATATATTTTTTTTAATTGAAATGTTATTAGAATGACATTAACAAATATTTCAAAGGAAGAAACTTTAACACTACTTCTCTTTCTTTTCGAATCATTCGTTTCATAAAGATGCATATAAATCTGGGAGTTTTGAAAGCACAACGAAAACAACGATGCAAAGCTTTTGAAATAGCATGCAAAGTTTTTATTTGTGCTAAATGTTGCTTTATTAATGTCCCGTTTTAAAGCAAAACTATGGCTATTTTGGTACGGAACTCAACATTTTGAACCACGGCCAGATGACGAGGACAATGTCTGACCTCTAGTCCCCCCCCAAAACTTTCTCACCCCACCAGTGGGAGGAAGTTTATTCCCGACGGATTTAAAGTGCAGGAAATCCGCTTACGATGGTTTTTTTGTGGAATTGGGTCTCAAACCTGAACCCACTCCGGAAGCAAAGTCGAGATTTTACCACCAGGCCACCGCTGCCGTTTGGAATAATATAAATTACACTTCTATTAAATAGTGAAGTTAAAAATTTTTAATTGATAAAACAATTTATCTCGTCGATTCGGTGGGTCACAAAAGGCGAATTGTGAGAATTCTTCAAGTTAAACGCATCGCACTTTCGTAAAGAAATATGTTTCTGCACGTTGGAATGTATGGCGCCATGTGTAGCCATGTCGGATATTTCCAGCGTTGTAGCATTCTGTTGAGGGCACTATAAATTATGTAAATCAAATTTATCTTTGGTGATAAATAAGGGAGAGGGATACATCTGTACATCTTGTTCACTGATCACTCTCAATTAGTATAAGACATTCAAACCGTTACACATTTTGTCATTTATTTGCAAATTCATCATTGATTAAAGGATTGAATGATTCATCCATGCAGCGATGTCGGTATCTGCCATAAAATCATCACTTAATTTCTTTTTGGACAGCTGGTTTCTCTAATAAGAAGAATCAATTCTTTTTGAAACTTTCTAAAGTTTAAATTTTATCCACAAATTGAATTAAAATAATAAATATTTAATTGATCTTAACAATTCCCAAATTATGTTTATAAGAAATGAATTATTTTTCTATAAATTCTTATTAAAAATATATGAAGTAAATCTAAAAATACATAGTTCTCCTCATGTAAATAACATTCAAAGAAACAAAAGAACTTCTCCATTATTAGAAATCTATCTTAATGTAAATATCAGCTTGTTACTGCACTAAAATGCAACGACTTTAACAAATAGAAACTATTGCATTTCGCCATATTTTTTGTATGATTGTTTTGCCTTATTTCTTCTTGCTTATATCTAAAAGTTCTAACAGAAAAATATAAGGTACTTTACCCTAGTCGATCAAATAGCTATTTTTTAAAGTGCAGGATTACCTAAAACAGGTTAGTGCATTGGAATGATATATAGAAAAGGAGTAATGGCTAAAAGAATAATTTTGAAACAAGATAAATAATTAACGACCTTACCAAGTACGGACGCGAGGCTTCAAATTGGCAGCGTGTTATATCAGGCTTTAAAACAAAAATTATAAAGTAGTAACTTGTAATGAAAATTTAAACATTTCTGGCTTTCTTTCGCTTTTACTTTTTAATTTGCATTCTCTTAGTTGTCCATAATTTTTGTTCTTATATATTTATTATGGATTTTTTTATATCATGAAATATAGTAAACTCGGTAGGAGAGTAAGTATCTGAATATTGTTTAAACAGGGTCTTTCCAGTTCGAATCACCTGGCAACTTTCTTTAGATGTGACCTTCAAAGGCTGTGTTGTTGGCTACTTGCAACCTTCATAATGTTTTTTCCTTTTTTCAATTCAAGAACGACACTTCAATTAATTAAATCATTTATTTTTAATTGCGCTTCGAATAAGCAACCGATAAAAAGCAAGTCGAAAAGCCAACTGCTAGTCTGGTTAGCTAAAAACGCCAACCTTACAATATTTCGCCAATCTGGCGCCAACATACCGGCCGCCCTTGCCATGTTGCAAACATGGCGAAAGCAACTGTAATATAACAATTTCTAAACATTACATCATCAGATACAACTACAAATATCAAATAAATGTTAAACATTGAACATTTTAAAGAGTTCATAATTTCAAGTGTATCTTCACTAATGGCATAATACCATTTTTAAATTATAACAATTTGAAGTAAACATGAAAATATCAGTTTTATAAAGTTAAATACAGATAAAATACAACTAAAGTACTTAAAATACAGAATTGGACAAAGGTAAAATACAAATATTTGAAATTCCACGCTTAAGAACTCCCTGGGGGGTTTTAATCCGAACAACCCGAACCTTTCCATCGTTTCCTGGAATTACTTCCTGAATTCTACCTATAATCCAGGAACAAAGGGGCAATTTATCTTGTTTTACTAGTACCATATCACCTATTTTTACGTTATTTTTTTCGAATAGCCACTTGCTTCTTTGCTGTAGGTTATTTAAGTAATCCCTAGACCATCTGTTCCAAATAATTTGATTTAGTTTCGTAATTTTGTTCCAGTTAGATAACCTATTATCTGAAGTATCTAATAAACAAGGTTCCGGAATAGAGTTAATAGCTCGGCCAATTAAAAAATGTCCTGGGGTCAAACATTCGAAATCGTTAGGATCAGAAGACAAAGGAAGCATGGGTCTACTATTTAAAATACCCTCTATTTGATTCATAACAGTTAAAAATTCTTCTATGGTTAATTTCGAATTTCCAACGACTCTCCTAAAATGATATTTAAACGACTTGACTCCTGCCTCCCAGATCCCCCCAAAATTTGGCGATCCCGGAGGCAAGAATTTCCAGCTAATAGATTCAGTTGATAAATATGTGGCGACTTCCTCCGATCCAAAGAGACTACATAATTTCTCCAGCTCGGAGTTAGCACCAACAAAATTTGTAGCATTATCAGAAAAAATGGCTGAACAAAGACCTCTTCTAGAGAAGAATCTCTTTAATGATGCAATTAAAGCGTTAGATGTCAAGTCTGTGACGATTTCAAAGTGAACAGCACGGGTTACAAAACAAACAAAAATGACAACATATATCTTATTAAATATACCTTTACGCTGAATTTTGTACCTTATAAAAAAAGGTCCACACAAATCAATGCCTGTGTTAGCAAAGGGAGGACTAGCAACAACTCTTTCCTTTGGGAGTGAAGCCATGATTTGCTGTTCAATTTTGGGTTTATTTTTGAAGCATATTATACAGCCATGAACAACCCTACTGGCATTATTTCTACCATTTAACGGCCAAAATTCCTGTCGTACACAATGAAGCAGGGTTTGTGAACCAACATGTAGATTTTTTAAATGAAAATGTAACAAAATAATAAAAGTTAATTTGTGATTTCTAGGAAGGAGAATAGGGTGTTTCTGTGAATAGCTCAAATCTGAATTAGTAACTCTACCTCCGACTCTCACTATTCCTTTGATGTCAAGAAAAGGATTCAAATTCCCTATATGACTATCTTTCAATTTTTCTGCATTTTTTAATGCTTTAATCTCCCTTTCAAATACAATACCTTGGACAAATCTTACCAATGCTAATTTACCATCTTCCAATTCTTCTGGAAGCAGGGGTCCCAAAATCTTTGGTCCTTGTTGACAATTGGAAATAAACCTATAAATAAAACTAAATATACGAATTAATTTCACAAAACTATTAGAAATATTAAAAATAGAATTAATAAAGTCTAATTGAGAAGTCACAGTCATGGTGACAACTGGCAATTTCTTTAGTTCTGCCATAAACAGTTCACTGTCAGGATTATTTATGGTCTGTCCCTCAGGAAGATAAATATCTATATTTGGAGGTCCATTAAACCATAAGCGCAGTGACTGTAGCTCATTTGGATATACACCTCTTGAAACCAAGTCTGCAGGATTCCACTCTGATGGTATGTGCTTCCACTGCATATTTTTAGACAATTCTTGTATTTTTGAGACACGATTACCCACAAAAGTCTTCAATTGATAAGAAGGGGAATTGATCCAGGCCAAAGCGATTGTAGAGTCAGTAAACAAGATGACTTTATGTATATAAATTTTTAATGAATTGATAACTTTATGCACCAAATTAACAAGCAAAAGACAGGAACAAAGCTCTAATCGTGGCACTGTGATAGTTTTCAATGGTGCTACTCGAGACTTGCTTGCCAAAAGGTTTAAAGTTGAACTGTATGAATGTGGGTGCAAATAAACAACACCACCGTAAGCAGAAGTAGATGCATCGGCAAAATCAAAAATTGAGATTTCCTCTTTCGATGATTTCAGAATGTATCTTGGTATTTCAATACTTTCCAGACTCTTTAGGCTAGACACAATTTTTAACAATTCACCAGCTAATACATCTGGAAGTTCGTCATCCCAATTAAAGTTATGAATCCAAAGCCTTTGAAGTAGGATTTTGGCTTTTACAATTACTGGCCCAAGAAAACCAATCGGGTCATACAACCTCGCAATAACCGACAGTACCTCTCGTTTAGTAAAAGTCGAACACTCCTTTAACGAGACTCTAAAAGTAAATGCATCTGGTTCAGGCAACCAAATTATACCCAGAGTTTTACTAGGTTCATTGGAATTAAAAAAAACTTCTTTCGATTGAAAATCCTCAATCAAAACTCTAGAGTTCGAATTCCACTTATGTAGATGCATGCCGCAACTTTCAAAGATTTTAATTAGTTGATTCTTTAATTCAACTGCCGAATCTAGACTAGACGTACCCGTAACGATATCATCCATGTAGACATCAGAAAGGAGTACCTCTGAAGCCAATGGAAAGTTTAGCCTTTCATCTTTAGCCAACTGTTTCAAAGTACGAATAGCAAGAAACGGGGCGCATCTCGTGCCATACGTAACAGTGTTCATTCTAAAAACGGTGGGATGATCATCTCTTTTCTCTTTCTACAATATTCGCAATAAATCTCGTTGAGATGGGTCAATTAAGATTTGACGAAACATCTTGGTTATATCCGCTGTCAGTGCAATTTTATGTTTACGAAACCGAAGAATTAATTCAAAACAATCTTCCCTAACCTCACCAGAAAGTAAAATGTCATTTAAACTATGACCTGATGTTGTGGGCGATGATGCATTAAAGACAACCCTGAGTTTCGTTGATGTTTTTTCTGGCTTAAAAATTCCATGATGGGGCATATAGTAACTGACAGGATTAGAAAATTCAGTCTTAACTCTCTCCATATGGTTCAGATTTTCATATTCATTAATGAATTCTGTATAAAGTTCCTTAAGAACAGGATTCCTATTTAGTTTTTTAATGGTTTGATTTAATTGTTTCTCGGCAATATTTCGTGAATCACCAAGGGAATGAATCCCCTTTTCGCAGACAGGCATTTGAACAACATATCTGCCGCTATCATTCCGCCTATGTGTTTTTTGAAAATGAGATTCGCAAAATTCCTCTTCTGGAGTCAGAAGCCGGTTAATTACCACCTCTTCAATTTCCCAAAATTTTTTAATGCAATCATTTAAATCTAGGTTTTTATCATTAGAAACCAATCCACAATAGGTTTTGGAGCTTTCAGTTTCAAGAACACCACTAGCAATAAATCCAAAAACAGAATCCCGAAATGCTAAATCTTTAGAACAGTAATGTTTCCTTTCTTTAATAATTGCAAAAAGTGCACTGCTCCGAGAAGTATATCTATTTTACCCGGTTTGTCAAAATCCGGATCTGCAAGCAAATATCGATCGGGAATATCAAGATCCTCTACTTTAAGTTCAGCAGAAGGAACGAAATCAGTTATTTTATCAATTACTAAAAGGTCCACTTGCGTTGAAAATGATGAATTACTATTCGAAATCGTAGTACTTGATTTAAGAGTGACTGTCTTTTCACTTCCATTCAAACCTCCTATCAACATATTTATTTTCTCCTTTCGAAGCAGTAACTCATTAGCGAAAGATAAAGTTACAAAGTTCGACTGGCTCCCAGAGTCTAAAAGACAGCGTGCTTTAACAAAACAATTTTTACGATAACTCCAGACCCATACAATTGCGGTTGCCAATAAAACTGATTTATTTTTTGTTATTCCAATAGTGGAAAAGGTTTTAGCTTCGTCAGCTTCAGTGTTTTGGATACTTTTATTTATTTCATTAGAAGGCGACGATAGACAAGGAACATCTGTGTGAGTAACTGTTGGAATCGCCTCAACTGGCGAGTTTATCCCCGCCTGGCGAGGGTGTTCCTGATTTCGATACAACAAATAATTATGTTTATTTTGACAGAAACGACAGCTATATTTTGAAGGACAGGAATTAAGCTTATGAGAAGAATTTAGGCAGTTTATACAAAGTTTGAGTTTCTTTACGACATCGAATCTTTGTTGTGAAGTCATATTCAAAAACGAGGAACAATTATACAGTTTATGAAGTCCCTTACACAACAAACATGTAACAGTTTCAGACTTCAGAACGAAATTTTTATTTTTATTCACATTTGGTGTAATTCGCATTTTAATGTTAGTTTGTACCTGACCTCTTTGCAAATTCTCTAAAGTTTGACATCGTTTTTGAAGAAATTCTAAAAATGCATCCCATTTAGGCAAATCTGTAGTTGTTAAACTCATTTCAAACAATTTTCGAGTTTCTTTATCCAATTTTTGAACTACTACATTAAGTAGAATTTGGCATGAAAGCTCATTAGTTTCTAATTTCATTAATTTCAAACCTCTTAAGCTTTTATTTAAGGTATCGATAAGATTTCTCAAATCCCTAAATGATTCCACTAAGATTTTATCAAAATTCAGGATGCTTGCAATATGATTGTTTACATTCATACGCTTATTTTCAAACCTTTCTATTAAAATATTCATCAAAGATTCAAAACTATCCTCAGGTGTTTCAATAAATTTTACATCACCCTTTAAAACAGAACGCAAATAAAACAGCTTCTGTGTACCATCTAATGAAATGTTATTAGTAATTAAACTATAAAACTGCAGTTTAAAGTTATTCCAATTTTCCAATCTGCCGTCAAAAAATGGCAGCGTGATATCAGGTAATTTTACATTTACTTTATTCGAAACAATTTTATCAGTATTTAATATTGAAATAAATCTTTGTAAACTCACCCGAATATCTTCAAGCTGTTCTTCAATTGCATCGAATTGCAGCTGATGTTCATCCAAATCATCGTCTTTTAAAAGTGCATAGTATTCCAATTTCAAATTCTCGATATTTTGCGACAATTCTTCCACTCCACTTAAACGGCTTCTAAGTTCGACATCATCCGACGATTCGGCTTTTTCCTCCAGGAACTTTTGAATTCTGGTTATTTTACTTTTATAACCAGCTCTACTACGATTTAATTTTTTCAAATCATCAGTATACTGCTCCATTGTACGAACAGTTTTCGAAAATCCAAATGTTCTTCTAGAATTCTAATTCCAATTTTTTTTAACGAATTAAAGTTGAAACCAAAGGTTCTTCACTCGACGGACCACACTGTTGTGGTCTACTTGCAACCTTCATAAAGCGGCATTCCCACGACGCGAGGATACACGGATTTGGCCATAAATCAGATCTCCCACCCACTGGGGGACCACACTCCCCCATAGCCAGGAGGATGCGTTTCCCCTTTCGCCCCTTCTTGGTCTCTTTGATGACCCGTCTACTTACCGACTTCTTGGCGGTAAGTACACGGTCCATCAAAGGGACCACAAAACCGCAAGAGCTGTCAACGGGTGGCACGTGGCTCGTCTGCAGACGGGGAATGGGCCGTGGGACTCCAGCTTAATGTTTTTTCCTTTTTTCAATTCAAGAACGACACTTCAATTAATTAAATCATTTATTTTTAATTGTGCTTCGAATAAGCAACCGATAAAGAGCAAGTCGAAAAGCCAACTGCTAGTCTGGTTAGCTAAAAACGCCAACCTTACAATATTTCGCCAATCTGGCGCCAACAGGCTGCATTTCAACTGATATTATTTTTCCTGGAGTACCCAGGCGTGAGGCCTATAAACTCCATCCTAATGTTGCTGGAAAGATACATCACGCTTAATCTAACATAATACTATTGTTTTTTTTTAAATGGGAAAAGAAATAAAAAAAAGGAATTGCACGACAAACAATTAAATTTAGAGCAATGATATTACAATAATGAAGAGTAAGGCAACAAATAAGGGTTCTTTGGTTAGTTGGACGTTTAAATTTTTTTAGTATTTGTGCGGTTGTCAATTAACTTCATGTTTAGGCGGACAACGGGGATGTCCATGACGTCGTGGCACATCTTTTGCCCTCATGGCTAGGTTGTAGGGGCGACAAGTGGGGAAGGAAGAACCGTTATCGTCTTCTTCGATGGTGCGGTGCTGCAGCCTTTGTATTCGTTCCAATTCATCTTAATCATCATCTCGCGTGTCTAATCCGGATCGGAACTGGGGGTGAGGGTGTTATTTTTTCCTCCGCAAAGTTCTCCAGTCCACTGGCTAGGGAGGTTGCTGGGAAGGCGGCATTCCATCACAGTAGAGGACAGTCCATTCGTTATGAGCCATTGGGAGGGGCGAAATTTCCACCACTCACAGACCATCTTCGCGAATCTCTATTGTCATTATCTCCTCTGCGCTTCTATCCTTCTTCAGAAAGCTGCATTTTACCCAAAAACTCGTGCTCACACCACTGAGACCAGAAGCTTATTTCCTCGCTCCCTTAAAGCAGTGTTCTGAGACTCAGGTATCATTTAGAATGACGGAGCTAAATTTTGAATTTCAGCTGTTAGAAAAAGGACTTCACGAATTCAAAAATCGGCGAAGATTGGAAGGCGACCTGCTTGAGGACACAGTATGGCCCGACATATTCCAGGGCCGAATACCTGAAATTACGACGCGATTCGCCGTCCAAAGAAATTTTTGTGACGGGAACAATTAATCTATTCCGGGGCGCGAACTGCGTTCTTCGTCGAAAATTTGGACACCTCATGGATGCTGGTTGTCAGACGGCGGTGATCGAGTTCGGAGTTTACGAAGACGTGTCTCCAGAATATCCGCTCACCCTTACTGGCACTTTAAGGGTTCCGGCATCATCTGAAAAGTGGGACATCGATGAATTGTTACTGTTATCGAATGATTATCATCATTTGTTGAATGACGAAGCAGCTCCCCTCTCCGATGTGAAGCTCCGGTGTGGAGATGAGACTATTTCCGCTCACAAGATAATTCTGTCGGAAAGATCCCCAGTTTTTTCAGTCATGTTCACGTCTGACACAATGGAGAAGAGAAGCAACCAAGTGGAGATCATAGACTACAGCCCGGATATTTTCAAGCTTCTACTGCGTTACATGTACACCGGCGAAACGGGTGAACTGACTTTCGATTCTGCGAAATGCTTACTTGTTGCTGCCGAAAAATATCAACTTTTGGAATTGAAGCGGATGTGCTCTGATGTTCTAAAGAGTTTACTGTCAACCGACAACGCGGTAAACATTCTTTTTCTTGGATATCTTCATGACGACGAGTTGAAGGCAACTGCGTTGGAGTTTATCTCCAAAAATAGCGATGTTATAGAGGAAAACAAGATGTTTGCAAGCCTGAAAGACTGTTTTTCAGTTTTGAATATTTTAAGATCTGTGGGCAATTTCTAGCGACAAGAGAGTGTGACAAGTTTATTTGGGTTGAGACTTTTATGTGTGTGCAAGAAATCTGTAGTTTTACGCTGTGGACTATTACTTTGATTTTGTTTCATTTGTATTTTTTTTCTCATTTACATTTCAATTTCTTAATATTATTGTTTTGTGTGTAATAATTCATTGTATAAATGTTTTTTGCATTTAAATAAAGCTGGGAACCAAAATCCCAATGGTCTGGCGCATTGATTGTCCAAATGACTTGGCTATCTTTGTGCTTTGACTTTTAGGATCAATCCAGTACAGTATTAGAAGAAATCCAGGAGGAGGCAGCAAATGACAAAATAGGTATGTTTATTATCACTGTTTAAGTTATTAATGTATAAAATAAATCATTATTTTCGTGTTACAGTTAAATATTTGTTTGTATCCCTTGTTTCTGCAGCTTAATTTAAATTCAACTATCAAATCTCGTACAATGAAATCAGATACTGTGTAAGCATTCCGGTATGTAGATGTGTTATTATTGAGTTCATGTTTGTATGCATGAGGAACATCATCTTTGTTTTTATCTATATTGTCATATTCTACTATATTTAGGTTTTTCCCCAAATAACTGATTGATTGATGAGAAAACTTTTTCCCAATCTGTTTAAACTGAATTGAAGTTCTCTTTGTATTTCAAGTGCATTATTATTAATATACATTGTTCTTTTATTTAATGTATGCAGATGTTTAAGTTTTAAGATAATTGCATGACTTTTTAGACACAACAATTATAAATGCAGCTTTTTTTTTGGATGAATTTGTGTAAGTTTATTTTTTTAGTAAATAGTTTTAGGAAATAACAGTACTTATAATTTTAAATTAACAAAACTTTTTTAGTAGTTTTTATATTCTTCTCTAATTCTATGATCTATAATTAAATTTGGATACCTGTAATTAAATAAATCCGTACTGTTTCCTTTATATGTTTTTTCGCTTTCCCATTTACGCCTTTTTGATAAAGTAAAAAAAAATCATTTTTTTTAACTTTGAAGTTATTATTCACTTTTGTAATAGTGTATGCATATTAAATGATTACTTACCAAACTGATTAATTAACTGGTTTCTAAAACAGAATGTGAAGACATATGAAAATATCTTTAATTAATTTCATAATTTTTGAGAAAAATGTCATGTTTAATTCTGATTTGTGTGTGTGTGTGTGTGTGTATGTGTGTACACTTAATAATCTTCTGATATATTGGATAAAAATTGCAGCATGAATTTTGATATAACTATTACTGTTAAATGTTCGTAATTGATTGTTTCTTTTTCATTATCTTAATCAGATTGTTTGATTTATTTTTGAAACAGTATGAATTTTTCAATTGCATATTACATTTTATTTGAACATTACCATATTATATCACTAAAAATTAAAATGAAAGAAATTTAATTAGATACAAATATAATTAAATAAAATTATAAATTATAAAAATATAATAATAAATTATTCTCTGATATTAAATCCTTTCATTCTGCAAAAAATGTTACTACATTCTTAAAAATGAAATTCAGGCTTTCTTCTTGAAATAACAGTTAATGCGTGTTTAAGTGAACTATAATATTTTTCATAGTGTTTAAATTAATATTTCTGATTTTTAGATAGTTAAACGGTGATAGAGAAAATACAATGAAATCTTTAGATTCTGGGAAAGCAAAGTATGTTTGAAAATACGTTAAAAAATATTTATTTATTAAGTAGATATGACTTTGAGGAATAATTCAGTATATAAAAAGTATAAATATTGAGATATATTATTTTAAAAAAATTTATATTTTAATTGTTGAGGTTTAAAATAAATATTCAGTATGCTAAAGAACGGCAAACACTTCTAAATGCAATAGAAATTCTATTGCTATTCGCATGAAGTGATCTGCAAATGCAGAATAATAAATATAGATTTTTTTTAAATTTCAAATAAAGGTTCTAATATATGATTCGTAATGTTGATAAGAGTTGTAATAAAGGTTATTAATTAAATCACGAGAGTTTTGATGAATTTTCTAAATATTTATTGTTGGTAATCTGCAACGTGATTTATTGTAGTATTAATAGATAATGATTGTATATGATTATAAAACTGCTTGCGAATTCATCCATTGCAAATTTTAATTTAAGAGAATTTTGGGCCAAATTACATGTTTTAAAAAAATATGCAAATGAAGAACGTACTGTACATGTCCTTATTTCCATTAACAGCCCTGAAACAGTAGCTTTTCCTAAATTGGGAGATCACAAACATTATATTGAGACTTCTTATAATTTCAACATTTATTTTTTAAAATTAATAATGAAAGTAAATCATGAAATAAAAAAGTAAAGCAAAGTATAATTATATCAGTTTTCACCCTCCAAACGTCTAAGAGTATGGACATAAACTTAAAATGAATCTCCGAGACGTATATACATCTCTATCTACCTTATTTGTCTCTATGAATCCGTTAATACGAGCACGTGGTCTCTCTAAACAAGGTAACCCAAAAATTGCATGAACTAGAGAAAATAAATTGGATTAAAAAAGCAGACTCGATTGATGAAAATTGCTATATAGTCTGATTACAGTTAACTTGAACAATATTGAGAAAAAAGTTAATCGAAACCTAAAATAAATAATAATCCAGCTAATCAAATCTTTACTTAATTATACAGAAAAAAATAAATAATATGTTTAATTAAAAATGCATATAGTAAGCTAGATAGATGAAAATTGGCATATGGTATGATTAGCCTTAATGTGAGAAGTTTTGATAAAAAAAACCTATAGGTGACTTAAAAAATAAAATTGCTAATCATTGACTTGGTTTATTATTTAAACAGGGAATTATTTGGAATAGATTAGCTAGGTGATGTAACGATCCAAAAGGATGAAATTTAACGTATGATCAAATTACCACAAAGCTAAAAAAATTTTGGAAAAAATATCTATCTAGCATGCTCTTTATATTAATCTAATTCTTGGTATGGTTATGATTATAATCCGGCAAAGGACAAATTAAGATCATAAACTAAAACATGTGATATATCCTTCCACACCATTACTGATGTATGACATATTGTGGATAAAGCCACAGAGGACTAGACTGTGAGGTTGATTGCTTGTAAAAGCTATAATTTAAAATGCAATCGTACTGGATAAATAAAAATTGGTACATCTTCTTGACATTGAAATTAAACCTGAAATAAATATTTCGTTGAAACGGATCGCGATTTAGAAAAGAATAGCTCGAAAGTGTGACATGTTAAATGAATAAAATTTAACTTATAATTTTATTGCCAAGATTGTGAACAGTTTTAGTTAAAAAATCAAAAGGAAATTTAACAAGATATATGGTGAAAAATAAACACATGACTTGATTACAAAGATTATGAACAATCTTGATTTTTTTTAAAAATCCGAACAAAACAAGTTAGATGGATGAAATTCAACACATGACTTGATTACCAGGGTAGCGAACAATTTTTAATCTCTTAACCATTTTTCTCTTCTTAACTGAGGACCTGATGGTTCTCTGACTTTTCCGTACCGAACCACTTCATTACCACTTCATCATTCTAAGAATCAACTGTCCATCAATGGTCTTGTTTACAAGACGGTTTTGTTTCTGATAAGGAAAAGTTTGAAGAGAGCTTACAACATTTTGTGTTATCTAAAAGTGACAGATTTGGCGAATGTTAACAATATATGTAACATAATTTCGAGTACTTAATGACATGCTATGTGATATAATTTAATTATTTTAATTCTATCGCAATACTTTCCACTCTGCTTTTCATGAAACAGGAATTGCTTTGCAATGAATTTGTTTAAAATTGTATGATTCAAACCAGTGACGAATGACATTTCTTCTTATGTAAATACCGTATCCACTTTGAAATAATAATCATTTCTTCTACGTAAAAGATATAAATGGTGTGGAAAATTTAAAAACAGCCTATAGATGGCGCTCTCGCCAGTATAGAAATTTAACTCCTCACCTGAGAACTTTAGAATTTCGTTTTAGACTTCGATGGCGAAAACAGCCAAACTTTCGCGGACCTATAAGTTCCTTTTTAGATTCCCCTTTTGAAAGTTTAAAAGCAGTTAAACTTAAATATTTGTATTGTGTCGTCATGTGTGTGTACGTGTCTCAAATAAATGTTTGTGTTTAAGATATGATATCTTTTCTTTCCCGAGCCGTTTGCTTGCAACACTGAACCACGAACTTTAGAATTTTTTACATGGTGCATCGGCCGGGAAAGCGATCATATTCGATTGAAACACATTTGCCTTTGGATACTGCATTTGCATCCCCTATGCAAATTGCGAAGACTGCAAAAGGTAGGATTTTGACATTTATTTATCTACGTAGATTGATTTAAAAATGGAACTCGATAAATTGAAGAAATGCAGATCGTTTGGCAGAAGTTCCGTAACCAAATTGGTAAATAGAATAGAAGAACTTTTACAATCTAATGATTTGGATAAATTAGAAGAAAATTTAAATCAACTGACTATTAAAAATAAAGAATTAGAAGGAGTAAATAAACAAATAGGTGATTTATGTAGTGTCGAGGAATTCGAAGCCGAACTATCTACTGTTTCTGAATATGCAGATAAAGTATCGTTAGCTATATTTCGCGCTGAAAAGAAACTGAAAGAGAAAAATGTTGTTAATACTGTAAATCTCAGTGAAATCCAAAATGTAAATATTGATGTAAATCAAGACTCTCTCATGGAACGTAAACAAGTGAAATTACCTAAATTGAACATTCAAAAATTTTTCGGTGACATATCTCATTTCACAAGTTTTTGGAACACATTTAAAGTTTCTGTTCATGATAATGGCGGTTTGACTAAAATCGATAAATTTAGTTATTTGAAATCATTTCTAAGAGGTCCAGCTTTAAACGCTATTGAAGGCTTCGAAATATCAGATGATAACTATGACTCAGCAGTGAAAATATTGAAGGATAGGTTCGGTCGTAAAGACATCATAATTAATCATCACATGAATGAACTCTTAAATCTAAGACCAGTTTAGAGATCGAATGACCTCTTAAGATTAAAGATATTGTATGATGATATAGAAATGAATGTGAGAAGTTTACAATCGTTGGGTGTTGAATCAAATTCGTACATTCAAATTCGTACAAATTCGTACAAATTCCTTCATTCCTATTCTTCTAAAAATCCTACCCCATGATTTGGCTTTGGAATTTAACAGGATTAACGTGAAAGAAGGATCCGAACCAGATATTCAAAAATTGTTAGATTTTATTCGGTTGGAAATCAGAAGTAGAGAGACTATTTCATATTCGTCTCGTAAATCATTTGATCAAAAGCCAGTCAAGGCCATTTGCCACATGGCTCAAAAGAAAGAACCGTTTCCGAATACTACGTACGGCTTCAACGTAGTTTCGAGAAATAATAAATCTTGTTTGTTTTGCAAAAAGGATCACCCACCAGAAATTTGCAATATCAGCGTCGATGAAAAAAGAAATAAATTAAAAACATTGGGCAGATGCTTTTTATGTCTGGGTTCAAAAAAAAAAGAATTAAAGATTGCAGGTCGGGATTATTATGCAATATTTGTGGGGGAAAGCATAATCCAACTATTTGTTTTAAATCATCGAAGAACAGAAATAAAGAGATACAGGAAACGGAAGTTACTGAGTCATCCATTCTTTCCGCAGTTTCTCATAATAATGAAAGAAACAAAATATTATTGCAGACTTGTTATGTTCGAATTAAAACTAATTCTGACGAGTATTTTACACGAACACTCTGCGACTGTGGATCTACGAGGTCGTTCGTGTCTCAGAATTTAGTTGATAAAATAAAACCTGTAAAAATAAGAGAAGAAAAATTATCAGTGTTCGTTTTCGGCCATAAAAAAGCTATTGAAAAAAATTATGATGTGCAAATAACGTTAGAACACAGATTTTTTCCGATTTCAAGATTAACTATTGAGGCTTAGTTACTGAAGAAATATCAGGCAGTAACATATCGCCCCCTGAATCAGAAGAAATACTTAAAAATACAGAACTGAGGAATTATATACTTGCTGACTCCCCTAATTGTGATGAACCTATAAATATTTTGATAGGAGCAGATTACTATTATAAAGTAGTAACTTTAAAAATAAAGCATCTCAACAAAAATCTTGTTGCCGTTGAGACCATTTTCGGTTGGTGCCTACAAGGCCAACAAAGTGATAATCACACATCTCTTGTCTTTAATGTATTTGTAGAGGAAAATTTGATATCCAAACAAATAGAAAAGTTTTGGAATTTAGAAAATTCAGGTTTAATTGACTGTAGTAGGGAATATGATTCTCTTGACAAGGAAGTTATGTCTCACTTTGAATCAAACATTAAGTATGACAATCCGCGATATACCGTTCGTTTACCTTGGAAGTTAGATAAACAAAATTTGAATAATAGAGAAATCGTGGGAGCAAGATTTTCCAGATTAAAAAGAAGACTTTTTAGAAATCCTGAATTATTTAACCAATATAAAGAAGTAATTGGTGATTATATAAAACAAGGCATCATAGAATTAGTTTCCAATCCGGATGAAACTGATAACGTCACATTTTATCTACCGTATAGAGAAATTGTCAGAAATGACCGTGCAACCAGTAAATTACGTTTGGTTTTTGATGCCTCCGCGAAGTCTTCAAACTCTTTGTCGTTAAACGACTGTTTACATGTCGGTCCAAATTTATACCCCGAAATTTTCGACATACTTTTGAGATTCAGACTCAAACCTGTAGCTTTCACGACCGACATGCGTCAAGCCTTTTTGAATATTTTAGTTCATGAAGATGATAGAGACGTCACCCGATTTTTGTTCACTAAAGATCCAGTTGACAATTCTGATTCATCCATAGTTTATAGATTCACTAGAGTTTTGTTTGGGATTAATAGTAGCCCCTTTTTATTGGCTGCAACAATTAAACACCATTTAGATAAGTTTTGTGAAAAGTATCCTGAAACTGTGTCATTCTTGAAGGAGAATATCTATGTCGATGATGTCATTGATTGTCTTAACACTGTAGAACAAGCCCTGTCCGTTACATAACAATCGAAAGAAATTTTTGATAAAGCAAGTTTGAGCTTACACAAATGGCGAACTAATTCTGAATATTTGCAAAAATTGTGGAAAGAGAACAATATAATTTCTGTTGATGATTCCGAAAATATTGGGGAAGGAAATCTCCCTTACAAGGTTTTAGGTATAGCTTGGGACAATCGCAAGGACTTGTTCTATTTTGACGTGAATGGTCTGATCGAATTTGTGTCTAAGAGAATAGACACGAAGAGATTTGTCTTACAAGTTCTAGGACGTATTTTCGATCCCATCGGCCTATTGGGGCCATTCACATTACGAATCAAGTGTCTGATGCAAGAAGTTTGGTCTAAAGCCACTGAGTGGGACGACGATTTACCTGCAGATTTAATCTCGACATGGAAAGCGTGGTGCACTGAAATTCCACAAATCGCAAACTTTTCTGTTCCACGTTACTATTTCACCACAATTCCATTTGATAATTTCGAAAGTCTTCAACTACACTGTTTTTCCGACGCAAGTATGAAAGCATACGCAACAGTTGCGTATTTACGTGCAACGACACCTGATCAACAGATTGAAACAATTTTTGTTGCTTCTAAGAACAGAGTAGCCCCTTTGAAAACCTTGACTTTGCCTAGTTTAGAGTTAATGTCTGCCTTATTATCTGCAAAGCTTAGTAGTAGTATCCTTAAAGCTCTGAACTTTAAATGTCCTTGTTATTTCTGGACAGATTCGAAAATAGTCTATTTTTGGATCAGAGGAACCCCTAAGAAATTTAAACCCTTCGTTAGAAATCGGATTGAAGAGATTCACAAGCTGTCGTCTCCTTCTGACTGGTATCATTGTGCTGGAGTGACTAATGCGGCTGATATGGCTTCAAGAGGTGCAAAGATTTCTCAACTCATTGAAAATTCGTCCTGGTTACATGGATCGGAGTGGCTACGTCAACCTGAAGAATTTTGGCCCAAACCTGAAAACCCTGAAGTGACCGAAACGGATGAGTTGGAATACAAGAAGGGTGCAAATATCGTCCAATA
This sequence comes from Argiope trifasciata, assembly GCA_026543055.1. Taxonomy (NCBI): domain Eukaryota; kingdom Metazoa; phylum Arthropoda; class Arachnida; order Araneae; family Araneidae; genus Argiope; species Argiope trifasciata. The sequence continues at coordinate 246,820 of JAPMOQ010013715.1, forward strand.
TGAATGTCTGACTGAGGAATTGTCATACCCTGTAGACATCAGTAAATATAGCAGCTTCGAAAAACTTGTGTGAGTTACAGCTTGGGTGTACAGATTTGTCATGAAACTGAAAAAACTCAGTAATGTTCAAGGTCTATTAACTACGGAAGAGTTAATAGATGCTGAAAATCACTTGATTAGAACCGAGCAAAGAAAATGGTTCAAAAAAGAATACGAATCTTTAAAAGAAGGTAATCCAGTACAGAAATATTCTCCGTTAATTAATCACAGGCCTTACATGGATGAAAATAAACTCTTAAGGCTTGGAGGAAGATTAGAATGTTGTGATTCGCCCACGGAAGAAAAACATTCGATTATCTTACCTAAAAACTCATGGTTGACCACTTTGATTGTTCGCAAAGAACATGATGTAATCATGCATGGTGGTGTAGCCTACACTCTTGCTAAAATAAGATCCTACTATTGGATTCCGAAAGGTCGACAACTCGTGAAGAGCCTTATTAGAAATTGTCTCATCTGCAAGAAATATTCATTGAAACCTACTACCCAAGTAACGGCACCTTTACCTAAAGATAGGGTCAGTGAAACACCACCGTTTGTCGTATGTGGATTGGATTTCGCAGGTCCGATTTATATCAAAGAAGCCAAAAGTACGCGAAAATATTATATCGTATTATTTACCTGCGGTGTGACGAGAGCTATACACCTGGAATTAACCTATAATATGACCATAAATTCTTTCTTAATGGCCTTCCGAAGATTTCTAGCTCGAAGAAATAACTGCAAAGTAATCTATTCAGACAATTTCAGAACTTTTCACCGAGCTAAAAAAAGAAGTAGATATTTTGTGTACTATAATGTACAATGAAAAATTACAAGATTTTATCGCCAAGCAAAGAATAGTTTGGAAAAACATAATGGAACGAGCTGCATGGTGGGTAGGTTTTTATGAACGACTTGTGAAATCGGTGAAAGATTGCTTAAGAAAAGTCACCGAGAAAGCTCTACTGAGTTATGAAGAACTTTCTACTTGCTCGTAGAAGTTGAAGCTGTCCTCAACCTTCGCCCTATATCCTATGTTTACAATGAAAATAATGAACCCCAACCATTGACACCAATGGATTTTTTGAATTTCGGACACAAGAATAGTGTTTATCCAGTAACTTTTGCTGAACTTATTGAAAACGGATCAAACAGATCGTCACTACTAAAAAGAAAGAGATATCAGACTTTGTTGATGAAACAACTGTGGTATAAATGGAAGCAGCAATATCTCTTGGACCTAAAAACTGCCCATTTTCTTAAAGATCCTCATTCCTAAAATGAACTGAAAATCGGAGATGTTGTCCTTATCGAAGACAACATTAAAAATAAACTCCTTTGGAAATTGGGAAAAATTGAAAACATCTTTGTTGGTCGAGATAATAAAATCCGTTCTTATGAAGTAAAAACTACCAACGGACTATTGAAAAGGACAGTACAACATCGCTACCCATTAGAACTGTAAAAATTTCATAACTTTGAACACTAAAGTTGAATTTTTTAGTAATTTTCACTTCTAGTAATTTTCACTTACTATGAACATTGAACTATGAACAGTTTTAACAATTTCAGAGACTCTAATTAGAAAATTTATTCATTACTATTATTATCGAAGTTGCTTAATTATTCCTTTAAATACCCCCTTTTTTTTCTTCTTTACTGAATCTTTATGTGCATTTATAGGTTCATTGATTTATATGTGTATTTTATGTGTTTATTGAAATATAGTT
>JAPMOQ010013715.1:262963-281022 GCA_026543055.1 Argiope trifasciata
AATGTGAGCAATGAAATAAACCAATAGTTTTATTTTTGGGGACATACTTTTTCATTTATAGACGTTTTTCGGAAAAATGTTATGCATTTAAGGAAAAAATACATATACCCTTAACTTCTTTGCATCATAAAAGGATTCTTGGATTTTGGTTCATATTCATAATTATATTCCAGAACTTGCATTTAAAGAAAAGCAGCATTGCTGTTTTTCAATTACAATTTTGTGTACAACAATTACTTTAATCTATTTGGTTAAATATCATTGAAATTTACTCCAAATTTTCCTATTTCTCAAACTACATTATATTTTAAAATAATTGTATTTTGTATTATAATTGGCAATACATCTAAAAACAATTGATTTAAATTGTTTTAAAAAAATCCAATTTCTTAAAATATTTGTACTTAGTCTGTTTAGCATTCGAAGTAGAGTTACTAGGTTAGCAAGGATATTTTCATGGAAAGTTTCTTCAAACATTGTTCGAACTCGAATAAAAGAACTAATTTTGGATTTGGTCTCTTTAGTTAAAACTTATTTGCTACGAGTGCATTTCATTTAAATATTGCAAAACATATTTCCTGGACTATTTTATTAATATTTGAACTTAAAGTAATTTATTGATCTTAATTTTTTTTCCAGATTGTTAAGAATACACTTTCCAGTTATAGACGTCTTGGAATTAAAAGCTGATAGCGCCTAAAAATGACTGTTGCTAATGAAAATCTCATGGGGAAAAGGTAAGTTTTTAAAACACTAGAAATGAAATTGCATGCTTGTTCTTGTGTATCACTTTAAATGATACACTTTAAGCAGTACTCATTTATTAAGCATTTCGTTGTATAAGCAATTTGGTTGAAAGTTCAATATTATTGCATATTTGGGTGTATATAAAAATACTTGAAAGTTTTTTAGATGTTTGGCTTAAATGCACAATTTTTTTCTCTACTTTTCACACAACAGATTCGGTCATCCTTTTTTTCCCATTTATAATATGCTATGCATGGTTTCTCTTGCTTTGTCATACTTTCTTACCTTAATTTACTACATGTTACTGTATTCCAAAAGGTTCTCTTGTTTCCTTGTCCGAGTTCTAGTCTTTATTTCTAACACGTGCTCGAAAATGTTGAACCATCCCAAATCTTTCACTCCGAGCAATGGATAAGAATTTATCTTTTAAGAAATAAGAATTAGATTGGATTTTTTTAAATTCTTACAAAAGTACTCGGTATTTTTCTTTCATATCCAAGTGTCAAAGAAATCCCTAAGATAATCTTAGCAGCAGCAATAAAGATTTGGTTAAAGTGTAGCACGGTGTGCCCCCGAGTTTATCGCCAATATGGTAACCCAACGGAACTTTCTTACAGTAACCCTAATTCTGTTTTGTTTACTATTTATAATAGTTGAGTTGTTCAGGAACTACAACTGTTTTATAATACATTTAATATTTAAAATATCGATTTCAGATTATTTACATTTTGCTTATTTATTTAATTTAACAGATCAAATCAAAACATATAAGTACATAAAATTTTTTTTAAATCAATGTTTTTTGAAATTTTTTAATTATTAAATTATTATTAATATATACGATTAATATTTTCATCTACTAAGATGAAAATATTAATCGTATATTTAATGTAATTATTTTAGCACCTACACTTACGGAAAGCTATAGCCTAATTTTCCTAAAATTTGACTTCAGTCATTTTTGTACACACCAAGAAACTTTTGTTACTCAGAAAAACTTCACTTTATGCAATTAAAGAAATATAACTTCAAAAAATATTCAAAACATGTGATAAAAATAAAGGATTGAGCACTACTACTCGAAATTCACTTCCGTGACAAAATTTCAAACGAAGAAATGAAGATTCGATAATAGTTTGTCACCAAACTAGATTTAAATTAGATTTTAAACACTGTCATTTTACTTAAGCTACTGAATCTCAGGTTAAATGTCAAAACAGTAAACCTTGGATTAGACGGCAACCACGAAAGCAGAATTGAAAGTGAATTCAAATGCTGATTGCAATGAGCGATCGTTAACACTGAAAGATTTCAGTTATTGGGGTCATAATTCGATATTTAATTTTGATAAGCATTATATTTCAATGCTATCGAATTATTGGAAAAATTATGCTTGGAACTTCCCCCGTATTTACAGACTATGCCAAAATATAAACTTCTAGTAAAAATTCCTATGCGAATTTTCATAATTGCCTTCCAGACGATTAATACAGTCTTTATTTTACAAAGTCAGTTTGCTCACAAACGGAATTCTAAGTACACCAGGGATCTCCTAAAGCCGTTAAGTCAAGTTCAAGTAATTTCAAGTTGCCTCGTTCCATCATCGAATGTCATTGACATATTACCAAGTTGCCCATCTGTATAAGGTAGAAAACAAATGGACTATGATAAAGAAACTGTGACCTGAGCACTTATTTAAGTATGCCGTTTCCACTAGAACTTCATAAAGTAAGATCTGATGATTTTAGAATATTTGCTTCTCAGAACTGGCTGTAAGGCATTTAGGCGATAAATCTTTTCTATTCGTTCAGACGGTCTTGTGATATGATTTTAATGCATCTTCAGAATTTTCGAATAGTTAAAATTCGAATAAGTGTAATTCAGAAAGCTACAAAAGGGGCAAAAAATAATTTACAAAATCGAAAGATGTCGTTCAAAAAATATTTTCAAAAATTCGATTTTATGCAGTGACTGGGACTTCAAAAGATTTTTCAACGTAAATTTATGTTCATAAAATTTGTAACTAATCATTTCATTCAGTTCTTTATTATCTTCTTAATTTATTCTTATCATCCTATTTTAGCTACTTCTTAAATATATACATATTGAAAACGGTAATTATGATACAATGAAAACGATAAGAGGATAAAAATCAAGTTAACGAAAATCATTAAAAGTAGGATTGATTTAATACTAAAAATAAGTGTTTGTACATTTTTATCAGTTATATAGAAATCTTCTATGAGATGCAGTATATTGGATCATTACAGATAGTTGATTATTAGAATTTGAGAAAAGAGGGGCATGCTTTTGAGTTTTAAAAAGAAAAAAAAATTCAAGATTAGTTTAATCTGCAAAATAGTAATAGGATAAAAACCTGAGATTGCTCAAATACACGTAGACAAATTTTGTTAATATATGTCGTCTGAATAAAAGCATTATAAAAATTTCATAAGAATGAATAAATGAAATTAAACTACAAATCATCTAATAAAAAATAAATACAAGTCAGGGTTGAAATGCACGTTGGAATTTAAATTTTACTAGTCATTCTCTTTAACTTTAAATTCTATTCGCCTTTCTCAGAGACGGGAAACTGAGATTTCTGTACATTGTCCAGCAAATTATCCCTCACCCTAAATTTCCCATCTTTCAGCATCAATGAATATTTTTAAGTCCAGACCAAAATGTTATTTCTTTGAATAAAATCAATAGAACGTTACTGTTTGTCATTAATAATTAGTTTCTGCTGAAATTATTTCATTGCTTTGAGAACCGAAATCAGCGGGAAGTTATCTGATTTCGAATCGCATTGTATTGTTTCGATAATTTCACGTCAAACATCTGTGACATCTGAAGTAGGCCTAGAATTTGTCACCTTTTGTGTGAAATTAAAATTGGGTAACGTGGCAATGAAATCGTCTTATCGAAATTCTTTTCTTGAATTTTTATTTAGTTCTGTAAAAAGTCGATGTATTTAGCTAAATGTAGAATTTTGAAGAAAATATTGTCTTCATAAAATAAATAAGACTGACCAATTTTTTGAACTTCGTACTTGGGCATTAAAACTGTACAGCTAATTCTTTTGGGCACATTGCAAATTCTGTGCTCTGTCCCGTTTCCTGATTTAAATTCTGCTTTAGAAACAGTCGATCCATTCGATTTTCCACCAAGATACTCGCTTGTGTTATTCCATATTTGTTTTGATTAGATATTTCATTGATAGAAATCAGCCTGAACAATTTCTGGCTCATAAAGTATTTTTTAAACTTTGAAAGATATTGTTTAAAGACTGGAATTTGATTGCATCTTCCTAAACAAAAATCAGAAGAAATAATTCATGCTTTAAAGTATTACAGGGTTACGAGTTTTATAATTAGATTCTTTTTCCTGTTAAAAATCGATGTATCGCAAATCCTGATATTTGGTAGTTTGTTGTATTTTATAACCGAAATGTTAACATTTGAATTTATTGGATTCTAAATATCAAATTATTTGTCCATATCTATAAAAGAATCTACAGAAATATAAGAATATTAATTTTTTTGTCATTTGTATGGCTTTCTTGCCAGTATAAACTTGTATTTAAAACATCTTAGACCAGTCAAAATTGACGATAGAAATCTCACCAAACTTAATATTTAACTGTTTCTAAGAAACTCATAAGTTATGACTAAAGTAAATTAAAATATTTCTAAATAATAACTAAGTGTAAATTCTTTTCTTTTAAACGATTATTTAGATCGTCAAACAAGGAAAGATGAATATCTTTAAGAATATTATTGAAAACATTGATAAAATAATTCACTGTCAGAGGTTTGATTTTTTTTTTTTTTAGCTAAGCAATTTATATCTTGAAATAGTTGTCAGGGAAATGCATGGAGGGAGGAATTAGAAAAGCAAGAAAAAGAATATTTGAGAGCCATTTAATATTAAAAGCACCATAATTGTTCATTTGGCAGTCTGTCGCTTAAGAAATTAAAATTGTTATACGCGTTTTACAATTGATTTGAAACGCACTTTATTGTTAAGAAAACAGTAAAATCCTTCTTCAAGATTTAAAAAAAAATTCATTTGTTATTAATTTCATCGGTGTTAGGTACAGTATTAAAATTTTTCGACAATAATTAATCTAGTTTACTGTCAATGACTTTTACATTATTTCGAACCAGAATAACCCAACGTTACCCAGAATTTCAAAAATGGCGACAACCAGAGCTGTTGCATAAGCAGAATTCTCTCTTATGGCAAAATTATGAAAATAAATACGCTATTGAACTTTGAAGTTAATATCAAAAGAGTAGAGTAAAATCTGAATAATAAAGCAATATGTAGAGGTATATTAACTTGCGAGTAAATATTTTGGCTTTCCTGGGACAAGCAGATAATCAGTTGAAGCTACCGACTTTGTGTAATATACTGAATCGGGCTTTGTGTGATCTCAAAATGAAAGGTAATTTTGATGAAAGCAGAGTTTTGTCACATTATATTAAAAAGGGAAAAGGGCATAAATATTATGCATTTTTTTTCGTTCTATTAACACAATTTTACCCCGATAGACATCAAAGCATTGTTATAGTTTGCTTCCCCCATCGTACTTTACCCAATATTTGTAGTTATACATAGTGCGGAGTGCCGCTATTCCAGCATAAATTTTTTTATCTAGTATTTCACGAATGAATAAGTAATGAAATTTCTGTATAGGATTCAAATGCGGGGATTAAAAGTTGACTATGAATCTTGGCAGGGAATTTTTTAATGAATAATATTGACATTGATAGTGAGTAATGACTGTAAACTGTACTAGACTGGAAATAATTAGTTTCTTTGCTATTTAAATTAGGATTCGGTGTAGTTTAGGTAATGAATGCTGTTGGAACAGCATGGATCATGTCAAGTAATGTGGTTAAACTGTGGGTGCCATAGTAGAGTAGGTAATGTGTCGTAGTGGAGTGCATAATACGTGTAGAAGAACTTTAGGTATAATGGGGGAGTTGATAATTCTTATAGCGTTTATGGAGCGTCGAATACCTAATTGAATAAGGAATGTGTTTAGTTTTTGGATTATGGAGATAGTGATGAAATTGTAATGGGTATGGTGTTGGAATTGAGGAATTCGTGTTGGCCTGAGAATATATATGGTGCGGGGATTGTGGAGGTTTTGTAGTGGTGTGGGTAATGAGTAAGTGGTGCGAAAATTGTGGAGGTTTAGTAGTGGTGTGGGTAATGAGTGAGTGGTGGGGAAATTATGGAGGTTTAGTAGTGATGTGGGTAATGAGTGAGTGGTGCGGAAATTGTGGAGGTTTAGTAGTGGTGTGGGTAATGAGTGAGTGGTGCGGAAATTGTGGAGGTTGTGGCAGAGTGGACAAAGCGTATGTGGTGTTGGGGAGGTTGTGACGGAGTGGGCTATGACTGTGTGTGTGTGTTGGAATTGGTGAGATCTTGAAGGAGTGGGTTATGGGTGTGCGTGCATTGTTGGAATTTTGGTTGTCTTGTCAATGTGGGTAATGAATGGAATCGTATTCGCTGGTTGCTCGTGGCATAAAGTATAGAGTATAAGAAAGTGGTTATTGCTGGGAGTTTTGCTGACAGAGAGAGTAGAGACTTCTGGTGTGAGAATTACAATTACTTGTCTCTCGATCATAATTTTACAGTGCTGTTTGAATAAATATTTGAAGCACTTACTTATGATTTAGTCAGATACTCTTTTAAATTAAAGAATTTTTGTTGTAATTTAATGAGAAATTTTCTTTTCTTTAAGAAAAAATTCTTCTTTTCCACCCTATACATCCCCTGAAAGAATTTTTCCTTATTTATAGTATCTGAAAACTTGAATCGTATGAAAATGCTTATTGAGTTTCACTTAATTCGATAATTCGATATTAAAACTCTAAATTCTGTGCGTTTCTCATTCTTTTAGGATTCAGCTAGATATTTTGCCAGATGTGCCTTGCGTATGGATAAAAAAACAAAAGCTCATCACAACTTAATTCTTTAAATAATGCATCTTTGATGGTTACAAGAATAGAATATGCTCGTAACTTTTTTTCGGAATATGTTTTTAACACTTTATTTACCGGATTATGTTATCATCCATTTTTCAGCTTCATTTTTGCACCTGTCGTTTACTTCCCTTTGCTGAATAACCCCATTAAAACCCAAGAAAAAAATGTAATCAACAGAAATGTCTTAATTTAATTATTAATTTAATCTTTTTAACTCCTACTTTTATCTTATATTAACTTCATGTTATTTGGGTTACATTTTCTGTGCTCCTTAGAATACCATCAGCAAAAATAATCATAGCAAAGATATACGCTAAATTTAAATGGTACTTTCAAGTACCATCAGTAAATAAAGGGTTAAACTGCTCTTTTAAAGAGGAAAGTTTGAATGATTTTATACTTCACAATCTTACTAAATAAAATCCTTTATATTTTAGAAGTTCACCGAATCTCAATTTAGTTAGCTCTCAAAATTACGTGTTTATATTAAATACTATGTTCAGTAATTAATTTACAAAAGTTAATAACATCCATAATTTTTTTAAAAAATTTCTACTTTAGGCAGCTTGCTTTAAACATTTTATCTCAATCTTAGAGATATAAAGTCCTTTTAAATTTCGTGATCGAGGTAGAACTTTAGACAGGAAAGAATTTTTAAGTTTCTTAATTGCTGAAATTTGTAGCAAATCTGAAAAATTGGAAATCTTGAATGATAGATTGTCTTCCGACAAATGCAAGGTACGACATATAACAATTTGGATTATCAACCTTTTAACCTACTTAACATTTAGAATAACCAACGCAGCCCATACATCCCACTAGCCTTTTAAAATTGGCTTAAATAGTTCTAACTATTTTTCATTTGAAGGGGGACAGAGTATTTGGCCATTGTATCCTAGGCACTGGGATTTAAAAACATTTGAAAAAAAGTCAAATGGATTTTCCTAATACAGAAGCTATTATCTTCATATTCTTCACTATTGCAAAGAAAGTCAAATTGGTAGTTCAACGAGTTAGCGGACCAGACTAAAAAAACATTGCCCAAAATTAAAGCACAATTGGTTCTCATTTCAATAAACTATCCTATTTTTTGAAAATTTACTTCCGTACTTCTTACAATTTGCCAGAAATTATGCTGATATCTACCAAAGAAACCTTTATGCGTCATAATTTTTTTTTTTCGTTTTGAAATATTAATTTCACTCAAATATAACTCACCGCTCTCGTTCTTCCTTAATTTTTAATAATTATCCTTCTATGATGAGATATTATGCAGCATTTCATTTAGTGATTTGATATAATTTCGAATATCGATGTCATAAAATAAACTTATTTTATAAACATAAGATAAATAAAAATATTAATTGTATCGAAAGCAATTTTGCTCATTAAGATGGAATTTTTTTTTAATGTCTGGATTTGCCAGATGCAACCAAATCATACATCAAAATTGGAACGGCGACATGCTCTAAGAAAAGGATCAAATACTAGATTCATTTTAATGAACTGATCTATGGTGATTCGATAAAGGTAAATACTTGAATAATTCTCCTGAAATGTAGGTGCATAGGGCTAAGCATTTGAGATCACTAAAATAATTCCGAAACAAAATAATGCTGAGATTTGGTCAAGTTCGTGGGCAAAACGAATATCAAGATTTATAACTAAAATGAAACGATTTCATTTTCTGTAAGAAAATTATCAATCCCTAAAAGCAGCAAAAGAAAACGAGAATTGGAAATAAAACTATTAAACGATTGCAAGTAGTTAAATTTTTAATTGAAATAAAATAATTTTTAAATAATTGGATTAATTTAGTTGCTGATCAGCATAAAATTTTGAAATTTCAACCGCAAGGAAATATTTCGAGATGAGCAGTTTATCAAATAAAAGGATGTCATTTTCCTTTTTAGCTTTTACAATTGCACTTTATTCTAATTTTATCAAATCGAAAATTTTTACAATGGATTAGAATCGTATCTTGAGACTGTGTCTGAATGAATAATTAAAATTTATTTCCTAATGTCGCAGCCGGTTTTCATAGAGGAGTCCAAGATTAATTGCTTTGACCTGTGTAATGTGACTGATATATCCTATAAGCTTGTGGAATAATTTTCAAGCTTTTAAATTCGAGACAAATGAGTAAAGGCATTGGATTCTTTGCAAACTTCAAGGAAAATGAAACAGTAAATCTGTCTCCAGAAAATAACATAATTAATTTAACATAGATTAAAAATTAACTCATCATAAAATACCCTATATTTTGAATTATACTTCAAAAAGCTTTGAATTGTATAACGAAATTTTTAAGGATCATTGATTTGAGCTGCAAAATCTTATTGTCTAACATTTCTACTTATCCACCAATTTTGTCATTTAGAAAAAAAAATGCAATGTCATAACTCCTATAGGTATATAAAAGCTTTCTGTAATTATAGGGTATTGAAATTAATTAAAAATATTCCATAACTATGTAAATATACAGAATAAATGGCGTCATACTCTACATTGTTTCAGCTTTTCAGCCAGTATCTTTCTACAAATATTGCATGGAAAGGAAAATATTATCTAACTATATTTTATACTTGATTATATCGCCTGTGAAACGATAAAGATGAATTCAACTTGTGATGATTATCCTGGTACAGAAAAAGGCGAATCTTTCGTAGCTGCTGATTTCTTGGATCCGGAGACTTTGAGATTCAGATAAACCTTAAATCGAGGCCCGATTTTCAAAATATGCAGAACCTATTTTACTTGGAGTAGAAAGCATTTCAAATTCAAGTATTTGGTAAGTTGAAAAAAAAAATTCTAAATCATTTTTTTAAATCTGAAGATGAGTTTGCCTTTCAAAAAATTCCGTATTCGTAGTAAATCTTTCATGCACTACATTTTGCTTACATTTAATACTTAAAGCTTCATCTAGGATTTTCGTAGTTTCTGTAACTGCTTAGTGATTAAACTATTTCTTTTCTTAAAATATCCCTCTCCCTAATAATTTAAATTCCATATCTAAAAACACTGGAAAATGATTTCTGGAGATTTCGAATTTGCTTTTTGACAATTTTCTGTGCTGATTCAGGCAAATCATTACTTTTGCTATCATTGATTTTATTTCTTACCCATTACAATAAATGGATTTGTATCCAATTCTTATAAATTCATATTTCCTTTCCAGACCTCATTGTAAGAAGTTTAGATTAAGATGGACCTGCCTCGGCATTTCGGAGAAACGATTATCTTGGATCGACTGCAAGATTTTGGACTTCATGGCTCTTACAAGAATGTAATAGAAATAGTGAAACATCTGCAGCATTTTTTGCGGATATTTTTGGATCTTAGAAACTATGCTTCTTACAAAATCTGTGAAGATATCTTATTACTAATTATGAGCAAGATTCGGCAGCAGAGTTAAAATGAGACTTAATTGGCCCTTTAAACTATTTGCATGGGTTTTATAAATCTTATTTTTTATTGTTTCTCTCTGAAACTTTGCAGGTCAGGAGAAATTTTCCCTTTTCTAAACTTGAAGAGAGTATGTGCAGTTAAAGCACGTAACTGTAACTATTCACTATACTGGTCAAGTAAATTGTGTAAAGTCTTCAGATTTTACACAATTTTTAATATTAATAATCAGCCTCCCACCTTTTGAGACTAATGTTGAGTGCTTCTATCATTTTTTCATGCTCTGATATGGTACTTTTAAAAACATTTTGTTTTTACAGAACTTCTGCAATTTATTAAAATTAAATTCAAAATGAATATTTAACATTTAAATTCACAGTTGCTTTAAAAACTTATTAATGAAACATTTGGCTTTAAATAGCAACAAATATGGTTGGTATCTAATCACAAATTTTATGTAATTTTTTTCAGTAATAAAACGATGTTACCGTATGGATTTATAATATTGGCACAAAAATTAAGATAAGCAATACTTAAGCCTTTGCTTGGTCATTGTTCCCAAATTATTAAAATAAATTCCCTAATTTTTATAATTCCTGAGTAATTTTTAATTATATAAGTAGAATAAATTATTTAATAATTACAATGGATGCAATAAATAATGAAAGAGCAGTTTGGTTTTCATTTAAGCTTTCTTTCTAATGCTGTTGAATTTAAATTTTAAACGTATTTTTCTTACTCTTAAATTAAAATTGTAATTAATTTTCATCTATAGCTTTTAATTTTTCATTATTATCTCATTATGGATCTTCACATTGATTTTTCTCTCAGATAGATGGCACCACCAGTTTAAAAAAATCAAAAGTTAGTACCCTTTGATGGATTCGTTTATTTAAATTAATGAATGGATCGCTATAAATGAGGAAAATTTCGGAAAGACTCAAGCAAATCGGTGAATAAAAATTCCATCGTCGTAAATCTGAAACATATGCAAAATAGCAGTCTTAATGCTTTAAAATACTTGAATTCTGAAGAAATTCTGCTTCAAAACTAAGAAATTACGAAATTCGAAAAAATTATTCCTTTTATTGCTAAAAAAAGTTGTTCAAATATTTTTCCTTCTAAATTCATGATGTAAAAATTCATGAAATTGTATTGTTTTAAAACTGCAACTTCCTATCGTTGAACAGACTTTTGGCATTTAGCATCTATTTTCTGCTAATATTTTATCTCTATGTATTTATTGGATGTATTGTACAAGTACTTTATATATGTTCAAGTGAATGAATTTAACAGGTATGCAATAAATGTTATTTGCATGTAATAATTTAAATGCATGTATTAACAATATTGTATTCTTTTTTTATATAATTCTTTTAAAAATCTTTTATTCAGTGTTGGTATTTAATATTTTTGTAAATAAAGCTTTTTTTGGTAATTTTGCTGTATTCAGTTTTTTTATTTTTAAGCTTTATAATTCTGTAAGCATAATCTCTTGCTGGCTTTTTAAATTTCCGTAGGATTATAAATCGTAAAGAAATCGTTGCGAGATGCTAAATATCCGCTCTTCATTAAGTTAAAAATGCTAATTAAATGAATACAGCTTTCCAATCCTGGATAAAAATCTTAATTCCCTTGAACATTTAAGTAATTGTCAACTCAGCAAGAATTAACCTTCCCAAAAAGGTAATTGCTATTTATTAGCATTTTTTCCAGCCGACTGAGAATTAAATTTGACAGAACTACATTTGTAGTCACAATCACAAACCAAATCTCGTATTTAAATCCTCAGGTTTTCGAACTATCGTGTTCACATGCTTCTGAAAATGCAGACAAACGGTCAATAATATATTGAATTTTGCTCAAAATTTGGTAAGTATCGAAAATGCATACAATGGACATAATTTTAATCAACTTGTTTTCTTCGTTTTCCCTTTAACAAGAATGTAGAAGCGAGTCAGAAAGGCAGCTTCCTTTGAATAGATTTTACTAAAATTAAACAAAGAACCTCTAATTTAACTAAACTATATAACTAAATTTCATCCGTTTCTCTCAAGTAGGTTTTGAGCATTTTTAAAAATGCATTTTCAAATTCTTCCTATCTTTCATATAAATATATGTATAAATTCAAAGTTAGTTCGAATTTTTTTTGACGATTACAATGCTTTATTTCGTATATACGAAAATGAAGCAGTTTTGAACGAATTTATTTCATTACAGAATCTGCCGTTAAAACGGCTATACGAGTTATCAGCTTTAATAATTTGTTTCTTACTGAGAATAGTCTTTTTTTTTCGTAATATTAAAAATCATAGAGCAATATATGTTAGTTTTTCTTCAGTAATATACTTTGCATACTAGTTATAATTTGTTTTATCAATATTTTTGAATGCCACCTAAATCGATTTACAATGAATACTTTTTTTGATTACAACTGAATTCTCATTCATTTTCATGATTTTATTACTGTTTGAAATCATTCAATTCAATTATTTAATAGCATAAAATATTATCACTATCAATCCAGTTAGGGTATTTAGCGCATTTTGGAGCTTCGGCAATTCAATACAATTAGAAGTTTCAACAATGTATCACTCCTACAGAGCAACCGAAAGTCAATTTATTGCAATTGCCGACATCGCTGTGAATCAATGATATTCAATAGAAATTTTTCAATGAGCGTCATATTTGGGTTTGAAATTACTAGAAAATATACCATCATCAGTACAAACATATTATAAAATGGGAAATATCTGTTTTTGAAGCTCATTGTCATGTATTCAAATTTCGTATAATTGGGAGGGATCTGTTTGCTAGAAAGAAAATAATTCTTAAATAATTAGCGGCTTTCTCTTTTTAATCTCTTAAATGTCATATTGATGGAAATTCCCTCAAAAATGTGAGTAAAGTATATTTTTTACATTATCTAATTACATAGTTAGTACGCCTATCATTTCTGGAGAAATTTTTTAAAAATTTGAGTTTTAAAGGTAATTGATATTTGTGGTCAAACCAAAGTAATTATTTTAAGATATAATGATGGTCTTTCAAAAATATCGAGATAGTTACCAATCTAAAAAAACTAAAAGCGTTTCATAAGCCTTTAATGTAGCTATTTGTTTGGTTAGAGGCAAGTTATTCCAAAATAATTTACAACTGACGGACGTGGTTTTCCCCAAACTCTCTGGTAAATGTGTAATAAAGATGTTATCCCTGAGAGTATCTTGCATGGCATTGGTGTACAATAGTAATGAAATATTATTCTTTGTTGTGAATTTAGTATTTTTCCGAACCTATTGCTTGATTCTTGGCGATTGTTTTGGCAATTAATCTCTGGCATGCAAGTTGATAGTAACGGAAAATTCAATGTTTGTTTTAGACGAATTTTCAGCAACTGTTTGGAGCAAAAATGTGATAAAGAATTAAAATTGTAGTCTCAAAATCCTATACCTAACTTGATATATTTAAGTCATTGTGTTTTTGAGTACCGCGTTCGTAGGCTTTTGAATGTGCAGTACAACAAACGGTTAACCACTGGTTGGATCTGGATCAAACTATGACAGGTGTCTTCACTCAAGAACTTAAATACTTACACCGAATTTTGTATTTTTGAATTTCTTAGTTCTGTAATTATCCTGTTGACATACATTGAAACAGACAGGCAGAAAAATTTAATCGGAACGGATTTTACTCAAAATTTCATAGAAATATGCATATTTGATCTGATAATCATATACCGAATTTCAACCACCTAGCTCCAACAGCTCCTCCATCTAACTCGTTTCATTCATCTTACTCGTTTTTGAGTTATTTTTGTCATACACAGATAGGCAGACAGACAGATATAAGCATCATGCTAAAAATGTAATTTTCAAACTTAGAGAGGTCTGAAATGTGGCGATTCTTCGAAATCCCAACATCCAATTTTTTAACAATTACAGTAATTTCTCTACTTTTTAGGTACGAGAAAGTAAAGGGAGGTGCGCAGTCAAATTTTAATTTTTATGGCATGTGTTCTTTTGAAGGAAGACGTCATAAAAGAAATGAGGCAGTGCAAGAAAGATATTACAAAAATTTTATTATCAAATGAAAGCAAATGACTCAACTCACTTGATTCCTGAAGTATTTCACTTCCAAATCCTTTTCCAGTTCAAATAACGAGAAGAGCTTTAACAACCATTTGGACTTTAACTACACGCAGTGGTTAAAGTTGTTCTTATGATTACAAAGGAATGCAGTGCAGTTTAAATATATTCGCGGAGCAGAAAATCAGATATTTTTTTAAAATATCAATTTTTGGTCAATAAAAAAGTGATATTGAATTTTTCAGATATTTCTGTATTAAAAAAACATTTCTGTAAAATCATCTACGATTCTGGATACATTTTTCGAGTCTCAGCGCGCAGGAATTGCGTTATATTTTTAATTTTTTGGAAAAATATTTTTTCAGGTAGTTTACTTATTAGTTTCGCCTTAAGTAAGAAGGATCAAATATTTATGTTGAGAATAAAAGTATTATTTCAAAATATCAATAAATTCAAAGAATCCTAAATGTTCAAGATCATGCACATGCGTAGACAAAACTCTAAACTTTAACATTTTGCTTTTAAACTAGATTCCCATTTCAATTGAAACTAGAAAAAAACGCTAATAATCTAAGAGTTGAGCCTTTCTTCCAGCATGTTTGGCTTGGTCTACAGAAGTCTAGACTCTGCAATCGTTTTTTGGTTGACTTCGGTTCGAGTTATTTTTATTATATGCGCTTATATTTTTATATATATTTATTTAATTTTTCACTGATTTTTTAATAGCACTTTCATTGCAGTTTTAGCATTTACTAAAGTTAAAATTTAACTTCAAAACATCACTAAATGCAAACATTTTTTTTTTAATTTCCCGAGATAATGCACATACGCAGATCCCATTTTAATGTTTAACATTTGCTTTTAAACTAGATACCCATTACGATAACAACTAATACACAACGTTAAGAGTCTTAGAATTGATCCTTTCTTCGTGCATGTTTGGCTTGATGAATGGGTCTAGGCTCTACAATCGTATTTTGGTGGACCTCGGTTCGAGTCTTGACGCACTTGAATTTTTTATATTATTATTTAATTTTATATTGATTTGTGATCACTACTTTCATTACAGTTTTAACATTTATTATAGTTAAAATTTAAATTTAAAACAGCAATAAATGCAAAGATTTTTTTAATTTCCCCAGATCATGCACATGTGAAAACACCATTCTAATCTTTAACATTGCGGTTTAAATAAGATTAAAAAAACGATTGGAACTAGTAAACAACGTTAGGATTGATCCTTGTTTCAAGCCTGTTGGGCTTGTTGGGTAGAACTGTTGGCTTTTTCCTTGGATTTTGGTTTACCTCAGTTGCAGTCTCGATATGCTTGATATTTTGTATAAATTAATAATTTTTTTAATTTATAAATCAATTCTTTAGATAAAATCTATTCTAACTAGAGCAAATGATGCATTAATTTTCTTTGTACTTATTTTCTTCCTGTCCGAAAAGATTTATTCCAACAAAATGGGGCAATCATTTGTAGCGATTCACAAGCACAGAAAAAAAACTTGGGAATTTTATTTAGAAGAAATAAGTTCGAATAAATGCCGCGTTCCTTTTTCTTTTATTTCATCTAGTGCCTGAATTCTGCACTTTTAATATTTAAGATCCTTTTTAAAAAGTAAGCAAATAATTGTCAAATAATTGTTCTTAGAATGGCATGGTTCCTTGCATCAATCTCTGCTCCATTAGATAATTCTGAAAAAGAAATCAATTTTTCAGTTTCACTTATTAAAGTTTGAAGTGCAGAAATGCATTCCTTTAATGAATATAGTAAATGTTTACCATCTATAGCACGGAAATTCTGGGATGTACGGAATGTTCAGATGTACGGAAATTCTGGGAAACTAAAAGTTTCCTTTGCGCATTAGCCAGTACTCAAGAAGTTTGAAAACGATCTTTTGCAACATGCTAAGTTATACTGTAGTTATTTCGACTGAGTCGAAATGTTTGATTACTCTTGAGGTCTTCAACAGAAATTTTAAATTTTAAACAACATTAAATTTATACGTCGGTTACCGTCTCAATTAGATAAATCATTAAATTAAAAAAAACCACGGAAAGGACGCCAAGTTTTATGTTGATTATTAAATATTGCGTTGAATTCTAATTTCACAAGCTGGTTTTTTTTAATGAAAAATTATTGAGAGAGTGACGGATAGTAGAAGGCAAACTAGCTTCATATTCCCTGATATTTCAGAGGAAACCGTTTTTCAGATACAAAGTATCATGTGAAGGTGGTAGGAGATGTTCGTGGTAAAGTTTTAAAGTTTTCCCAATATTAGGTACATGGCAATGATCGATTACTGCAATCTGAAGGAACTTTAGACTCGTATGATTGTTCAAGCAAAACTTCAAATAAATTAAAAATTAACTCACATTAATTTTAACAGATTCACGGTTTCCGAACTGAACGAGTCGTACAAGTAAATCAAATGAAAGCTAATTGATTGAACAGGAATTTTATTTAAATCATGTACACAGTAATTTAATGCAATTTATATTAAAGAACATTCTTTATTCAACGACGAATCAGACTCTGCAAGAAGCCAAGCTTAGGAACACATTCTTCGAAGAGATGGGATCGTGGATCAGTGTTACAAAAGTGTTTGATTACTTTTTTAAATTCACACTCTTATCATTCTTCTCTAGATGAATTTTTTTCTTGAGCCGAAGACAAGTATGAGTTTAATGAGTATCTGCAGAAGGGCAATTTCATTATTTCCTTTAGACTGGAAAGTTTGCATGTAGGGGCACTGCTCGAAAAACAGCAAAAAGATGGAGCACACTAATAAGAAGAATATAAATATGGCTGCTGATAGACAATTCATTCGATCTCGAAGACATCTAGATGTAAAGAAGAAATGACGACATATTCCAAATACGCTGAGATCACAATGTAAGATCAAACCTAATTAAAAAACGAATATACATCTTCTATGAAATAAAAATGAAATAAAAAAAGAAAAAAATATTCAAAACACACAACTCTATTGATATAAATCTAAAACTTACGAAAATAAGATTTTGAAAAAGGTATCAACTAAAGGAGAAATGTCGACGCGAGCCAAACGCGCAGTGTCAGTAACAAACACGGACACCTCGTTCATTCTATACATCAACATATCTCACATTACACATCATAACTAAACAAACAAAAAAAAGGAATATGGGGGTATGCATCATCGTCTCGGAAAGGCAGTCTTCACAGACGGACTCCTCTCACGGCTCATATCAGAAACATATTAAAAAAACCAATTAATAGGAGGAGAAATCTCGACGTATGCCGAACGCGCAGTGCCAGTCCAGAGCATGGATACCTCGTAAGTTCTATGCATCGACATATCTCACATTAAACATCATAAAAATACAATAACTAAACAAACAAAAAATTAATATGGGGATATGCATCGCCGTCTCGGAAAGGCAGTCTCCACAGACGGACTCCTCTAATCGGCTCAAATCAGTAACATATTTAAAAAAATTAGTAGAAGGAGAAATGTCGACGCATGCAAAACGCGCAGTGTCAGTCCCGAGCACGAACACCTCGTTCGTTCTATGCATCGACTTATCTCACATTACACATAATAGAAATACAATAACTAAAACACAAAAAATAAATAAATATTAGCGGACGCATCCCCCTTCCCTCCCGGCGGAGCTGCAGTCACAAGAGACGGATTCCTCTCCCGACTTCCATCTGAAACATATTAAAAAAAACCAATAAATAGGAAAAGAAATGTCGACTCATGCCGAACGCGTTGTGCCAGTCCCGAACACGGACACCTCGTTCGTTCTATGCATCGACATATCT
>JAPMOQ010013727.1:0-41967 GCA_026543055.1 Argiope trifasciata
AGCAATGAGCAAGCAATTAGTGGCTTGAAAATTGAGCCGTGTGACGAATTTTGCAGGCAAGCATTGAAGTAGCACTGAGTCGAGTGTTGAGAAACCCTTCATTTAGTAATGAGTCGGCTGTTGAATACAGCAAA
The DNA here is from genome assembly GCA_026543055.1 of Argiope trifasciata. Lineage (NCBI taxonomy): Eukaryota > Metazoa > Arthropoda > Arachnida > Araneae > Araneidae > Argiope > Argiope trifasciata. The sequence continues at coordinate 135 of JAPMOQ010013727.1, forward strand.
AGCTAAGAGATAGTAGAAAACAGTAGGCATTTTGAGACGCATGTTTAGCTGCGTGACTGATTTCTCTCTCTCTCCTTTTTTTGGATGCTGTGTGCGCTGTTGTAGTTGTTTACTACCAATTGCGACTCGTGAGCTGCTGTCTTTTCTAAATGCTGTTGTTTATTGCTTGTGTACGTGTTAACTGTATTTTGTCGTATCTGTATTCATGTCTTCGTGTTAATAAACGTCATTATTTGTTATAAAGGCCTGTTGTCTGTGCCACTATTTGATCAGTACATCGAACCCGTCGAGTTAACAGAGTTTTGTGCGAGAAGAATTAATTTTCGTGACACTGTCTGAATATTTCTGTACAAATGAAATTTAACATCATTTTTCTATATTACAAATATTTCACAAAAAATATTTTTATTTCATTAGTTTGAATGGTTTTCAATGTGTAAATATATATAAAAAAATTAATACAATATTTTTTCTTAAGTATCATATAAATGGTGCTTTATTAGTTAGGACGCTAGATGAATATTCGTACAATTGATGTGAACATTTTTTTCTACAGTTAAATAGTTTTTCGAAATTTCTCTTTTATTACTGATAATATTTAATTGTTAATTAACGCTTTTATTGCTGATAAAGTTTTATTACCAATTAACGCTTTTATTACTGATAGATTTTTATTGTTGATAGCGTTTAGAAGTGTCAATCTTTAAAGCTTTATTTGTTTTAACATTTTTAAATCTTTCCACAGCTTTAAACACTTTTTTATATACTGTTGCCCTATAGGCTAAAACACTTTGATGTTTCTTCTTTTTACTGAAACCTTTTTACTACTTATTCATATCTTATATTTATTTTTTTAAGGATAACTTGATACTGAATCGGTATAAATCAATTTAAAATCTAGCTTTTCAATAAATCTGCAGAAAGCTCTCCAACTAGAGTTTCTTTATCAAACTACATTCAACACTTTTCCCATCCAGAATTAAAACTTCTGTCTCGAAATGCATTTTCCGAATTACTTTAATCAACAAATTGACCAGAAGAAAAGAAAAAAAGATATCATTGGAATTTTTTCCTATCCCCCTTCTCCGTCTTTTTTGTTAGGTAATTAACTTTAAGGCGGTTACTGCACCACCACCATTTCTACTCCCACCACCACCACGGAGGTGGACAGAGAATCTATTGATCAATCTTTTGCAGGAGTTCCCAGTAATTAGACCTCTAGAAAGCATGTGGGAGGATTCCAGAGACACTGGTCACAGAACTACGTCCGAACTTGAAAGCTTTTGCACAAAAGCGAGCAGCCGCATGGGTAAGAATGAGAAGTAGTTAGTATTGTATCTGGATCCTTTGACGAATCCTTGAAAAATGAATATCATCTAAGAAAATGTATGGTCATTTTCGAGCAAACCTTTGATTTTTGCGGAAAATAATACCTCCATTTTTTTGTAAGATTACTTTAAAAAGAATGGGGGCGTTTTCTTTGTCTGAAATGTCTTCGTTGCTTTTCAGTTTTGCAATTCGAGGGAAAATTCATGTCTATGTGTTTGATGAATAGGATATATTTTGATACAGAAAAGGTTAAATATGTATCATCATCATTAAACCTTTATCAAACCTCAGAGGCTCGACTTTATCTCTTAAGATATCCGACTACATTCGAATGAAATTTTTTAAAAAATTGGATTTTTAAAAAACCATTTAAAACTTTAGTTTTTATATGTATTGTTAATTATAATTCAAAATACTTTAAATGCAACAAAATTATTTTAAAATATAATATATTTTGAGAAATAGGAATATTTGTACTAAATTTGAAAGAAATTGAACCAAAACGGTTAACATTCTACACAAAATTGTAATGCAGCAATCCTTTTTTTATTTGTACGCAAGTTATAGAATGTAATGAACCAAAATCTAACTAAAATGCTGAGATCTAAAGAAGTTATGGGTAAAAGTCTACTCATATATGCAGTTTTTCCATAAATTTTCAACTTCTTATAAAAACACCTATAAATGGAAAAGTAGTTCACCGAAAATAAAAATTTTGGCTCCTTTCACTACCAGCCTTATTTGAAACCCCCTCTAAAATTTTTATGTAAATTCATCTGTAAGTTTTTGAGAAATCAGGTTAAAGGTGGAAATTTGTGAAAATTTAAGTTTTGAGTAAATCGAAGCTAAAGACAAATTTTAGCCCAGATTTGTGACCCAGAATGATAGGTCAAGCCTTCCTTTTCCTAGAAAAGATCAACTGTTTTGGAAAGAGGAAAGTCTAAAGTACAAGAAATAAGAATTAAAAAAAAACATTTGCCAATGTGGTCGATAACAGTGTTTTTAAAGTAATCGGTTAACTTAAATTTAAACTCAGATGAATCTATAAAACTATGTTTAATTTATACAGTATGAATTTTGGATTTCCTTCCATAACGAAACTAGAAATTGTCAAAAGAAAAAACATATTGGAAGGATATATATATATATATATATTAAAGTTTTTTTTTGTCCAAAAATGTATCATATGTTTTCTAATAAAAGTTTGTTCCTCTACTCTCCGTGTTAAACTGCAAATCTTGGGAGAGGACACCTAAGTCCGAAATGCTTATATTTAATTTCTTCAATACTCAAAATTGAAAAAGTATAGAAATCTCAAAAAACTCCAGGTTTTGACTAATCTTCACGTTATAGATTTCCTTGATTTCGAATAACACATTTTTGGAAAATTCCTATTTGTCTGGGACAAAGATAACTCAAAATTGATGAAATAAGGAATTGATGACAATAATAAATTTGTTAAATTGATGAAATTTGATTTACATGTTTGAAAAAAATACATATAGATTTCTGTCAACTTTTGAGAAAAATCAGCTCACAGGAAGTCTATCTGTCCAGCTATTTGATTATTATTTAGAATTATAACTACAAAACAAAAATATCTATATCGATAAAATTAAGTATACAGGTTTAGCATCTATAGCGTGGACATTTATCAAATTTTGAGTTAAATCCAACCATGAGTTGACGATCTGTCTGAATTTTCGAAGATTTCAACGCGACAATTAAAAAATTCAATAACTTAGGGGTATCAAATTTAGTATTAGAACTGGCGGCTATAATTACAATTTTGTTGCAAAGTTTGGTTTCATTCTTTTGAGAAAACCATATATAAAATGCAAATTTGATTTTGGAATACTATTAACGTATGTAAGGAATTTATGTTCCGTCAAAGAGAATGCGATAGATTCTGCAAAAAGGCTAAATTGATGCCAGAAGTTAATATTTCCGTAACTATGGCATTCCAATGCCTTGTAGGACTTCCTTTGGCAATGTCAAGTTTATTAGGGATATGTTTATTGTGAAAGAAAGTTTTGAGGAGACCATTCCAGCCGGTTATATCATGAAAACTGCATGTTTCTTCGTATAATAAAGAATATTAATGCTTATGTGTTTATTGTTTGTCACTGGAGCACAATAGTTAAGAAATATCGATTTTTGGCATGAATATAGCTTGCGACATTTGGCGATTTTACTTTTTATCGGTTAAACACTGGCATGTGGTTAATAAATAAATGTCAGAAAATATAATATGAATTTCTGACGTTTTTCTGATCATCTGAAACCAATGTAACATTTTCTTTTCCTATTTTTGATAAGCAGAATTTCCAGCCAGCTGTGACACCACTTGTTAAAACCCTCCATTGTTAAATGCCTCCAGATTGCCAGACGGAGATTCCTACGATCGACCGGAACGTTGAGAGGGACATTTTGCTGAACAACTTTTGGGCGATAGAGAGCTCAAGTGACCTATGGGCAATGAGAGGCGGAGATTGGACAGAGATAAAATGCGGGGGGGGGGGGGGGGTGGAGGAGAAAAGAGAGACTCTTTTGATTGCGGACTGCTGACTAACAACTTGTTAGTGTTTTGTGGTGTTATTTCTCCGAATTGACGGAGAACTCTTTTCACAATAAACCTTCAAACTTCGACTGTTGTGTAAATATCATCAACTTAGTAATAGTGTAAATGTCAAATATGTTAACCTATATTGAAACAAGTTGTTCTTACGTAAATATATGGCTGTAAATAAATTATTTGTCTGAAATTCTACTCTGATCAGTCAGTACTAAGACATTGCACCAACATTTGTTGTCAAAAGATCACATAATGTATTTGATTCTTTTAAATTAATGCGTTCTTGACATATAACGTTTACATGATTTTACATTATAGACCGAAAGCGCTAAAAGATTTGATTCAAAATTTGTTGAGAATCGACTCTTTAGATGCCAAAACTTTAAATCAATGTTCATTTACTCAACTTGTTACGTAGTATAGATATAGCGTTTTCATGTATACAAAAGTACTGTCTGACATATATGCATCTAAATATGAATTAGATACAATTAGATTAAACAGATTTAAATATGGAAACAATGCCTACATTTTTTTACTTCTCGTGCACAAAGTATACGAGAAGTATTTTAATTGTCAAACTCGAGATTTTGACGAATCTCCTTGCTTTAAACCTCCCTGGATTTAAAAAAAAATTTAAAAAATCTGGAAAATGTCTGTCTGTATAAGGACAAAGATAACTCAAAACCGCTTTAACCTGGCATGATGAAATTTCATAAACGAAATTTGTAGATTTATACTAAATTTTGAGAAAACTTCGCTCAGAGGAATTCTGTCTGTACGTCTGTTTGAATATAATTTAACACAATAGCTCACAAAACTAAGATAGATGGATAGGTATATAAAACTCATTACAGAGAATTAAAATTTGTAGTTTAAACAACTATCAAATTTTGAGCAACCTATCCAATTTTGAGTCTAAAATACCAATCAAACTTTGAGGGATTTATCATTTTTCGATCTGTACATTTAGGAACATGTATACTCGATAATTCAATGACGTAAGGACTTTATGAAACTAAACATGTAAAATTTAATATGTGACTTCATAGCCCCAATTTAGTTTTGAACCTTTTTTTTTTTTTTTCGTAATTAGTTTGTCAACAGCGCCAAAATACAAATTTCATTTTCAGGTTTATTTTATTAAATATCATGCCTTAAGATATCGAACTACGTTCGAAGGAAAATTTTGAGAAATTGGGTTTTTTAAAGACTATTTATGGTTTTTTGATGTATTGTCAATAATAAATACTGTAAATACAAAAACAATTATTTGAAAACATAAAATATTTTGAGAAAAAGGAAAATTTGTAGGAAATTTTAATGAAATTTAACCAAAATAGTTTACACTCTACACAAAATTGTAATGCAACAACCCTATTTTTCTTTGTACATAAGCTATAGAATACAATGAGGAATGAAATGAACCAAAATATAAGAAAGATTGTGAGATGCAAAGAGGTTACGGGTAAAAATAAAGGTATGTATGCATTTTTTCCATATATTCACAACCAGCTTTTTCTAAAACCACCTATAAATGAAAAAGTATTTCCCCAATAATAAAACCTTTATGTCATTTCATTACTCATATTATTTAAAATACACACTGCATTTTTTATGTAAATATTTCAATTAATTTTGGGGATATCATGTTAACGGTAGAAAATTTTAAAGAAAATTAAAGTTTTGAGAAAAATGAAGTTAAAGACAAAGTTTGGCTGAAAAATATGTGATCCTGGATGAAAAAGACAGGCCTTTCTTTTCTTTGAAAAGCTAAACTGTTTAGGGCAGAGAAAAGTCTGAACTACAAGAAATAACGATAAATTTAAAAAAAAATCTCCAACGTGATCGATAACCAGTGTTTATAACTGATAATTCGATGCAATTATAACTGATAATTACGTAATGTAATTTTGATAACTGTTAGTGGCGGAATGAGGTATTTTGTAGCGTTATACAATTCAAATATTTGGCTCCTTCTTTAAAAAATTCTTTAATTTAGTTTTAAAATCTTATACTATCACCGAGTTAAAAATTTATTTTATTTCATGTTTAGTCATCTATAATCACACAATCATCCATAATCACATCCTTAATCATCTATAATCACATCCTTAATCATCTATAATCACACAACTAATTCAGTAAAAACGTTGAATGCCCTCCTTCAATATTTACCTCTATTTTTCGTCAATATCATATAAGACATGCGAGGTTTAAATGTACACAAATTTATGCGAAGCAAAGTGAAACAAAATCTTTATCAGAGAGAAAATGAGAAAGATTCTGGGAGACCACTGCTGCTCATTTTAGATTGTATAATGACTGCAGAATTGTTGTGTTGCTGTAATTATTTAGTTATTGTAATCGTCATCTATTTTTTATCGATATGATTCTCTTATTATTCGCCTTACTGGTTCACGAACTACCTGATGATCGATGAATCAGTTGATTTATTATTATTATTTTGCTCACGAATCTCTTTCATGGGAAGGCTACACCTATTGATAAGTTGGTTCAGCAAACAGTTTAAAGATGGTCAAAGGTGTTATTAAATGGATTGCGATCGATTCAAAGCAGACATGTTGATATCATCATCTGATCATTGGAAATAAATCTAAAAAACGCAGCAAGTTTTGTGAAATTCGTGACTAATGATGAAGTAAACCTTCTGAATTAGAAGATAAAAGAGAGATTTTTGTGAGAAAAATTCCATCAATAATAAAAATAAAATGTTATGTGGAGTGAATGCTTATTTTTTTTTAAATTATTATTATTGTGCAACCAGGGTTAATTGTGAAAACGAAGATAAAAATGAAAGAAGATTGAGATGAATTCAAGGATAAATTCGAATAAATTGTTGTAAGTTTACTTTTAATTTATATTCTTGACGATGTGAATGACCCTGGAAAGATGACCAGAATAAAATTCTTAAACTAGACGAAACTCTATATAATTACATAATGCAATTTTGTCAACCGTTAGTGGCGGAATGAGGTATTTTGTAGCGTTATACAATTCAAATATTTGACTCTTTCTTTAAGAAATTGTTTAATTTAGTTTTAAAATCTTACATTATCACCGAGTTAAAAATTTATTTTATTTTATGTTTAATTTTTGTTTTAAAAAATTTCTGAAAATGTATATATTTTTACTTTCTCGGATTTGTAGTTGAGAGAAGAAATAGCAATCGTCAAAAATATGAACTGAGATCTTGTCGAATCTCCACGTTTTAGACCACCTTGAATCTGAAAAGGACATTTTTCAGAAAATGTCCATCTGTCTGCGGCAAAGATAACTCACAAACGCTTTGAGATAGAGGATTAAAATTTGGTTTGTGGTCTCTATACCAAATTTGCAAATTTCCATTTCATTTTGAACAAAATCCTCTCAGAGGAAGTCTGTCTGTCTGCTTGGTTGTTCGAACATAATTTGAAAGCGATAAAGACAAAACGATGGCTAGAGATATAAAATTCGATACACAGAATTGACGTCTATAATCTAGACAAATTCCCATTTTTGTGCCTGAATCAAACAAGGTGTTAACATTTTGTCGGTCTCTACTTTCAGAAACTTATGATCGTGATAGCTCACAAATGCAGTTACATAAACATATCGAATTTGATATGTGATTTTGTATTACAGATATAGTTCTGAGTCAAGCTTTTGGTTTGATCGATTGGGAACAAATTCGTTTTCTGGAACTAGTAATCTCATACCAGGATTAACTGCCAAAACATTTGCTGAGGATTATAAAATAGATTTAGTAAAAATGTTACATAAATGCCAAAGGTTAATATTTTTAAACTAATATACACCAGTGCCGTAGAAATCGTTCTCTAAGGTAATACTTTAATGAGAGAATAAGGGAACCACTACCACTGATTTTTTAGCGCGCCAAGAATGTTTTACTAACTATGATTTATAGGATCAGAAAGCTCAAAATAAATATTCTAAAATTTTTCATTCGTTTTTAAAAAAATTATTTTAATAATCTTACTGAATCAAAAATTAAAATAGAATTTTTGGATCATTTAAAGTATTTTAACTACTTATAATTATATGCCTATCCATCTGTAACGATAAAATTTCCTAACCGGCCACGATTTTAGTGGGTACATCGTGCAACAAACCGTTCAAACCACTTTCAAGAAAATAATAGCAACAACTATCTTTGTTTATCGATTAATCATAATATCGATACAAATGAAATTTTAGTCAGAGTAATTTTTTTTTCTATCTGGGGTTAAAAAAATTGTATATTCACTTCACAATTTCAAACTGAAACCAAAAAATTCACATCACCTCTAAAGCATTATATATTGCTACGAAGTCCCTTTGAACGATATGATTTGTCCCTGCTGTAAAAACATCGGGCATTAAATAAAAGGAGCCGTCCTTGGGGCCGGGCGATGACGCGTCCACCACACTCTCACCCGGCGGCCCGGTAATTGGATTGGCTGCGATTACACAGCGATTCTCCTCCACTAATCAACTCCTCGTTTGTTTGGGGCCCGATTCTCCCCAAACTTCCACTAATTGGTTTCGTCCGACCCGGACTCCACGAGAGCTTGTTACCTTCGCCTCCCGAAACCTAATGACGATCACAAGAAATTACGCCCCGGACCCTAACTATTTGTTGTGTGCGCCCCTTCTTCTTTCGAGAGGGGGCTTCCTTTTCTTTTCCACCGTCCGACTCGTACTATTTAATTGATTACGGAATCTCGCACAAATATAGTGAGGGAAGGGGTAGTGGGATGTTTGGCGTCGGAACTGGTGATTTTGGTGGCGATGTGGCAACCTTTTTTTTGGGGGGGGGGAATGACCTGGTTCCCAGAGGTGACGTTAGAAATACGGGTGGGATATTAGAATTATCAGGGTGATGTCTTTAATGTCGATAATATTTCTTTGGTCTATATTATTCCAACTAATTTAATACTATTGAGAATGAGTAAGGATCTTTATTCGTTGTTCTATTTCTTATGCCCTTCGGAACTTAAAACTTTGACCCTCAGACATCAAATATTTTTGTTTTTGTTTCAGTAATAATTTTTTTCATTGGAATTTAGGCGGCAAACTCAAACTCTTTTTTACTCCAGCAAGGGAATATTTTTGTTTTGCCTTGGCCAGATCCTTAATTTCGAATCGTGATCAAATGAAGAAAAACCCATTCCAGTCCGAAAATTTGCATTCCATATCAACTTGATGATGTGGTTAAATTCATTTCCATGTCCGTTCCATGTAGGTAGATTCATTTTGTGAAGGATTGACGTGCATGACAAACCATCAATAGAATCTATTTCTCAAATCTCTCTAATCTTAAGGAAAGTAATTGTAGTAGATTCAATGCCTTTTTGAAATGTATTCATTGTAAATTGCTGCAAATACGCTTTAATTTTATGTATTAATAATGCTGTAAGTAAGTAATGTACATTATAAACATTTTCTATACCACTGTTTTTAATTTGTTTTTAGTTAAATATTAAATATTTCATTTAAGGCAGTAGAAGAATATAATTTATTCAAAAGCAGGGAATAAGTAGTTAATATTGATCTCTCTTGTGTTTAGTGGTCTGCAGAAGGTCAATAAATCCGAACTTAATTTCTTGAAACCAGCAAAACATTTGAAATATTTAAATAAAATAATAAGAAATCACAAGCTTAGTCTATCCATAATTATTATTAAATAATAAGAATTTTCTACAGAGAAGGCAAAATTAAAAATACCTCGAGAAAACAGTAATCATGTCTGTAAACTACAAAAAAGTTAAATAAAGATCAGATTTCTTTAAAGAAAAGAAAATATAACTATTTTTAATGAATATTAATCTTTGCTTCCTATATTTCATAAATGAATAATCACATATAGTATTTCTGAATATCAGACTCAATCGAAGATGAATAAATATTTAATTTATAATTTCACAAGATGTGAAATACATCAAAAGTTTTTGAATAACGTTATCACTTTCACCCAGACCTCTCCCAACAATGAAAAACAAAAAACAAATCAGGCTTAGTCAATAAAATTGTATTCAATAGACGCAATCTTGATATTTTTTACTATTTGATAAACACAGAACCTCGATATTCATGTATTCCTTTTTCACACAGTTGCTGGTTGACCAACTACTTTGTACACAGCCACTTGAGATGATAGTTGTGGTATCCAACTGCTTGCGTACGAAATTTTTTCAAACGGCATGCGACTTTCTTCATGCACACATAAAAATAGTGCATAGTTCAGATATAATAATTGTATCCTTATTTTCTTCAAGGTATTCCTCTCGGAAGTAAAAAAGACTTCGTGCTATTGTTGGAATGGTTGTACAATTATCACAAGCAACGCTGAGAAATCTCTTTCTAAATGGCACTTGGTTGGTATATAATTGCCTCTAAAATGTTTTTTCCTATTAAATCTTTTTTCTTTCAGCAGTATTTTAATTTGGATAAAAAGATGAACTATATTTCTACTCTTGTGTACGTCCGAAAACCCCGCCACCACTGAATGTTAGGAATATTGACAAGATTTCATGCGGCCGACTGCTATATTTACCATAGTTCATCTATAACACTGACCGGTTCACCAAATTGACACCTACTTTTAGAAAATTGTCCTTTAGTTATAAAAAAAAAATGCCCCACGAAGAATAAATTTGCTATATATGAACAAGAAAATATATATCTTGGAATTTGGTACGAACATCGTTGATAGCCCACACCTTCTGTCATAGGTTTCAGAAGTTCTGTAATATTTGTCCCACAGAAAGTTCTTGAATCATTATTCAAAGATTCTACATTAATGAGATCTTATCTGGGTTAAAGAAGACCTAATGTATGAACGATGAGAGCTCAACTAAACTTTTCCCATTGAACACTGATATGCGGACAACTTAAAGCATGTGTACTGCCATTGAATCTGCCTGTTTTACTTCTGAAGTTTTCTTGAATAGTGTGATATCCGTTCTTGAATATTGTCTTGGGTCGCCAAACTTTAAACAAAATTAAACACAGTAAGGTTTTCAAAATTTTCCGTGATTTTTTTTTTTTTTTTCATATTTGAAGTTTTTTATCTCTAAACATTTAATTATTTATTGTCGTCTGGCAGTCATGAAATATATAATTATTCGTATTAAGATTGCCTTCATTTCTATACTAACTAAATTTTCCAAGTTCATTTGTTTAATTAAAAAAATATATAATATTTAAAGTGCCAACATTTGGTCAAAACATTTATTCCCTTTCATATTAATTAATTTGTAATTCCCTCAAATTTTGGTACGAAAGTTGGAAAATATGAGTAAACGATATCCATAATTAGAGATACCGGACTAATATGCCAGAACTTATTAACTCACAAAATGATATAACATGGATACTAAGCTGCCTAATAATCGGTAAACTCCTTTTTTTCTGTTGGGAGAAGTATACGATTTGAGTTAAAATTAGTTCAACTTTTTAAGAAAAAAAAATTGTATTATTACAACTTACATTTCTTAGTACTTTCGACGAAGTTGATAGGCTAAGGGACTAATAAACGATATTCTGGTAAGATGATTAGATCACAGAGGTGATATAAATAATATAAAATCTTTAAAATGTTGATATTTTTATTTCCTGCTAACGCTTTCAAACATTTTTCTACAAAATGGCGATTGATATTTTAAAATGTGTCTTCAAATGAAAATGTTTCTGTTCAATCAGATGTTTATAAAAATTCAAATCTATTAAGACAACCAAGACATTGAAAGCATTTTTAATGCCTAGAATTTTCATAAACTTTGAGAAAAGTTTGTACCTCTAACAAAGTCGTTTATTCATGTTGAAAAAAGTAAACATTTTATTTTCTTTTACTTTTTATTTATGTATTTCTTCTGATAATTACAATAATATTTGTGAACATCTGTCTCGATTCTATGTTGTTATAATTTTATTTATAAAATTTTCTTTCGTTTTAAATGATTATTTATGATTTATTTAATCAATTTAATCAATAACTAATTAGTTATTTTTCCGGTACGTTAACTCTGAATAGTTATTGCTTGATTTCTCATTAAACTAACTATTGAAACTCATTACTAGATTTATTAAATTAGAATGAAACTAAATAACTCATTTCGCGAACGCATGACGCTTTTTCGATCAGCCATAAATATCTCGCCAACCCTTGTTGCGTAGCATCGCTAATTAAAACAACGAAGTGTCTGTGCAAACACAATAAAAAAAAACGATAATAAAAAACAACACTGCCAGTTCAATTAGACCCCGTCATTGCTCTATCGTGAAGAATATAAATCAAACTTGGCGATCATAGTTGGCGACGTATCTCTTTCGCCAATCGCTTTTTGGCGGCGGATACGGAAATACTTTCCACGTTTCCAAAGGTGGAAAAGAACTTGATTAAAGAACTACAGTCTGTGGTATGTATGCATTTCCTGAAAACTAAAAAAAACAAATCTGTTAAAAAAAAAAAGAGGGAAAGAAAACACTCCCGAATGTTCAGAGGACCAAACCCAACCAAATCCAAACATCCAATCCAAAAAGCATTCTCTATCTAAAAATGAGCTGGAAAAAGGAAAAAAGCGTTCAATTATGTTTGTGTCAGAAGTTCTCTAATGATCACTCATTATGTGGAAAGTCCGCTTTCATAGGCAGCAGCGTTTACTTTGGCGCAGCGGCGTCTAATGAATTAATTTGGATGTGTATCTTTGGCGTCGGTGCGCGCCAATTAGGAGTGGCTGCAATCAGTGGCACAGAGGGCGGACTTGTAATCAAGGCACTACAGTGGCGCGGGTACCACTGCCGCCTTTAATTAGCTTATTTTAATCAGGATTTGACGCTACACTAATTGGCTGTAGCCTTTCATTAAAAGGCGATCTGCCGTGTTCAGTTCTGTCACAAGAGATTACTTTGGCGACTATTTTTTTTTTCTTCCCTGTCCGAATTTTTTTATGGTGCCAAATCATAATTTTGTTTCTTTTCATTGTTGTTTTCTCTTCTTCCCGACTTTGCAGATAATGGTTTTGGCTAATAATGGTAATTGCTAGTTTTTCGATGTTATTAGGGAATGAATTGCAACTTTTGCTTTGATGTCGGCAATGAACTGGAATTTAAATTTGGATTCAATTTAATTGCAAAAACCCTATGACTATTTATTCTGATAAGATCTGATATGAAATGTGGTTCCAACACATTTTGAAAATAAATAAATTCATAACTTTTTGTTTAAAAAATTTTAAAATCTATTGATTGGGCCGAAACTATTTCGTGCTTGATATTTTTATATGTTGAAAACTCTCCTTTCAATGCAATAAAAGCATCAATTAACCCAATCGATTTTTTAAAAATCACCAAAAACTAATTTTCGTCAAAATTGATTAATAAATTTGAAACAATGATATGAAATTTAATTTAACATTTCAAGTGATATAAATAAAATGTTTTTTATTCTGAACAGTGTCAAATATACATTAGCTGCAGTTAATACAATTTTTGTTTCTTACATAAGGATTGTAATTTTTTTAAAAAATATCTCATCTAATAGTTTTCGAAAAGTAACTGTAGGAAATAATAATTAAGCTATAATTAAAGTAAATCCGAATATATTTAATAAATTGTAATTTTTGTGCTATTTTTCAAAATTAATTTATCAAATTTAGTTCATGCATTAGATGTTCGTAAATCAAAATTTCATTCATGATACTAAAAAATTATCAAGCGTCTAACTTTGTAAAATGTTCGTAGCATCTTGTAGCGAAATCTGAACAGAAAAAATTCCTTGTTTCTATAACTTTGAATCCAGATTGCAAGTTGTTATTACTTCTTGTTCTAGATCATCTATCATTAATGATTAAAATATGACAAAGTGTATGTAGATCAGTAGATTGTAGTAGATTTAAAGCTTCAAAGTATGAGGTTAGGAAATGTAGTAACAATGGCTGTTGTGCCTTGTTTTCAGGTGTAGACACCGAGTAAAGTCATTAATATGCACACATTATAAAAAGAAATCGCAACAAATAGGAAGCTTCAGTCCCTGTATAGTTTTGCAGAATTGTACAACTGCTGTGTATTTGTTTCCAAATTTTAAATCAAAAGAAGATAAGCAACAAATCGAATTGTGATAGAAACGAGAAAGGTTATTTTGTTATGAGACAAAGAACAATCACTATTGCACGAGACCGGTGAAATTAGTAGATATTGAATAGAAAAAGATTTAAATTGAAGTGAAAAATAATTGCGACCTCTATGACTTTGGAGCGCAGAAGTTATTAGAAGTTATTTCTTATTTTTAAGCATTTGTTTTGGGTTTAATTTTAGAAGGTTTGTAGAAAATGGTAAAATGTCGTATGCAACACTTTCAATGCGTTTTGTCATACAAAATAGAATATTTATTTTTTCGGATTCCTATGATATAAATACGATAAAATTCTTGCGATAGAATAGGTAACGAAACGTAATTAAGCTATCTCATAAATTTTGGAAAAACTTATCTTAGTCGTTGTTGTTTCTAATAGCATTTGTCTTTGTCAGGCCCTCTGATTTTTTCAGTAGCTCCATCTCAAGCCAATCCTAAGACTCACTAGTAGCTACTCACGAGTCACAACCCATTTTAAAGGGCTGACTTCATTCGTACATTTCATTCACTTATCCACAGATCGCAATTTAGACCTGAAACAGAGAACTATCACCTCTGAATCAGTTACCCTAGTGGTATTACTCTCAACATGGAGGACTTTGTGACCATGACACATTTACACGCGCACCAGTTACCACACAAGCATAGATTCTTCGGCCGGCTGGGTCGGAACTTACAACTTAAGAGATGCGAGTCCAACGCCCTACCAACCAGGCTATCTCACACAACGTGACTTAAAATATCTGAGTACAGAAATCTATTTTTTGAAAATTGAAATATAATGATGAGATAGTGAATGGATAAATAGGTTTTATAATAGCAAATATTGACAAATATAAAAATTCAGGTTTTGTTCATTTTTTAATAGCTTTACGAAATAGGCATTTGGGATAATTGAAAGAAATCGAAATTCATCACAAAATTCATATGAAATTAGGTAATAGTTGCAATATTACCTTGAAGCGTTCTTTGGGTATAAGAAATAATTACATAAAAATAATAATAAACATAAAATATATAAAACAATTACATAAAATAAACTATAGTAATAAATTACATAAAACAATTAATTCAAATTAAAAGCCGTTTAACTACGTATTAAAATAATTTTGGAACACTCTCAAGAAATAATTTCAAAAATATTTATATTTTGCAAGTGGTTATCTTCTAGAGCTCGAAATTTAAACTACATAACAACAATTGTAGTCACAAAATCACATATCAAATTTCAGTCAAAGCATTTTTGAATAATCGCGTTGACATTCCTTTGAATATATATTTATTAAAAAAATTTAGATAATTGAAGTGCTTGAGTTACCGCGTTTACCTTCTATCAACTTTAGTATCGATTTCGTCAGCAGATTGTTGGATTTGATTCCAATTTATTAGGTATTTACAAGTAAAAATCTAAATATGCAGGTCAAATTTTATCCATCCTGTTCTTTTCGTTTCGTAGCTACCATATTAACTTACATTTTGACAGTCGGATATAATATACTTCCGCTGAATGGATTTTAATAAAAATTTGATAGAAATCTACAAATTTAGTGAAAAGGCCATATGACAAATTTTATCCGTTCAGTTTAAGAAATTGTGCTATCATGTATTTTGAATTATCATTCGAAGACAAACGTAATTCTATAATTACCACATTTTGGAATTCGCAATATCTTAAGTTTGGTGGGATTTTTTTTGTCATTACGATACTTTATTTTCTTTTACTTTGTATAAGGCCTATAGTAAGATCCTCGCCTTCGGTACAGGAGGGTTTCAAGTTCGTGGCCCGATTCTACCGAAGAACTATACTGTAAGCGAATCTGGTGCACATTAAATCCGTCAGGGCCAAACGGAAGGGCACCTCCCACTGGTGTGGAAGTTTGGAGAGTTAGAGATTCAGCTCTAGTGTGGCCATTGTCATCTGACCGTGACTCAAAATTACAAAAACTATCCCAAAATCGACAAGGATTGCTTTAAAACGGGATAATATAACTAAACTATTTTATATAAAGAGAATAAATAAATAAAAGGAAACGACTCCCACCCATTTAAACTGAATTTTTTCTTTGGCTCCATAAATGAGAATATAATTTATGTTATTTAATGTAATATACATATTTAGTAAGAAATTTTTCCTACAACAAATGCTATTGACAGAAGAATATATTTGTGAATATTTTATCATTTCACTAATGATACAGATTGTAATGGGTAATAATAATTCTACCGAAACCCGTTTCTATTTTGATCGCAACTGTTTCTAAGCAATAGCTAATTAACCATTTGCTATTCTCTAAACATAATTAGTACGTTAATTGAAAGAGATTCGAAAATGTTTTTGTTGGCTCCTTCACAAATGCCGGAAGAAAGAAATACTAATTAATTTCAAAACCTAATGCATGATTGGATAAATTCGTTTATTCGGCATCTGATGCTTTATGGCGAATAAAATAATCTTATCGATAATATTCATCAGAGATTTGATTAATAAGAATTATTTTGAGAATAATTAATACGAAAAATTGCTGATGGTACAAAAATATATTTATTCAGTTTGCATTCTGTAACTGCATTTTGCAGCTAATAATAAAGTACAAAATAAATTATTTCATTTATGACCATCTAGTCGCCTTTGACAAGCAACTGGTTAATCGGGGATCAGTTAAATAAATTAGATGTATTTTTATGTTTATGATTCTACCAAATCATATGTGGTTAAAATCGTATTATTTAAACTGTTTGACATATGGTCTCTCCTTTATGAACATAAGCCTGGAGGATGATCACATAACGCAATAAAAAATTTAAATAGCCGGTTTATTTATCTCCTAAATTGTGTAGTATTTTTTACTCATTTTGTAAACTACATTGGTATTAAACAGAATGCTTCTTCTTCGGCTATTAACGATGGAAAAAATCACTTGATTTAGAGTTTATGAAACAATGAAAAAGGTGTGAATTTCAGGTCAACAATGTAATCGAATGTAGAAATTAAGAATATATATATATATATATATATATATATATATACTGCAAAATTAAGGAAAAATTTACACATCTATAAAATTAGTATCATTAAAAAGCATTGAATTTTACAATTTCGTTTTTTTAACTTCACAATCAAAAAATACAGTGCCACCTATTTTTAAATACTGCCATTTCACGTTTTAATATTATTGGAAGTATAAAGATATACGAAGGCTGTTAAAAAGTATCCGACCTTTGACCGGGGAAAAACACTGGGTAGTTATTTCTAAACTTTCCTACAAACATCATCCTACACCCCAAACAGATGAAACGAAATCCTATATATTCACTATACACGAAATAAGCTCACGGAATTTAGAAAAAAAAAATTAGTTCCATAATGCGCACCGGAGGATGCCATTTCCAAAAAAAAAAAAAAAAAAAACACACAAATTTAACACAATGAACGACCAAAACGTACAGAAACAATATAAACAATTCAGAAAAAGAATTATGAATAATAAAATGTAAAACCGGAAAACTTTTCGGTTCTAGGAAAAAGAAGAAAAAAAAATTTAAATATTTCCATGCTTGTGAAAAAAAGCAAGCTTTTTGTAAAACGGATTAGAGTATGAAACGCTTGAACTACAAAATCTTGAATTGACAGCTTTTCCCACTTTTACATTTCATTACTCGTAATTATTTTTCTGGATTGTAAACATTGTTTGTGTACTCCGTTTTGGTAGTTCACTGTGTTAAATTTAATGCTTTCCAAAAGAGGCGCCCTCTGATGGGCACTTTGAAACTTAACTATTTTTTTTTCGACATTCTGTGAGCGCATCCCGTGTATATACTAAATTTCGTTGCAATCCGTTTAGCCGTTTGCGATATAGGATGCTGTTTATAGGGGAAATTAAGTATAACCACCCTGCATATTACGAGATTTGGGCCCTTTCCCCCTTTCAAAAACCGATTTCAAAGCACGCTCCTTGCTTCTTCATACACTTAGCCTACCGATCCTTCCTCTGCCTAAAGTACTCCTGGATTGGGTCTTTAGGAATGGTGCTTATCTCCATTATCACATTCTTCATCATCTATTCGGAAAACGGGATATCTTCACCTTCATTTTCAATTCCCGAAACAAGCAGAACTAGCAATGCACTATATCTAGAGAATAGGGAGGTTGTAATATGGAGTTTCGTGTTTTGCCATGAAAGTCTATGAGGTATGACGAATGAGCTTATGGTCAGGTATGACGAATGAGCTTATGGTCAGGTATGACGAATGAGCCAGAGAATTATCATGACGTAACTACCAATTTTTCGTCGTTCAGAGACCTGGTTTTTTGCGTCGAACTGCATTTCTAAGTCGGTTCAGAACTTGTTGATAGTACTCTTTTGCCACGGTTTGTCCTTTTGAGTGAGTATTCGTGATCGTCTCCATCAATGTGCGCCATTTTTGAATCGGTAAAGCTACTCCTTCCCTTACGTTCCCTCAAAGCATGAACTCCAAACGATGAATCTTACAAATTGTTCCGATTTGAGAATCACCAATATTTTGGCAAACTTTGATGCAGTATCTTTGCTCAATTCTTTTAGGTATATTCAGGGAAATTAAGAATCCGATGAATCTTTCTCAGTTGCCAGCAATCTCTAGCTGGCACACTCGAATTAGGCGGAAAACATTCAAGCGCACGCATTAAGTTGTTTTTTTCTACTTACAGTGGCGACTCTGTAGCATTATTTAGCACGCTGATACGCTTATACTCAAGGTTGGATACTTTTAGACATCCCTCGTAGATTAAAAAAATTCAGGGATATGATAATCTAAAAAGTAAAAATGTGTGAGATTTGAAAAACTATATGAAGTATATATTTTTCAAAATTTGAATAAGATATACAGTAAACTCTCGCTACAACGATACCCGATACAACAATAACTCCCTCTACAACAATAATGTTTTGTGGTCCCGGTGATTTTGCATATAAACTAATGTTAATCTCCCCTCAATATTGCGATATTCTCTAGAACAATAAACCTCTGTAAAACGATTTTTTCAATCTAAATTTCAGTATTATTTTCTCCCTTTATAATAATATTTTGATTTTCAAATGCTTTTTTTTTCTTTTTCTTTTGTTATTTTTTACGTCTATTAAGACTCATTGTGGATATTGTGGAAGTTGGTGGGAAGTAACAGAAAAAACCATTCGGAATTGCTGGAAAAAGGCCGGTTTTTGTGTTATGGAAGATAAGAAATCTGATAATGATGAAATTTCCATGGACAATGATCTCTCAGATGATCAAGAATGTGTTTTGCACATCAAAAAATCCGTATCCCAACTTGAAGAAACAAGCGGTAAAAAGTTTGGAATTAGTATAGAAGACTATTTAACAGCAGATGATGATCTTATGGTTTTCGCAGGAGTTACTGATGAAGATATTCTCTCTGAAATTACTGATGAGATAGGAAACAATGATGAAGATGATGACGATATTGATGATGATAATAATACAGGTCCATCGCAGTACTTATTGTCATCTCAGGAAGCTCTTCAATCTGTGAATTCTCTACGGACATTTTTTTTCAAGCCTTCCGTCAACAAATGAAGAACATTTTCGTGCGCTAGACTCAATGCATACAGTATTGGTGAACTTAACAGTTAAAAAATGAATAAACAAACAAAAATATTGGATTATTTTCAATAAAAAGTGTTTTCAGGTATGTGAATATTTCTGTGCTTATTTTCTGAATTTATCTTATTTATTTATTTTTTTAGTATTTAAACCCCTATTATTAGTATTTTACAAATTAATTTCTTCTAAATATAGACTTAAAAGTAGTATGTTATGCACCTTAAACTAATAATAATAAAAAAAAACTCTTATTAAATGCTCAAAATATGTGGGCCCTCGATATAACAATATGCCTCTCTACAACAATATATTTATTTGGTCCCTAAAATATTGTTGTAACGAGGTTTCACTATATTATTAAGAAATCATAAAAACATCGTTTCCTAAAATATTTAATTAAAAAGTTGGAAAACCTTTTATCGTACTGAACGAATGTGACTAGTTCTCAATAAAAAATGCTGATGAAGTATTTTTAAGATAAATTTTTTTCTTGGAATCCTAATACCCCCTGACATTACATTATTCTGTATTTCCTTATTAAAGTATACATTTCTAAGATAATTAATATTTCTTTAGGCGTTGTTTTTGTAACCTTTGTTAAAGAAATATTGGACAAATTACAATAAGCGTGCACATTTATTTTTTCTGTACATTTTTTAAAAAGCCAACAAAAAATATTAATTATTCAATTTGTACTTTGTGATAACAAACAAAAATAAAATTGCAGGTGTCTCAAAAGTTTAGACTAATCAAAGAAAGCTAGTTACAACAAAACAAAATACATAATTTTAATTGCCATTTTATTTTATTTTTCCTTTTTTCTTAACTAATTCGTAAGTACGATTGTTCGTTGAAGAAATGAAGTTCTGCATTATGTTTGCTTCTATACAGAATTAAGTATTTTAAATCGAATCTCTGCGCTCCTCAATAAAGGAAAGTTTTCATGAACTTTATGAAACATAACGTCCCAAACATTTCCTAGCGGATTTAAATCAAGCTCAGCAATGGTCGGTAGATAACTTTAGCATTTTTCAATTATAAGCAATTCTTTGTGGTGGCAGAGATTGAATACTAACATTATCTTGTTGGAATTCCTATTGCGGTCCTCCTAGCAGCCCCAAAAATCGGAGTAAATGATTCTCCAATGTCTTTGCGTAGTTTTTTGCCTTTTGGGACAATCGAGAAAATACAGACTTTCTTGGCCTGTGGAAAAAGGAACACAAATCCTCAATGAGCCCCACCTAGCTACTGACATTAGAAAATAGCAAAATAAGACTCTTTTTCGTTGATTTGGGATACTCTCAGAGCAAGTCATGCTAATAGGATCGACGTTAGAAAGCAACAAGGTGGAGCTCATTGACTGTTTGGGCTGTTCTCGGTGCAAGTCGAGCCAAAAGGATTCCTAAGTATCCGACTCGTCCAAATTTCACTTTGTTTCATCGTTGAATATTATTGTATGTCACTTTGAACCGCAAAAGAAATATTTACGACCTCATTGCCTTCGCTGGATTCTATGTTGTACTTTCATCTCTGGTTTTCATTTCATGTTACGATATACTATTATATCTATCTATAGAACATATAAGCGAATCATTTCTTTCGATATTTTAATACCAGAAGCACTTTGATTTTGACTTAAAACTAATCAAGATAGAGGATTTCCTCATTTCTTCTGTCACTCCGTTTGCTTGGGATTCGTGATTTTCCTGATCTCCTTTTAAAGCTTTGCATTCTTTTGTGGATAAAATTCGATAACTAGACTTCTTATCAAAAATACTCACAATTTCGTCAAATCGCTTATTATTTTTATTTTGGCATCCACACTATACTCACTTTTCCAATATAATTCGTTTGATTCGAGGCTTTTTTACTTACTGTTGTTATCGAATTTTAAACTTTAATATCTCGAATGTGGGAAGTCACAAAATTTAATTTAGCGTGTTTTTGTATGATCTTTTGAAAAAATTCCCCATAATGTATTCTTTTGAGACAGTGAAAATTTTATTCACTTTTTTATTATTATAAACTATTTTGTTCTATTTTTTTGTGAAATGTTTTAGAAAAAAGTACAAAAAATAATTAATATGCACAAGATTGTTGTTTCTATATTTCTTCAAAACAGCCGTGTCTAAACTTTTGTATTGGGATGTAGTGTAAATTTTAGGGATAATTATTTTGACCGCTTGGTACGAGCGGCTTTATGAGGCGCTTGTCCATCCACGGAAACTTCCATTTGTCCGTCGTACGTTCGATCTTCAAGAGCGACATGAACTAAAAATTTGAAATTAGCTTATTTCTGAAATTGAATGTCTTTGACCATTTTACAGTTTTGAGTCGTATTGAAAACACTTGTTATCCGCTTGTGATCCTATCTTTATCATCTGGTCACTGGTCTGGTACTAAAGGGGAGAGGGAGGGTTAGCCCAGAGCAAATGCCTTCGACGAAATTAAGTAGTGTAAAATAGTTAAGTGGTGTAAGAAAAGAAGTGTAAAATTCGGGTATCAATCAATTTCATTTTGTAAATTTCTTTTCCTTTACATTTTAGATTCATAAAATTTCAATGTCTCTATTAAAGCTTGAGAGGACATACAAAACGCATTATTCCTACTTTTAAGAGCATGGAAAATCAATGAATATTTCCACATGATTCAAAGAATGGATTGGATTCATAAAAGACTTTTGGCATTGCAAATTTTGGAATAAGAAGGAGTTTTTTTCCTTCCAAAACGAAACTATCTTTAGTGATTTTAATAACTATCTTTATATGTAGCTTTTAAGAAATAAATATTATAATAAATTGAAATTTAGGAATATATTTTAATGCATTTATGAAATAAATACCAATTTCCTTCCAATAAAACCAGGACTTTAAATTTACTGCATATAGCATTAACCAGAAGGATACCATGAAAGAAATAACATATGCTGTTGGATTTATTGTATGCTCTAATTGAATGAAATTATATTGTTTTATTCATGTTTCACAAAATTCTATTGAGACAAAAGAGGCACGAATTTGCAATAGATTTGAATAGTACTAACAAAAAAGAAAAAGAAATTGTTACACTGAATGTCCAAAATGAAAACAATATTAAGAAAGGAAAAGATTAACAAAAGATATTTCAATAGCCAGAATAAAGGCTTTTATAGTCTAAAACTGAATTTTTGACTCTAATCTAGATTATATCATCGATCTACAATAAGAAAATTTATTTGATTTTTACTTTCTAGTTTACACAATACAGAGAAAATATAGTAAACGTCAAAAATTCGAACTCGATATTTTGACGAATCTTCACATTTTAGACCTCCTTGAATTCGAAAAATAAATTTTTGAAAAATATCCGTCTGTCTGTCTGTGAAAAAGATAACACAAAAACACCTTGAGCTAAACAAATGAAATTTGTGATACTGTCTTTACACTAAATTTACAGATTTCTATCAAAGTTTGAGTAAAATTTATTCAGAGGAAGTACGGCTGTTCAAATATAATATAAAACAAAGAGGTCATTTATAGATAAAATTAAGTACACAGAATTAATACCTCTAGTGTATTAACTTGCCATTTTTGAGCCGAATTCAAATAAGTACTCTACTTTCAAAAATATATAAATGTGATAATTCAAGAACGCAATGATTTAAATGTATTACATTTGTCTTGTGATTTTGTAACTACAAGTACAGTGTTGTGTCAGATGTTTATTTCATTTGGTTGGGAAAAACCTGCCCAAAACACAAATTCTATTTTTCGGATACTATTACTATCATTTTGGAAACTCTTAAGAGTTAATCGCCAAGAATGGGATGATAAATTCAATAAAAATGCTAAATTCACTCCAAAAGTCAATAGTTTGTTAACTACTTTGCACCAATGCCACGTAAGGCGTTTTCTGGTATGACGAGTTTATTAGAATATATGCCGGAAACATTTTGGAGAAAACATTATCGTTGGTTTAGAAATGAAATTACTAGTAAAACTCTTTAGTATAGTGGAAACAGAAATAGTAAATCCTAAAAGGCCTCAATTTTGGCCATGAAAACACTGATTTTTAATTACTTCTTTCGTTCGCATCAAAAAGTGTTCCAATTATATCATGGCCAGTTAGAGCTTCTGCAGCAAATTCTTTTATACTTAAGCTCAAATCGGTCCATCAGATATTGAATAACGTCGAAGTAGAATGCATCAAGAAAATAAACTCCATGACATTTCCTTTCAGATTTATTTTTTATGCTTTAACTTACTAAGTGGTTGTTTGGCAACATGCTATGCTCAAATCGGAAAAAAAATTAGTACAATCACTGCAAATTAATTTGATGTTCGTATACACTTTCCTTGATATTATTTTCTGTTAAATATTAACAACAATAAGCAATTAATTTTTAATTGTTCTGCATTATTTGTGAGTGCTCTGAGGAACGTACTTTTTTAGTAGTAACATGCATTTTGAAACACACGGCAGAAAAAAAAACATTCTAAAGTATTAAAGTCAGAGTTCTCCAAATAATCTGTTCTACATAATTTCCAAAAGCTTATAATAATTTCAATTTATCCGTGTTCTAAATGTTCTTAGTTATTTTTAATCATTTGAACTCTCAGACTTTTTTACTTTTAGTACTTGTTTTCGATAAACTTATGAGTTCTTATATCCCTACACATATTCCACGCATTGAAATTAAAAATGTCTTCCATTCTAAAGCTATAAGAAAACCAAGACAAAATTCCACTCTAAAGCTATAAAAGTGCAAAAATGCTTTAATACGGCTTCAATGTTTTCTGCCTTCCTGATCGGAACGCACCAGTACTTTTTTATACGCATCTTATAAATCCAAACATTTTCTTAATCAAGAAGATAATCATATGATTTCCAACTAAACACAGTTCTCCTTTCTGGAGAAAACAAGTTCATACACATTTGAAATAAAAAGTTCATACAACATAAACATAATTCTATATGGCTAAAACTAGATATCTAGCTTATATGCATTCTTCTTATATATTTAACCAAATAAAAGGGACTTTTTCCATTATTTTCTTTTAAAAATTTCAAAAATTCATAGATAAGATACAACCTTTTACAGACACTCTAATTGGATGTCGAGAGTTATAAATACATTATTCACAGTTTATTCACGAGCGAAAAGCAATGAAATACTTAAAAAGTTAAAATTTATTTAAATCCCTTAAGAAACATTGCATAATTTTTGTCTTCCTGCTATTCTTCAATACTATAATAAAGCAACTTTTTTTAAACATATTCATTGTAAGCAAAATACCTCTATGGAAATAATAAACTTAAAATTTATGTTAAGAAGAAAGTAACTGTAAAGCTTTGCGAATCCCGAAACGAATTTAGTATGCAAAAATTGGCACTTTTTCTTTTGTAGGCGAGAAAAGTTTGCCTCCCAAATTAAGAATTCGCCTGATGTTTTATTAGTGCATTAAACGTTTACAAAATTATCTTCAATATTTTCGATCTAATAACGTATAGAAAACTGTATCTCATGAGATATTTAGCGACGGTTTTAATCTCAAAACAGGGAAAGTTAGCAGTGCCTCTTTTAATTCTCATGGCACCGCAAGTGCGGGGGGAGAGGAATTCTATCTGGCAAACAACGAGGATAATCTACAAAACCTGATTACGCGTTAGCTTTCCAAGTGGGTTTGGTTCAAGATCTAAAGTGTAGGAATCGCTGGAATCGCCCCATGAGACCGTTGCCATTTCTTTTTCGCTTAAAACTATCCTCTTTCCACTTTAGAACCGTTCCTTAACTCTGGAATATTTGTCAGCGTTGGGGAGAAAGCTTCTTGCATCTTCGGTGAACTTTAAATAATAAATATCAAACTAAATTTGCAAAGAGGCATCGAATTTAAGCCAGAGCACTATTTAACAAATATACGTGCTGTTTGTCTGGATTCAAAAATGCGTTTATAGGTGTCACTGCAATCGCTCGAAGGCTATGGCCATTAAAGACATGAATTTTTCATTTAACAGACGACTCACTTACATTCGGAATCTGGCAACAGAAATGCGTTATTTGTTATGCGATGTCAACCTGTTAGATGTCGAATAACGGGCGAACGAATTTTCTATCGAAATGCTCGATAAAGAGATAAAGAAGAGAGTAGAGGAGAGAAGGGAGTTGAAAAAAAATGGAGGAGGAAGTTTTCAAAATGCGAATTTCACTTCTGATAGTCAAAGTAGCGTATTAATATTTACTGCGCTTCGAACATAACATCGTTTTGATGTGCCTACGTTTGTCTTTTCAAAAGTTCTAGAAATATTATAAGTGGTAGAGTGGGTTCTAGAAAAGGGTAGATATATTAACGCAATTCTTTTTACGTAGGAGTCGAAAATGAAATTTTGTAATTCAGAAGCTAAAAATGGAAGAAGAGGGGAGGGGAGAGTTGAGTTGAGTTGAGTTGAGCTGTGCTGGGTAGTGTTGTAGCATCAGCTACAGCAGAAAAAGAAACTAATCCCACTTTTGCTACATTCGTCTTATAAATCCAAAAGGAAAATTTTGCGAAAAGGAAATCTTCAGCGAATTCATGCAGGCATTAATTTAAATGTGAAGTTGTTTCCTGGAAAAGCAAAAGTTTGTTAGATTCTCAACGACAAAGGATTGAAAAATAAAGATATACTCATGCATATTGAACGCCTTGAAAAATAACACCGAACTTCGCAAAATTTTGCCTTTGAAGATAGTTCTTGCGCGAAGAACATGTGATTAAGACAATGAAGTTCGCTGCAGTACAGATGCTATCACAAGGTACACACTTTGATTCGAATATCGAATCGGATTAGAATGGAAGTTTCACTGTACAAAGAAACGTCGTTTTTACATCGAAAATATACTTCATATGAATCAAATGCTGAGAAAGATAATATTAAGACTTCCTGTCTTCGAGGAGTAGAAATTTCATGTTATGCATATGTATGTTTGATCCCAAATCCTTTGCTTGCCTCCAAGGATTTCATATTTTCTTTTGCATGTCAGAAGAGCATTATATAAATATAAATAAAAATCTAAATCAGGTTCAGATTTCCTTTCTTTTTTTGTTATTGATATAGATTGTTTGAAGCTATATATTTTAAATATTCAAATGCCTTCTTTTTTTTCTGCCAACACATCCTACGTATATAAATTATATGCAGAAAACAGCTGTAATTTTTTTAGTACAAGAAACCATTCTAGAGTTATTTCAAATATTGAAATTAGCTATATTTTCTTATATATGCGTATTTTTAACAAGAAAAAGCCTACGTTCCAAGCTAATTATT
This sequence comes from Argiope trifasciata, assembly GCA_026543055.1. Taxonomy (NCBI): domain Eukaryota; kingdom Metazoa; phylum Arthropoda; class Arachnida; order Araneae; family Araneidae; genus Argiope; species Argiope trifasciata. The sequence goes on from JAPMOQ010013727.1 coordinate 27,053, forward strand.
TTTCAAAATTTTCACATTTTCTTCTTATATAAACAGTGATAGGAAGTTTTAGATTATGTCGTGTATAATTCACATTTATGTTTACTATACAACATTTTTCCAAAGTTGTATTGATATTTGCGAAATAATGTACAATACTAAACTTATTAGTGAGGAATTTCTTGCTTAAACAGCCAACTTACAATTTACAAAAACCTGAAACTGTAGAATATAAAAGATGAAAATGATGCAAATTTTTTTCAAAGCAAATTCAAAATTTTCATTTTATATAAATCCTTATAAATGTTGTATGAAACTAACACAGAGAACAAGCTGAAACCTGCATTTTAAAAGTATTATCCATCATAACATTTTACTATGAAATGAATATTATTTATCTCAATAAATTAATATTAAATTACATCTTCATTAGAGATTTCATAATTTGTATATAGATGGCGGCAGTTCTTTATTATTCATTTATATATACAGCCTTTTATTCTAAATTCCTTCATAATGTAAAGGTTTCCCAAAGTTAAAGCAGGATTTGAATTTGCCATCATTCTAGCAGTAAAGTTTTTGCAACCCTTTAAAAAAACGATTTGAAGGCTGATAGTTTAAGGTTTGTAAAAAGGATTCGTTAAACTGTAGAACAAAGGGTTGGCTCAAGATTTGAATTAAATAAATAGCACAGTTTTTCTTTGAATTGTCATATTTTATTTAATCTTAAAGTGCAATAATACATGGGGCAATTGGTCTCCATAGCAACACTGGCATATACAGTGAGAGTCAAAAGAAAGTAAAGACCCATGATTGATATAGAATATGTTTTATTTCAAATATATTAAAGATTTATAATATAAAATACAATTGATATATGCAATTGTTAACTCATTCATGTTGGATGCAACCATTTGTATATTTTTAATTAAATCAAAATGCAAAAAAAATTGAACTAAAGCAGAAAATTATCAGATTTCATGGGTCAAAAAAAGTAAACAAAGAACACTGAATCCAACAAAAACAAAGAAAACTGTAATATTGGTTTTCGTCTACAGTCAAGATTTCATCATTGCCTTTAATTGCCTATGCATAGCTGGAATAAGTCTTTTTGTTAGTTTGTGAGGTTTTTTTAAATCAATTTTTATGACAATTTGTTTCAAGCCTAATTTATTAGAAATGTTTCTTTGGCATACGTTTTTCTTAAGATATGTCCCTAAATTTTAAATGAGATATAGATCAGGTGACTGTGGAAGATGGTCCAAAGTCTTTGAAACACTATAGAGTTATTATTCTTTAAAAATCTTTAATGTTATTTATCATATTTATCATGTTGAAAGATCTAGCTTTGTGACAATCCCAAATTCGCAATACTAGAGGCAACAATTAAAAAAAATTTAAACTGTCTATTTTATTCATTGTAGATTTGACAGTCACTAAATTACAGACTCCTGCTACTAATATATACCTTCAGATCTTAACGATTACGCCCCCATATAAAATTGTCATAACTGAATACTTATAAATGGATTCTTCACTTTTAGGTTTCCATATTTTTGCGAGCTCCTGTGTGTCAAATAATTCAGTTTTTTTATTGCTATTGAATAAAATATTATTACAAAAATATAAATCCTCCTTAAGACCTTTTTGACAAACAACCGACGATTTTTCAGACCTAGTCCTCCTTACAACGCTTGTATTTATTGTCTTTGCTGATCTTTGGGGGAGGCTTAGAGATGTTTTAACAGCAGTTGAAGTTGGATTAGGTTTCATTTCTCATGATATTCTTCTCACTTCTGTATCCATAAGTCTTCTTGGTCTCCCTCTTCTTTGAAAATCTTTAATTTGTATTTGAAACATTTTTCAAGAAATTTCTTGAATGTTCAATGACTACATTTTTTTCTATTTCATGCGTAAGGATTTACCTTTTTTTTTTATCGTCAATTTTCTCATTTCTAGTAATATTTGTTTTTGGCTTGGTGGTAAGGTCTCGGCTTCGGAACCGGAGGTTTCAGGTTCGAGACTCGATTCTACCGAAGAACCGCCGTGTGAGGGGGTCTCTTGCACGTTAAATCTGTCAGGGCAAATATCCTCCCGTTAGTGTGGTGTGGTGTGGAGAGGGGGGTGCCAGTTCAGGTATCTTCCTAGTCATCTGATCTTGGTTCAAAATGACGAGGTCCGTCCCAGAATAACACTCGTGTTGCTTTAAATGGGACGTTAATATAACTAAACTAAGTAATATTTGTTTTCTCATTGAAAAATTTTCCGAAAGTTTCTAAAAATTTAAGTAAATTGAGACAGAGTATACAATTTTATCTTATATTATGATCCTCTGAGAAAAAAAAATGTTAGTATCTATAAAATTAAAACATTTGAAGGAGAAGGAATTATAAGTGTTTGCTTTTTTTTGACGCATACAATTAGATTTTCTTATATTCAAGTTGAATTATTTCTTTATGTGTATTATTTTAATTAAATCTTTAAGTTATTAGATTCTGCTTAAATAAGTTAATAATTGTATACATCTACTTCACATTATAAATCTATAATATATTTGTAATAACATACTTTTTAAATCAATCATAGGTGTTTACTTTCTTTTGACTCTCACTGTACGCACTCCTTTGTCTATATTTTCCATGACCTTTGTCTATATTTTCCATTTTTGCACAAATATGGAGGAATTTAGATGATGCAATTTTGAATTTCCTCATTCAAAGGGTACATGCCATTGGGCTTGTTGGCCCTTGATTTCAAATAATCCCAAAAAAAGGAATACAATGTTTTAAATCACACCAACCAAGAGTCCAATTTTCAAATTTCCGAACTATGGCAGATAAACTTTTCTTATTTTTGAAATATTGTTCGGCAATAAAAACTTGTTTTTCTACCATGAAAAGCTCTATTTTCACCAATCCCAAGCTATCAGTTATCAAATAATAGAGATTTCAGCACTTTTCTGCGTAAATGTTGGCAAATTCGCATCTTGTTTTAATTTTGGGACACCCTTTATAAAAAATGCAGTTTTAGGAAAGTGAATGAAGAAAATGATAATTTAAATTTGTACAAAAGGGAAGATGATCATGAATGCAAATGAAATATAACTTACTCTCTGCCCAATTGTTAGCATCTTTATCTATAAAATGTCAGTCGATTCAAGTAAAACAGTTAAGATTTGAATTTAAAAAATCCAATTATTCTGTTCGTATCTGCCCTGATATCAAATAGATGTTCCCAATTTTTTGGTTTTTGGTTTTTGCTTTCTTGCATATAAAGTATAATAAGGGCATTGTAAGAGTCAAAAAATTCAAAACTGAGATTTTTAAAGAAATCCTTGAATTCGAAAATCACATTTTTAGAAAATGTTTGTTTGTCTGTGACAAAGATAATTCAAAAATGCTTTGAATTGGACTAATGAAATTTAGTATATGGTCTTTATACCAGTTTCGTAGATTTGTATCAAATTTTGAATAAAGTCTCTTTAAAGGATGTCTGTCTATACGTCTGTTCGAATATAAGTTAATAAGGATAACTGCAAAACGAAGAGAGTTAGATAAAAATCTGTTAACATATTTGATATTCATAATGTAGAAACAGTTTTGAACTAAATACGACGATTGATAGTCAGTTTATCAGTACTGTGCATTCTTGAGATTTGAACTCTGGACTATTGGACGTTAGCGGCGAAACAAAACCTCCAGACAAAAGTGTACATTCATATCCCGAGATTGTCATCTGGCTTTTAAACTTACCACCACATTAATTAATTTAAAGATTTAAAGATGTTTTTTTAAGAATTCGTTCTTTCCATCTTTTTGTATAGTATAATGTTGCTCTAATTTAAGAAATAATCTCTATTAAATAGCCTTATTTCCTTGAATATTAATAAACATCATTATTATGCTTTTGTTATTATTAATTTTTAAGTAAAATTACCAGATATTAAGATAAGTCTGTGACTTACAGTTTGAATTGGAGTTTTCCCTGATTGTACTATACCATTTTGACATCTTTTACTTAGTATTACTAAGAAGGTCTTAGAGGAAATTCTGAAAAATGCCTTCTCTCTCTTTTCTAAATAGATTTTTTCCTTTATTTCCAAAAAAAAAAAAAAAATTGGAAGTTAATACTTTTAATTTACCCAACCATTTATGCAATATGTTGTCAGAAGAATAAGAATCCATAGAATTTCATTCTCAAGAATTTATATAAGCGAGATCCGCCCTTACTATTAGAACAATACCATTTCAAAAATCCTAAAACTTTCAAATCAGTATATGGATTAAGTTAATTACTACACTGCTTAACATTTTGACAATATTCAGGATTGTGCTTCTTGACATTAATTCAGCAAAATTTATAAGTACGTATATTGTACCAAAATAACTATCGTTGACACTATATAACATTTTGAAAATTTTGTAAATTTGTAATTCAACTGATAAAATAACAATCCTGAAAGGAAGCATAAATTAAAAAAGGAGGGTCAAAAATTGTGTAAATATTATCTTCCAGATTTAATTTGTGAGCAAGTTACAGGATTTCTTCTGCAGATACAGGCATAGTAATTTTTGAGACAGAAATGCAGTCATTCCTGCCAGATATTGTTGCTTGGAAATGCAAAAACTCGTTTGAATTCTCGTTTCATGAAACATAGAAAAAAAATGCAATTAAAATTAAAATATTCATTTTTACCTGTTACTTAATCCGAATGAAGGACAAATAATTTAACATGATTTATTGGATTCAGTAGTTTAACTGGCATAATCGTCCCAAAAATAAACCCAAGTTCAGAACATTCTACTAAATTTACTTTACATTTATTTCACTTCAACAAAATCTATATGATTAAAATAATTAGAACAACAAAAAAAGACAACTCACTAGCCTCAGATACTAGTCCAATTTCGCAAATTTTTACTTCATATAAAAATTCAGGAGTTCTAAATAAGTTTGTCTCTTCTTCAGTTTACAATATAAAATATAGCAAACTGAACTACTAATTGATTGTTGATGTTATTCTTATGGGAAAATATGCATGAAAGAATCTCCCAAGCTATTCTATCGTTTCGATTTTGCCAATTTTTACTTCATATGATAACACACATGTGCATTCAATGCCCACCTGTCCAAGCCTCCCCATTTTTGAGAAAGATTGCAAAATAAACAATCTATCCTTGATTGCGCGAGCTTTATTAGTCAGGTATCTTTTATAGTTAATCAAACCCAGCCCTTTACGTTTATTGTGTAAATAAAATTTACAATAATACTTTTATTTAATTAAAAAAGATGTCATTTATCAAAGTAGTTTAATATAACTGCATTAATGCTGTTAATAAGGTGGACAAATAGATAGTCACAGAAGGTAATTAATACCTAAAATTAATAATTTTTTAATTTGGAAATCTGAATTGTGGACATATTTAACATCTTGCTGTCGATAGAAACTATGTCTTTAATTCTGATTTATTAAATAAAAGCGAATTTTTCTCTCCTAGCAAATATTTTTCGGAATTTTGGGTCAATGTCATTTTTTTTTTTTCCTTCCTTAAATTTATTTTATTTACACACGCAGTTTTACTTTGTTTTAGAAGTGATAAGGAAGTGGGAATTCACGATCGAAAGAACGGATCAGTTTTAGAACTGAAATTAATTACAGATGAAAACGAAAAAACATTTTGAAATTGGTTTTGTTGGATATTTGAAAGAACAGCATGCGTTTTAGCAATTTGAATATAATTTCAAATTACATTTTCTATATAGTCTATATTTTCTCTTATAAGTCTGGAGCGTCACTCTTATATTACTTTTTGTTGTTTTCTTAAATAAAAAGTATTATCACGTGCCAATCAAAAGCCTATCTAATTACAAAAAATTAAATCAATAATAATGATAATCAAAGGGGAAAGTTTTCATTTTTATTGTTACATCAAATTAATTACCTTAGTTTCCGAATTTAATTATTTAAAAATCCTGTTAAAAGGAGAAGCTTGAAGTCTAATTAGTGTTAGTTTTTTTTGTTGTTGTTATAAAAAGTTTCATTAATTTAGTGTCCTTAAATATATGGCATCATAACAAATTAAAATACATCGTTTTTTTTACCATAGGAAATTAGCATCCTTCTAGTTAAAAGATATATTTCGTTCTTTAAACATTCTTTGCCCCACCTGGGATTTTTTCCCCTCCAAAAAAAAGCACCCTTCCTTCAGCTCTTTTGAAAAACATCCACCAATAAGTAGTTAACGAGACTTTCCTGTGAGTTACAAACTACTTAAAACTTAAACGTTTACTTTTTGTGAACCTCATCTATGTTAAAAACAGGCTCTTTGCAAAAGTAGCGCTTGTCCATACCTCTTCATCTACTTCTTTTTCGTCTGCCCGCGAACCTCCCAGCAGTTTTGGGAGAAAAAAAATTCCTCAAAACATAAAAAAAATGCCCAAGCTCTAATGACCGAATCGTTGAGACTAATGAGGGGATGTCTAAAAAAACATCTAAAAAGATGGAGCAACTAAAAATTAAACCAGACTCATATACACTGCCTCTGACTGGTCTTGCCTAACCTCAGTATGCCCCGGGAGTGTTGAGGGAGGATTTAAAAAATAAATAAAATAAAGAACTGATTTTTTTAGTTGTTTTTAAAGCCAAAATGAGTTGGATGGGAATCTGGGGGAGGTGGGTGTTGCCTTTAACGAGGGTCTAGTATTTCTTCCCCTACCACCCACCCCTTTACTTTCCAATAACTGTGTCAAAGTCAATAACCTGCTAAAGGGCAATCGTGGTTTATGGAAGGAGATGGATTTTTTTTCCTCCGCACTTTTTCATCTTCTTTTATCTTTGATGTTTAAAAAAAGAAAAAAAAAATGTGATTTGATCTTTGAAGTCAGTTTTCGTACTGTCGCCTTCGCAAGAGATTGAATTTGGTAATGAGGAAAGATTTTCTTGGAAAAGACTTTACGCTCAGATTTTGAGTAATATAATTTTGCTTTGGAGAATGAAAAGTGAATATTGTAAAAGAAAAGGTACTTAAGGCCGAGATTTTAATACCTTTTTGCCAAAGACCACTCAGATTGGAAGTGCTGTAGAAAGCTAAGGAAAATTGTTGCAGTCACCATGACTAGTGCAATCAATTCGCATGACATCACAATAAGTATGACTAGTGGAATCAATTCACATGACATCACAGAAAGTATGACTAGTGGAGTCAATTCATGTCGCATCACAATCATCATGACTAGTGAAATCGATTCATGTGACATCACAATAATGACTATTGGAATTGATTCATGTAATATTACTGATATTATAACCAGTAGAGTCAATTTATATAACATCATCAGAGTCATTATGACTAATGAAGTCAATTCAATTGACATCACTGTGATTAGAACAAATGGAGTCAATTCATGTGACATCACAGTCATGAGGACTAATAGAGTCAGCTCATATAATACTACTGATATCATGACCAACGGAGTCAATTCATGTGACATCACAGTAAGTATGATCAATGGGAACAATTCACGTGACACCGTAGTCATTAATATCAAGTGGAAACAATTTACATGACACCACAGTCATTAATGACCATCAGAGCAGAGCTCCAGTTATTATTTTAAAAACTGCTTCTAGCTTTTAACGTTGTCTAGTTGTTTTTAGTGGTGCAATGAAAACGGAAAATAAATGAACAAATATAAGGAAATATGAGAGAGATAAGAAACCTGGAGCTGCTCTGAGATCAAGCCTAGAAAGCTTGAAAATTCTGTCACTACGCAATAGGAGAACAATAGCGGAAGAGAAAAAACTAAGATTCATGCGATTGACTTCTGCGATAGCTGAGTAGCTGTGGTCAAAGACTAAGTTTATCGTAAGGAAGACTGTGAGATACTCTTTTTTTCCCGTCACCCCAGACTTACCCTTGATCTCTTGGTTTGTGGTTCTTCTCTGTTTATTTTTATCACGCGGTTTTAGTTTCAGTTTAGCATTTCTTTGAAGAAATCTTATTTGCTTAAATGCACATTCGTATTTTTTGAAGTCATTTAATCGAAAAAAATTCGTCGATAATATTTTATTGTGATATAGTTAAGTGAATTAAAATATATTATGAAAATTACAATGAAAAGCTGTGAGAATTTTAAAGATAAAGTTGTTTTTTTTAAAGATATTTCAATTCTATTATGGTTTTTTTTAAAAACTGCTCCTTTCAGAGTTTGCAAGCGACCACTGCCAATTGATTTATACGGGAGCACATATTTTTGTCCCTTTTTAAAAACGGATTTTGGAATTGAACTGAAAGACTGTTGAGCCAGTAAAGGTTTGATCAATTTCACCAGTTTGCTGAGTCAAATTAGATGACAAGCTGAAAATACAAAACTTGAAGGAACTTAATGAATCTGGGTAATCTTCAAATTATGATACATCCGAGTATTATAATCTTTAATAGGCAATTCAACATTCAGTCAGTTCTACTTTTCGAGTCTATATAGATAATTTTATTTACTTTCTCAGATACTGCCTAGTTTTTTTTTTGACAGCTAAAGTAATCCATAAAACCATCATTGCTAGGCCTATGATAATTGTCCAAATACAACATGTAGCATTTAAATAAATTAGAACCAATGTCCTAATTTGAATAGAAGATACATTCAATCCCGGAAATCGATTCTTACAGATGCCCATTTAAACAACCTGTACAACCTATAAGGACTATTTTGGTGTCAATCTAATCTACTTTTACTTATTTCTTTCAAACATAGTTAACTGTCTATCATTTTATTCCCTACTCTTTCTGCCAAAAGTTGTACCATCTATTGCCAATCATCAAGCAAATCACCATTGATTTATGCCAATTCTTTCATTTAGTGTTCCATATTTACCAAGTCCAGCATATATTAACTATAAACAATATCATACTTCAATAAAAGCCTCTGTCTGAATTATCTCCTCTATTTAACAAATTATATAAGCATTAACATTTTTAACACCAAAAAATTAATGTTTTAAGAAAAATAATCGAGTTGCGCAGCTTTAAATTTCTCTATTTTAGGACAGTCAGCGATTGTCTTAAAGAGACGCAGGGCACTGATTAACAAATTTCCCCTGTGGTAGCTCTGAAATGGTCTAAAATATGGCTGTTTTAGATGTTAAGATACAATCAACTTTAGTAACAGAATCTGGCTCTATCTTTTTAAAAAAATTTCAGTATGTGGAGACTTTTACTAAATACGACTAATAGAACGGAAGAAAAGCTATACAAACTTTTGACAACGTAATTTTTTTTTCAGCATTTTATTTTTCAAAAATACTTTAAGTAAATACGCGCATGCAAAGAATCAGCAGAGTAAAATAAAAATTTATTTTGAAATTCGAAGTTCGAGACACATGGAATCATTATTACAACAAAGTGCTTCAAATCTGGATTAAATTTTGAATCCTTTCTTAAACTGTCCAGAAAGTACCGATCCAAATTCTCTCTCTCTCTTTCTATGAAAAACACATTTCAATAAAAAAAAGTTAGCGTCATCATTTGAAAATTTATCACTGCCACCGTAACTCTTAGAGCTTAATTGTTACTTCTCATATGATTCTTGAGCTCATAGTTTTAAATGCTCCGGAAAAAATAATTTTATTCCGTTCTTGTGAATGCTATGATTGTTATTGACTCATATATCGGAATAGGTTTCCTTTTTTTTTCTTTTCTTTTTTTTCCGTAATCACTTGGTACATTCTTCATCCCTGTATCAGATTTATTTTTCACTTTATCACCTTGCATCAGAATGTTTTCACTTCTATTCATATGCTCTTTTATGTAAATTTTCGAATATAATTTAACATGATAAAAAAGCAACGGGAAGCTTTAGGAAGATGAAATTCGAAACACAGATTTGACATCTATGGTGAGGTCCTTATTATAATCTCAGCTAAATTCAATAACAGATTGACTGTCTATTGATCTAATCTTTCAAAACCATGTAAATGCGATAATTTAAAAATACAATGACATAAATCTATCAAATTTGGCATGGGATTTTGTAACTAAAAGTACAGTTTTGTATTAAATTTTTGTTTCATCCGGTAGATAAAAACGTATCTAAAAGCAAATTTGATTTTTTGTTTAATATCAACAGCAAGCCCGGAATTCATCGACAAATATCTTTCCAAGGTTCACCCAATAGACTCATTAAAAATGCCAAATTCAAGTGAAATGTTAATATTTTGATACTATTGCACTCTTGTGCCATGTAAGTTGTTCTCTGATATAATAAGTTTATTAGAAAGTACATAAAAAATTTAGGGGATACCACTTTCGATATTTGTATAGCTTGCCAACGGATTCTGCAACCCTACGCGCTTTTGCGCATACTTTAGGATGGGTTTAATTCGACAAAATAGGAGTGAGAGATAAGGCAAAAGAAGGAGATGTTTGCATTTGGCAATAAAATTAATTCCTGAAATGCTCCCATCCTTCTGCATTTCACCCCTTAATGAAATAGAATCTTCAGAAAATTGTCGTCTTAGGATACTAAATGAAACAGTAATTCCACTATTACTGTCATCCGCCCCAGCAATTGCAATTGCTTATTTCAAAATGAATTGAAGAAAATAAAGTATATAGAAAACTATATTACTTCGGAATTACTTCTCCTTCTAGGGTACTTTTCAAGTTTTGTTGTTGGTCGATCAAATAAACAATCCTTTAGTATAAAACAGCAACGACGCTTATTCAACATGAAGACACTAACACAAAGACGACATATATATAAACCGCCGAGACGAAGATAGGCAACACACTTTACTGTACAAAGTAACCCCAAGCAGTAATTGGTAGCAATAACAGCTACAGCGACCAGACATTCATTCAGCAGAAGGAGGGAATTCGTGAAGCTTCATTCTACGGACTCTCCAAACGTCTGCGATTCTCCATTGTCTCCTTGCTTTAACTGCATCCAACTACCGACACACTACTACACAACTGGCTGTTTCTCACAGAACTCAAAGCTGTCTCCATAATAAATACCAGGACTCGGCACACAGTTCAGTCCACCAATCCCTTATCCCTTATCTCCACTATTCCGTCATTGCTTTGTTATCCTCTCGACAATTAGTTTCATGACTACAACCGATTACAGATTGAGACTGTCGGCATTTTATAGTCCTTGGGAGGCGGGTAGAGAAAGTTTTGGACCAATCTCATATATCTTGTTGAATCGCTAAAATTCTCGAAATTTCCAGTAATACCTAATTTGTCGCCAAAGCCATCAAATGTGTCATCAAGTATCGTCAAGCTTTGAGATCATTGACATGACTCTGGATCAACACCCAACAGAGCTGATCGTAAAAAGTCATTGAACTAACCATGCTGGGAAGCAACTTTACAAGTTTGTAACAATACGTTAAGAGTTTTTTCTATCATTAATTAGTTATTTAATTAATTTATATATCCTGAAATATAAACGTTTGGAAATGTTATTACTAAACTGAATTATTACTTCAAGAAAAGTAATGATTTCCTTTAGCTGTCAGGTGCATAATGCATATAAAATAATTACACATTTTTGAAGCACCAGAAAAATATTCTTTTCCTGCTGTTCTTTTCATTCTTTGCACGAAATAAATCCCAAATGATTATAATCCGAAAGGTTATTTTATTCACCTCAAAACATTAGATTAAGAACAATTCAATTTATTCTCCCATGCAATAGTTTTTGAAACTAATTAGTATTTCTTTCCTTCGGCGATTGTTGAAGGCAAGTAAAAATCTTTTTTCGAATTCTCTTAAATTAGCAAGCTAATTATGTTTAGAGAATAGCAAATACTTAATTACAAAGTTGCTTCGAAGCAATTACGTTGTTAAATAGAAAACACTTTTTTTTAGTGATATTTTTATCTACCGTAATAGAGATCATTGGAAAAATGCTGAAGAATTTACAGGAAGAATTTCAATTATTCGTCAAGTATTTGATCAAGAAAAAAAATTCAAGGATTTAATATTAAATTAAATCTGAATAAATTACTGTAGTATAATATCGTCCGTGAGAAACTGTAACGTATTATACTGAAATTTTAAAACTGAAAGACACTAATTTATTAAAAAGAAAAGCATTTTAAGTATATAACCTTTGACTAGATAGCCTATTCACTCAGTGTAACTTAAAAAAGATTCCTCTAAAAATTGAAAAATGTATAAAAGTGTATTTTCTTATATTTCTTCAATTTGAATGCGCTTTTCATATTTTTAAAAAAAATTATTATAGTCATGTGGGAACATAATGTGGTTTGGTGGTTTCGAAACCTCAAAATTCAAGGGCAGAAAACTATACCAAAATATTAAACATTTTCCATATTTATAACTAAATTTATGTTGGATACAAATTTTTAACATGTTTTTTTGGCCCTTTAAATCAGTATTTCCGGATATTTAAATGTCCACTTCCGGTTTACAGATCATTACGAAAATATTAATATCTTGCCTTCTGATTAACGTAGACACAAAAGTAAATTTGTTTTGGATATCTCAAAAACTGGTCTATCCAATTAAATAATTTTTGAAAAATGTCAAGTATTTTTTCAAAAATGTCAAGTACTTTTCAAAAATTTACCTATTCAATGTGTTTGAATACTTTAAAACCAGTGTAAGCCGTTTTTCACACACACACAAAAAAAAATTAGCTACGAAACAAAAAGTTTTGAAGACTGAAATCATGGTCCAAAATCGTCACTATTCTAAATATTGATGATTGCGAAATATGAGATTGAAATGTGAGAACATGATATTTTTCCGTAGAATTTCTATAGAAAAAAAAATGTTCTTACATAACTTGAAACTTTTTAGATAGCAGATTTCTATTTTTTTTTTGTAATTACTCAATAATATTACAAAATTATAGTAACATTTGTGATGAGGGTGTCTATTTATAAAGAAACTGAGGTAACTGCCAACAGCACTCTCAACGTGGCAATTCCTATAATTAAATCAGAGGAAATGATTACCTCAAAACTTTATCGCATACTCTGAAATAGACTTGTCATGCCAGAGATCACCCTAAGTGGTACTGGCGTAAAATAATTACGAAATATTAACTGTTGCCGTGGATTCTGCATTCTTATTGCATATACCGTGGCATACTTGGCGATTAATCCCTTTCGTGTCTTAATAGCATCTGGAAATCGAATTTGTGCTTAGAGTTTTTCTCAGCGGTCGAAACAAAAATGTGACACAAAATTGCATCTCTAATCCTATATAAAAATTGATATATATTAGTTAAGTCAATACAATTGTGGTTTATCGCGTTTACATGGTTCTAAAAATACAGATCAACAGATAGTCAACCCGTTGGTGACTTTTACTTAAAATTTGACACTTGTCTACAGTATAGATGTCAAATCTGTGTACCGAATTTTAACTATCTAGCTTTCTTCGTTTCATATTAAATCTATGCACCGAGTTTAATCGTTCTGGCTTTCTTCGTTTCGTATTAAATATTTGTATTGAATTTTATCCAAGCAGTTTTCTTCGTTTCGTATTAAATCTGTGTACCGAGTTTTATCTTTTTAGTTTTCTTCGTTTCGCATTTATCGTTGTAATTTAAATACATAGAGCCGGACAAAAATATACAAATGGATCTGAACAAATTTTTATAAAGACTGGATACCAAATTTCATCTAAGTGGATCATATTGTTTTCGAATTATTTTTGCCAGAGACAGATAGACAGAAGAACATTTTCTAAAAATGTGTTTTTTGAACTCGATAAGAGCTCTAAAACGTGGAGTTTTGTCAAAATCTCGAGTTCAAATTTTTTGGCGGTTTCTATACTTTATCTATAATAGATATACGGCAGTAAAAGTTGTGTTAAAATATCTTGAAAACAGTTAAAATTCAGTTCTTAATGTCCAATTTTACTATACAAAGCCAGAAAATATATATATCTTTAATGTTTTGGAGCTCGGTGTTTTTTTTTTCATTCAGTTACAAGTAAATACACTTATCAGACGATAAATCTCGTCTTTAAATAGAGATTTCATCGTTACTTTTATGCTCGATCTTTTAGAAAATGCCTGGAAGCGATAGACGTCTGGGTTTATCAAGCGCAAATGTAAAAAGGAAATCGCTTGTCCTCCAATGTCTATAAAGTCTACAACATTCATATATCTTCTTTATACAATATGCGTGCTCCGTCAAGAAAGAAAAAAAAAATGCATTGCACCCAAAATTAATTCATATCTTCTATGGATAGAAGAGATTAAACATGGTGTAATATAGTGGAATAAAAAAATATTTAGAATTGTATGATATGTACATTTTGTAAGCATATACTTTGTTTTCAAATTTGCAGAATGCTCTTCTTATTTCGGATATCATGCTTTGTACTACAGTAAACTAGTGATCTGCACTCGCCGTGTTAGAGGTCAAACAAATTCTTATTGTTGAAATTATAAATTTAATAATAATACTTCAAAATAAGAAAGGGAAATGTAATGTTACAGTACAGCGAAATTAGACATTTCTCACACATTTGTACCCTCTGCATTAAAGTGATTACTTCAAAATCTAAATGATGACTTCTTGAACTTCATCGGAGTCATGTTTATTTAAGAATGCATTCAAATAGGTGACCAGCTGGAATGATATCCCCAAAACTTTCTCGCATACTCTCTAATAAAGATTGTATCTCACAGAAATTGGCAAGATATTGGTGTACAATAGTAACAAAATATCAACTTCAGGTCTTAATTTGGCCTTTTTGTTGAATCTATCATGCGATCCTTGGCAAGTTATTTGGGTATTAAGCCTACGCATGCAGTCGATAGCATCTAAAAATCGAATTTGTGTTTTAGATGACTTTTTCCCAATCGATTAAGCAAAAATGTGTTACAAAAACTATGCAAAATAAACAAACTACAGTAACAACATGCAACAAAACAAACTACAGTAACAA
>JAPMOQ010013727.1:41977-73852 GCA_026543055.1 Argiope trifasciata
ATGCAACAAAACAAACTACAGTAACAACATGCAACAAAACAAACTACCGTAACAACATGCAACAAAACGAACTACAGTAACAACATACAACAAAACAAACTACAGTAACAACATACAACAAAACAAACTACCGTAACAACATGCAACAAAACAAACTACCGTAACAACATACAACAAAACAAACTACAGTAACAACATACAACAAAACAAACTAAAGTCACATAGTAAATTTAACATTTAATGAACTCATTACAATTTAACATAAAATTACTCAATTCAATGTGAGTTATTCCCTTTATACGTTTCAAAAAGTACAAATCAATACGTAATTGAACTCGGCTCAAAGTCTGGTAGGTGTCTACACTATAGATGTTAAATGTGTGCTTAATGTGTGTTAAATGTGATAATCGAATTTTATCTATCTAGCTATATGATTATAATGATTTTGTTTTTTGATTCGAATAATCAAATCGATGTATTTCCTCTGAACAGATTTTATTTAAAATGTGATAGAAATATGCAAATTTAGTGCAAAGACCTTATACCAAATTTCAACCATCTAACTCAAAGAAGTTTTTTTTTTTATTTTTTAATTATCTTCGTCATAGACAAACAGACATTTTTCATAAATATGTTTTCCGAACTCAACTCCGTCTAAAACACAAATATTTGTCAAAATCTCGAGTTCGAATTTTTTGACTACTACTATACTTTACCCATACTATATATACTAGAAAAAAAAAATGATTCAAAATTTAAAAGATCTGAGTTGTATTTTTATAATATTGAGTTTAATCAGAAAAAAATAAATGTTGCATAAAATATTAACAATCCGGGACATAGCAAATTTAAATAAACCGTCTTATTCCCAGTAAAATTAAGGCCCTTGTTTCGAAATGAAAGTTAATTATCAAATGCCTTTCAAAGAATTTTAATGTGGAAAAACGAATTCATCTGCATTCTATTGATGCTAATTTCTAAAAAATTTTATGAGTCAGTTCAGGAAAATTAGCTTGACTTTTTTCATTATACCGAAAAAGAAATCTTGATTCTCGTAATTCTCATTCATGTACAGATTTAACATGTCTTTAGCAGGTTGTGACATATATTTTAAGTAATTATCCAAATTAAAGATCCTACACCCCAGCCAAGCCCACATACGGATTTCATTTGCTTTAATTAATTTTTTTTTTAATTTTGTTAAATAAATTATATATATATATATATATATATATATATATATATATATATATATATATGAAATAAATTTATATATATATATGTATATATATAAACTAAGTAAGAAGGAATACAACCTAATCAAAATTACAAAAATAGAAAAAGAATCCCAGCTTGAAGTCGTTTTCAAGGGTCACCCTCAGGCAAGGATTCAAAATAAGATATTTTTTCTGGGAAGAAATTGGTCAGTGTCCAACAGTATTGACCCCACGTAAACCGGAAACCATAAAATTAAGGCAAAAGAAACATACCAATATTTACAGCAAAATCACAGAAACAAAGCAACATTAAAAACATCACCAAATAAATCAGAAATATATAAAAAATAAAGCAACATAAGTATTTTCACCCAAAAATTAAAACAATCCACCTAATAAATTAAGAAAACAAAAAGGGAAAGAACATACCAGCAACAGGCGAAGAAATCTCACTATTCACCCCAACTGCCATTCCAATTATAATACAGTGTCAGACAGAGAAAAAACGATAAATGGAGCTTCTGAGCGCCATTTATTTTAATAATACATCATCATTTTTTAAAAATTGAAATATTGATATTGCAGTAGTTTTGGGAAAAATCCCCATTGTTTAAATTTCTAATAAAACTATTTGTTGCTTTTAAAAATGAATTTTTGTCATTACAAATTGCTTTAGTTTTATTAAATTTTGAGAAAAAAATTTCAAAACTTTAGAGTTAAGATTAAAGTGAAAATTACAGAGTTTAATTACTTTAAAGCTGAATTCGTCTCTTTTATCATAAATACCAACTATTATTTTATCATTAGCAATTTCGATTCTCAAATCCAGATAAGTAGCTTCAAGCTTCAAGTTTTTTTTTCTTGTAAAATTAATTCTAATAAAGCCCTTGAGAAAGCTGTATCCCTGTTATTGATTCAGGAAACGAGTTTTAATTTAATGTTTTTATGGTTGTTTATATTATATATATATAATTAAGAGTTACCTATTCCCACCACACACCCTTTTCTGTAGATATTTTAAAAACATTCGGGGTAAATTTTCTGACACACACACAAAAAAATATTCAATAGCATCCTGCAACTGATATCACTCAATCGATTTCAGCAATTTTTTCTTCATTTCATATCAGATTACCATAGATCTATCAGAGATTATTATTTATCTCCTATCGTCCTCCATTTTCGAGAGAAATCTCAAAATTCTATTTCGCAATATATTTTCTATGAGGAAAAAAATCGAGAAGGTCTTCCAGCATCTATTCCTTATTATCTCTCATTTATGTTCGTATTATTATCAATTCATCTCATCACGTCATATTATTTTTGCATGTCTTTTATGCATTTTGCTTATTTCCATTTTATGTAAAGGTATGATGTCTAGATGTTATTATCAATGGCGAAACAAAAAAATTTTGAGAGGTCCACCCACAATAAAAGGAACAATTTCCCTCATTTTATTCATCTGTCAATTTCACTGCTTTGCAAACATAATAATCAATCACAATTCCACATGCTTATTGTGCAGTACATTATCATTTAAAATAGTAGCTTCATTTGGGGTTAAAGATGAAATTTATCAAAGCTGGTTGGTATGACTATTAACATGTCGACCAACAGCCAGTCAGAGATACCGGCTCAATTTGAATTAAACATTTGATGAGAGGCCTAATGCTTGAACTATTTTTACACAACAACCTTCTAAATATTTCTTTTTTCTCCAAATTGTTCAAATTTTACTATTAATTAGTCACATACCTTTAGACAAGCATGCAGAAGCTATCCATGCCGCCAAAATCGATCAGAGACGAATAGACATTTGGAATTCATCCGGAAACAATGCAATAAAGAAACCCTTGTCTATAAACCCCGGAAAAGAACAGTTCCTATCTCTTCTTTGTATGTTCCAGAACATCATTATTTGTACCACGTCCCTTGATAGCAGCGAGAATAGGATTTTTAGAGCAAACCCGACCCACCATGGAATAATTGAGTTGAACTTTTAAGCAAATAACTTAAATACTTCGTTACACAATCGGACAGTTACCGCTACAAGAGAACCAAACAAAGTGGCAGCAGCCGCCGAACATCTGAATAATCGTTTGCTGCTAAATGAAAAGACAAAACTTTTCGTTTCGCAAACTTTTGTTTCTGCGGTGGCAACCGCTAAGTTTGGTTCGAAAAGGGGAGAGGGGAAGGGATGGAAAAAAAAACGTTAAAAGCGAATTAACGAGGTAAACGCTTCTCCAAGAGTACAGAGCGGATTCGAAATTTAAGGGCAAAGAGGAAGACAACAGCAAAAATAATCTTTTGCGGTATCGATAGAATTAAAGGTTCGCTAAATTAAGTTTCCTGGGGAATTCCGGATTTTACTGGATAAACGTATTTACTGCGTCGCAAAGTCTTGTTCCCGGACGTTTTATTGCATTGGTGCTCCAAGTTGTACTAGAGGAAGATTAATTCAAATGCCACCGGAACAACCATTGATAGGAAATTGTTTAAAGGGGCTTGCAAAAAGCTACTCGACGCTTAAGTTTTGCCCCGTAAGCTCGTTTAACCGATAGAAGGTTGACGTGACACATAGATTTAAAATGTGTCTCTGAAGGCTTTACTGAAATCTAATCACAAGTCCTCACGCACGATTTCAGTTAAACGCTGGTTGGGGGAAAGTAAATCTAATGTATCGTAATAAGTTCTGCTATTTATCGTTTTTGGGTTTTGTAATAAAAGGATCGATCCCTTATTTTTCGAGATATAAAAGCTACATGGATATTTCCTAGTATTCAAATTTGGTTGAGATATGTTAGGTAGGGAAATAAATGCGATAAGAACTAGATTTTGTCATGCGAATATTGTGTTCCTGAAATAAATTCATGGGTTTTAAAATTTGCTATAATCTGGTAAAAAAATTTAAGGTCTTAGGGAATTCTTTTTGGGTTTTTCTTGCTTTCTCTCTTGTCTTTTATAGAATTACTTCTGTAAAAGGATATTAAAACCAAGAAATTTATAAATTCTTTACTTGCAGCTTCAATAATAAGAAAGTAGATTCATGCAATCTAACCGTTTTTTAAAATAGTTTTATTCGTAATATGATTAATTTTTTTAAATCCTGCAAAAATTCTGGGTTTATACTACTTAACGATTGTTATTGAGTTTTTATGTTATCGGACCATATCACTAATCTTTGCAATTTTCACAGATGTAAATAAATGGTTAATGATAAGTAAATAAAAAGAAGAAAATTAAAAGGATTTGACCTGTTTGATGATACATTTGTGCTTAATAATTACTCTTTTATGCAAAAAATTAGAAATCTTAGATGAAGATTTCTAATGCCAATGACAGCAATCTGCTCGCCCCCCTCCTTTTTGAAGTATGACTCCAATAAGATTGCATACATTTCAGTGCCTATTCTAAATTGCTTTTATAATAAAATTCGTGCATTTTTGGTATATATTATAAGTATTTTAATTAAGTTCAATTTGTTTCCATTTATTTTTACAGATACTGTATTTACCTCTGATCTGATGCTCGTAATTTCCATTGTTTCCATATTTTAGCAATGGAAATGCATAACGGGGACCAATAAAATCCATTGAAGATTTTACTTATTCTTATTGCTGTCACCAATAAAATATATAGTATCGAAGAAAATTTGAAAATAATGCGAACAATTTTAATAACTGAAGATTTTAATAAATGATTAATCATTTTAATTGCTTACATAATTTCAATGCATTTTCTTAATCGCTTTTGTTGTCAGATTCATGAATTTTTGGAGTATAATGACTGTGCTATAATCAAATTGAATTTCTTTTAATTTTTTTTCACAGATACTTTGTTAACATTTGATCTAATGTTCATCGTTTTCTTATGTTTTCGTTTCTTTAATAATAGAATGTCGTAACAAGTCCTAATGTAGGACTTATTCTATTTAGCCTGAGTAAGATTCTTTTACCTTCCTGCTATAACATGCTGATCAGCAGCCGTACGATAATCCTTTAGGGAATTTTAGAAAGGATGCCTGTTAGCTGAGCACGCGCAAATCTAGCTCCGCTCTAGAGGGAGAATTATGTTAGACCTTTTGTAAGTGTAGTACATAGCGCTGTTCATGTCGCGTCTTCAATGTTAAAATTGTGTAACTAAATTATTTTTGGTCATGATTGCCTATTTACTGTGCCCAGTATAAGTGAAAACTTTACTGCCTAATTACTATTTTTCCATAAAATGTACAACATCAAAGACCATTTGAAAACAATTTGAACTTTACTGACAACCGACAAAGTTAATAATACTAATGCTTCGAAAATTTCAATACATATCATTAATTTTTATGTGATAATTATTTATAATTCTACCATATTTTTGGAAGAGACTGTGTTTGAATTAAGTCAAATTTTCTTTCATATTATTTATCTTTCATATAATTCAAATTTTCTTTCATTAATTTCATAAAAGTTAATTTTCTTTAATTTCATTATCTGTATAATAATATTCATCCTTTCTAGAGTCTGTATCATTCCCTTGTAGCAGAGCTTTAACGAGTCAACAATAAAGAACTTTTTATGTGACCTATTAGCACAATCATATAAAAGAAATCCAATTTTAGAGATTAGCAGTATTCATTAATAAAAATAAACTTTAAACATCTTAAATGGCATGGACTGCTAAAATTAATTTTACATCAATTATTGAAAAGTAAATCTAATTTCTAAAATTAAATTTTTTTGTTAGTAGATAAATATATATCTAATTGTTAAAAAATTGAAATAAATAATTAGGGAATATTTAAAAATCAGAATTCAATTTATTTTCCTTTTATTTTCAGATGTATTTCATAAAAATTTGCTGACTCAACAATAATAAAATTAAAATAATTGCCGCTGGCCGTGAATATTAACATTATGGCATCCATCGACATCAAGTTTTTATTTATCCGCTATTCGTCTTCTTCCATTTTTTTCGTTAACGTTTAACAGCATAACTCAGATTCATGCTTAAATAATTACAATAAACAATGAATTGAAAATCTTGTTAGTTTACGCTTTTTACGTCAGTTAGTTTATACGTTGATCATGTCTGCAGTGTTGCCAAATGCTACAGCAAACTAACGCGTTTTTTATGGGGAGGTATAAAAAAATTATTAATATAAATGCATGCATTTCCGAAATGTTTACCTTTTAATTCGCCTAAATTTCGAATCCAATTTCCTTTCATTTCAAATCACAGTAACATTTTCTGAAATGGTTCGCAACGTCTGCATCACCTCATTGAAGCATGGCCATAACAAGCCCCAACAATGCAATGCATTGAAAACTCTGTTTATCCTGGCTACAGTCGTACCATAAAACTTACAACATCGAAGACCATTTGAAAATAATATGAAAATCTCAGATGAATAACAAAATTAAATAATTTTATTGTTTAAAATTATGATACAGTTTATCTTGTAAGGGAATTATTCAAAAAGCATGCATTTTCAAAATTTAATCATTTTAATTCGCATACATTTCGAATCCAATTTCCTTCCATTTCAAATCAGGTTCTCAGCGTCTGCATCGCCTCATTGAAGCATGGCCATAATAAGCTCCAACAACACGTTCCCTTGAAAGCTCTGTTTATCCTGGCTACAGTCGGTCCATAAAAAAATAAAACGTCGAAGACTATTTGAGAATAATGGAAAAATCTCTGATGAATAACAAAATTAAATTCTCGTATTGTTTAAATTTATGATACAGTTTCTCTTGTAAGGAAGTTATTCAAAACGCATGTATTTTCGAAATTGAAGCATGTTAAATCATATAAATTATAAGACCAATTTCTTTTCATTTCTGATCATGGTAACACTTCCCGAAACAGTGATCCTAGTCATCTCAGTTTCTACATTACCTCATTGATGCACGGCCATAGCAAGCTCCAAGAACACAATCCATTGAAAGCTCTATTTATCCTGGCTAAAGTCGGTCCATAAAAATACAACATCAAAGATCATTTGAGAAAAATATGAAAATCTTTGATGAATAACAAAATTAAATTCTTTTATTGTTTAAAGTTATGATAAGTTTTCCTTGTAAGGAAATTATTCAAAACACATGCATTTTCAAAATTTAAGCATTTTAAATCACATAAATTATAAGCCCAATATCTTTTCATTTCTGATCATGGTAACACTTCCCGAAACTGTGATCATCGTCATCTCAGTTTCTACACCACCTCATTGAAGCACGGCCATAACAGGCCCCAACAACACAATCCATTGAAAGCTCTATTTATCCTGGCTACAGTCGGTCCATAAAAAATACAGCATCGAAGACCATTTGAGAAAAGGAAGGAAACGGCTCTCTGAGGAAGAGGCATACCACCAATCAGGACCATCCTGCAGACACCACGCGTTGTCAGGAATCAATATCCATCGTTAGCCGAACAGCCGACATGAAATATTAATGAGGCTGTTGCCCCCCTTTCCAAATTGTTCCATCCTTAAGTATTAAGGGGGCTGTCCCCCACCCCCTGGGGAAGGCGGCGGCTGGCAGCAGAGGGGCCCGGATGAGGGCAATTGGATGTGAATTTTATCCTTCCTGTGGGCTCTGGACTTGGTAATGGGGCATTGATTACACAAGGGCCCCTCGCACGCTGTGATTCGGCTGAGGTACACGTGTTAGTCAACTCCAAATCCGGCACGCTAAATTGCCGATCAAGTGTTCCTCTTTATTCTTTGAAACCGTGTTCGGAATCGAACCCGATTCAATGATTGTGCATGACGTGGTTCGTTTTGATTCCAGCTGTCGTGATTCTGTTAAAAACTCGGATTGTGTATAGTGTATCATTGGATCTGACGTGCATATTTCGATTGAAGGATCACAAATTTTGTGGATGCAGGGAAATTTATAAGTTCAGCGAAAATAATTTAAAAACCCGAGAAAACTTTTAAAAGAATGTGAAAAATCAGTTGTAGTGGTGAGTTAGGTTCTTTATAGCAAAGCGTTTGTTATCTCCCCCTCGAAAAGAAACAATAGATGTCTCTCTGTATTTCTATCACATATTCTCTAATAAAAGTGTTATATATCTCTCTCGCCTGCATAATGTTATGAAGCAATGGCATGAAATCCATTAGCGCCCAGACTTTTATTTTCAGAACCTCAAGCATTTAGATTAGTGTGCAGAGTATAATAATAATAACAATAAAAATGTTGTTTGTGCCTTAAATTCATGCCCTTAACGACTGGAATTTAGTACTTTTACTAAATTTAAAGTAAGATCTTTGGGGTCGACGTCCTGTCCAAGGAGTAACACGTCTTTCTCCTGAGATCTTTTTGAGATCCTCTTTTCCTTGTCTTTCTTCGATTCCCAAAAGCAAAAAATTCTTCTTTAATTACTCTAACTATAATTCCCATTCATTATGTTTTTCTAACTAAATCTGGGCATGCGCAGAAAGATTCCCTCTTGTTCAGAATTTTTTTTAATTCGATAACATTTCATGATCGCTCTCTTGCTATCCGCTTTTCATTCCATCATTGGTTGAGGGTAGCTAACATCCACACCATTTCTGTGCCTACTAGGCACCGAGAACCAACTACCGTGCCAGAAGCTTCTCATCCCAATTTTTGAAGTGTCCTCCCTCTGAAGGAAATACGAGAAGGGGAAAGAGATAAACCGATCTTTCTCTCTACCATTCTCATATATAATTGCTACAGATTCATTCATGCTATATGAATATAGCTTTACAGTCAAAATCCTTTCCTACTGAGACCAACGACAAACTTTCTTATTTCCATTGTCTTCCCAAGAGGGATCACTTGACAACTTTTTAATCATATTTTTAATTTAAACCACCCTCTGCTCGGCCTTTCATTACCGAAAAATGAAGCAAAAAAAGGTCTCAGAAGGATCAACCATTCGTGAAGAGGTTTTGTTCTTCCTTCAATTAGAGGACAAGAGGCGAAAAACGTAATTAAGTGGACAGGAATTCTTCTAATTGTCGCCAAAATCAAAGGAGCTCGAGATACAGATTAGAGTTGATTGCGAAAGGCCCTCTTCCTTTCATAAAAATGACAATCGCTTCGACTTTCATTTACGATGAAGATGATTAATTACTCCTCTGTACAAAGTGCCTGGAAGGGAAAGTCATTGTACTTCGTCGGCTCCATGTCGACTACAATTAAAGAGAGTTCCTCTTACGTTTTTGTCCCTGCAATTAAATGATGGGCTTTTAAAGTGTTCGAAGAGCCATAAGGCAATGTAAGTATTGTACTTTCAGACATATAAAATACTCTTTAGATATGTGATACTGTATGAAATGTATCCAGTCCCGATGTATTAATTTTTTTTTATTATAGAGTATGATTACCTGATTAAAACTTGTGGGCACAAATCTTGATTGTCATTTTCCCGTTTGCAGTGCATGGCAAAGATTAAATATTATAATAATAATATTAAAAAAAAGATTTTGATAATTTTCTTATTTCTGAGTTTTTGACACTTTTTGAATTAGGTTTGTCTTTGGAGCCGTCATCCTGGCGTAGGAAGAGTGCATCTTCCCCGTGATCTGGGCGTCCTGGGTTCGAGTCCCGGTTCGGACAAGGCTCCTGGGGTTGTGCAAGCGAATGTGTGTGTCGTCTTCATATGAGCTATAAGTCAGACTTCTGCCCTCTGGGTGCTCGAGGGTCTTTACCCTGAGAAGCTACTGAACCCTCTTTCCGTGGAGGCATGGACACGACATCATCATCATTGCCTTCAGATGCGGTAAATTAAAAATAAAAATCTTTGAACTAGAAAGATGAAATTTAGCAGGTAGGCTTTATAAATCTTTATCTATTTTTAAACAAAATCCATTTAAATGTTTTCCCGGCTTTCAGTACAAGTAAAATGATTGTTGTAAAACGTAAAACCCATAGACAAAATAAATTTGAAACAAGAGTTTCATATCTAAAATATAGAATCTCAAATTTGAAAACACATCCATCAAAGAGTTGACCGTCTATATATCTGTAACTATGCATGAAGATAAATACGATAATTCGAAAATGCAACAAATTAGTAATTGAAATTTGGTTCTCAATTTTAAAGCGTTCAAGGTCTCAAGCGTTTAAAATATAAAGTCTTACCAAATTTGGAACCACGTCAGTCAATGGATTGACCTTCAACGTGTTTGTATTTTCTCATGCATATGAATATAGTAATTTAAAACATAATAACTTAAATAGATGAAATTTGGTTCAGTCTTAGTATGTAAAATATAGAGCCGGATTAAATTTTGAACCACGTCCGTCAATGTGTGGACCTATGATATATTTGTGCTTCCTTATGCATCTAAATGTAATAATTTAATGAAAAAACGAAATTTGATGGTGGTTTAAAAAAAGGAAATTTCATGTGTAATCATGTGATTATATAGTTCTATATATAATTTTAATTTTAATCGTTTGGAATAAAAGCATCCAAAGCATATATTGTTAGTAATTTTTATAGTCCGTCGGGTTCGTTTACTTATAGTGGGGTGTGTATGGAATAGAAGATAAATAACAACGATCAGTCCTTTAGTAGAAGACAACTGCGGCATTTGACAGGTATCAGGACAGCACAAAGAGGAAGACAGGACAGCACAAAAACGACAAATATTTACAGATGACAAATATCTACTGACGATAACTATATACAGCCGAGACGAACACGCAGGACTGCGCACAGTAACACTCTACAGAAGACAGTAACCCACAATAATTACAATAGACCACACGCAGACATTCCATAGTAACAACGCCCACAGCACACATAGTGGTCAGACAGGATTCAGCAGGAGAAGGAATCTTTGTAGATTCTGTCTATGCTCATGTAGGTCTCTCCAAACGGCTAAACATCAGCTCTGTATCTTCTTGCTTTCGCTGACGACTGAACTACTTCATTTCGCTACTACTCTGTTCATGACACAATGAGCTACGACAGAAGACACAACGGGTTACGACACACAGTGATTCAGCACTCCGCCATTACTTCGATATTCTCTCGGCTACTCCCCGTTGAGGGTTCCTCAGTTTAGGACCTCACAATTCACGTCTACTCGATTCGCCACCATATGCCTTAGCTTCAGGTTGCAAGCTTTCTATAGTTACCGGGAAGCGGAGTTAAAAGCTTCTGGATCAATCAGAAGCATTTTGGATGTGTCTCTGTTCCTAATGGACGGATCAAGAAAATTCTCGAAGTTTCGGGTATTACCCATTCTGCCGTCAAATTCGTCGCTAAGTCACCAAATGGTCTCCAAGCTCTGAGATCACTGGCGTGACTTCTGATACAATCCAATACATATTATTTTAAATCATTCTTTCTTATGATGATTCTATATGTGTTGGAAAGCAAAATTACAGGTTATTAGTGATATTTATATTTATGGTTCTTGTATACTAACCATATCTCAGCGATCAATCATCAAAGATCGTTATTGTTGCAATTTATGATATTTGCCATAGGCAGGCCCGTTGATGAAGTTAGACAATCGAAGCCGAGTTTGTGCAGTTGCTTCTGAGGGTACAGGTCTTAATCACCATAAGAACAGAGGCCTGACTTCTAGTTTTTATGAAGATGACTTTCACACACTCGCTTGCACAGCCCCTTTTTATAGGGGGTGAAGGGCCTCCTTCACATACCTCACAGATAGAATACGGGGTAGAGAGTAACCATGTCCGAACCAGGAGTCTCATCAAGGCCATCCAGATCACGAGAAAGATGTGTTACCTCTATGTCAGGACGCCGGCCCCAAAGATCGTCCTTTAAATTTAGTAAAATCGCGTCATTAAGGGCATGAATTTAAGGCACAAATACCATTTTTTTTGTTATTATTATACTCTGCACACTACTCTCATGTGTGAGATTCTAAAAATAAAATTCTGAGCCTTTCATCTGAAAAATCATGCCTTTTCATAGGACAAACCCGCTGTTTCAAAGATAGCGATTTAAGCCGATAGGGAGCATCTCTTGTTTTAGTACCTCCAACTAGGACCAAGAGTACGACTTTGCTACTCACGCATCATTCATTAGCCTGCACGAGCCCTTTTTACAGGATGGCACATTTATACATAGAACACAAGGGAAGAACAGCCATGCCCGAACCATGAGAAAGATGCGCTACCCTTAAGCCATGACACAAGCTTAAATATAATTTCATTCTTAATAATTCACTTTGCCCTTTAAATATTTAATGCTTGCGAGTAGGAGTTTTATATAAAACCATATGGTTTACAAATTGTTGAACAGTAGAAAGAAAACTTAAAGTTCAAATCTAAATCTAAAATAATATTTAAAACCGAAATCTAAAACTGAAATTTAAATTTAAATACAGCTTTTGCACGTTTTTGATGGGGCATGGAATTTTCTAGAAGAATTTCTAGATCTTTAGTTTTAATTGACATACAGACAAGGTTCCTACATTTTTTAGAATATTCAATTTTCTTGAATCTAGGTCGTTGTCAAATTGTTTATTGGGTCGCCAAATGGTCGCTAAGTTAGTTAAGCGATTATCTAATCGTCACGTTTAAGGCATCTATTCAGTATCTATTAACACATTAAAGGCGGGAGTCGTAGTACTACTATTTGATCCGCGTTCCTAGTATGCTTTCGTCAAGATCTCCCGCCTTTAATGTGTTAAATGTATCTATATGTCCGTCTTTGCAACCGTTATCCATTAAAACGCAGGGCAATAACATTGAAGATACGAACACTGTTTTATCATCAACAGCCATTCACCTTCCTCTTCCCAAACAACAAATCTGACATAGGTATAATTTCTTCCTAGTAAACATTAACTTGTTCGACATGATATAAAATTATTACTTCGATTTCGTATGTAAGTAATCTTCAGAGAATAAAACTTCGATTCAGATTTCATGACCGAAGTTCTTTTCGAGTCATGGCCGTGGATAATTAAATCAGAAAATCTAATATCTGTCACATTTTTCAATAAATTCTTTGTTTCTTTTTCGATTTCGTATATAATTAATCTCAAAACTAAGGAGTGGATGCAGATCTCATAATCTAGAATTATCTTCAAACTATGGCACTTAATAATTAAATCTCAAAATATAATATATGTTAAAACTTAATAAAGAATAAAAATATTTGAACTTTAAAATTCGCTATACAACAATGTCATTTGATCTCTAATTAATTTTAAAATGTAAAATTTCAATATTTTTCAATGATTCATTATTTTTGTAGCAATCAAGTTAATTAAGTATTTAAAGTTAACTCTAGAACAAGACTTCCGACAAAGAATAGAATTTGTTGAGATTCTAGTAGAAAACTAACGATGACTAACTACGGTTTGTACAACGCTGTTTCTATAACAAGGCATCTAATTAACAATATAAATTTTGCTCATTTAGATTATATAAATCCTTTGAATAAGTTCAGTTCGCAGAAATTTTAATTGGATAAAATCTTCTACTTCAAATGCATCTCGAATTACATTATATTTCTAAGAATTTGGTAAATATTCTATATTTTGAGTACTCGTTATAGCGCATTTCGAATTGATTGTTTATTCATTAAAATACATTTCAATTAATTTCGATCGACAGAAAATGAAATTTGATATACAACTACAATTGCAATTACAAGATTAGAAACCAAATTTCATTGTGCTATTACTGTGTTTACATGCACAGGAAAGTACAGACAGATAGATACCATAGGTGTCTCTATCTTAAGAAATTACCATTCACTAGTAATTCAAATTATATCAGGAACTGGGACACCTATTTCCAAATATTTAAAAGAATGCAGAAAAATAAATGCATCTGTGGATGAAATGAAATTATTTAAAGGTATACATAGAAATCTTTGATTCAAGAAAAAAAATCTGGAAGTTCATAATGATGACTTAAGCACAGTACTGATGGTGCCAGATAATCTTATAACTCTGAAGGACATGAGCTTAAAAACTGTTAATTATTTTACCAATTGCTTGAAAGTATTTGGATTTCTGTTGTGAAACGAATTTGTAGAAATATTCTAAATTTCGAGGATTTCTTTAAATGATGGTCTGTTCCTTGTTGAATAGGCAAATAGGAGAACGGGAAGAGTAGAAGGAAGGTCAATGATTGACCACTTTATGGCTAGCGGCTAACTGCCTCTTAAGCTGCGATCCCATGATCGGAGAAATTTCAGACGAGCTACGCGTTCCCCCTTCGACCCCTCTTGCGTTTTTTTGGAGTGCTTTGACGGCTGCCCATTTTACCAACAAATTTTCGGTAGAATCGACAGGCATCAAAGATGGCCAGAAAACCGCAAGAGGACTCGAGGGGGTGACGCGTGGTGCATGGACAGGTATTTGGAACTCGGCTTTAAGGGTCGTTCCTACGGCGAGTCAATCCGTAAACGAGCCACGCACTCTCCCTTCGACCCCTCTTGGGGTTTTCTGGGTTCCTTTGATGCCTGTCGATTCTACAGAAACTTTGTCGGTAAGTGGGGCAGCCGTAAAAGTAACTCAGAATACCACATGAGGGGCTGAAGGGGAGCACGTAGCTCGTTTGTGGATGGACAGGTCGTTGGAACTCGGCTTTAGAAGATGTCATTTTAGTGAATCGGTCATTGTTATGGATGGACAGTGCTAAGGATAATAGTCGGCCACAACATAACCTGTTGATATTTCTACTTTCAGTGGTAGTGGGGTGGTCGGCTGTAAAGAAGAAGCATCCCAATCCTTATCCCTAAGGAATAAGCAAATGCATCGCAAGCTGTACTTTTGACAAGTAGGAGGCCTACTTCGTGGTATTCGGGTAGCGCGTCCTTCCCCTTGATCTGGTCGTCCTGATTTCGAGTCCCGGTTCGGATATGATTATTCTTTATATGTTCTATCGGTGAGACATGTGAATATGCCCTATTGTTAAAAGGGGTTGTGCAAGCGAATGAATGATGCGTGAGTGGCAAAGTCGTACTCTTGACCCGAGTTGGCACTACTAAAAGAATGAGAGTACCCTATCGTCTTAAATCACTGTCTTCATAACAGCGAGCTGGTCCAGTGGGAAGTGCCATTAGGAACAACAACACAAGTAGGAAAGTTTGAGAAAGAGAGGAACCCAAAATAAGTGCTTTTATTAAACTGTTGACTTGCAGCTCATCACTTTTCTCGGTTCAGTTGAATAATTTTCCACTGAGTGTTGTCATTATTTTTATATGTGAATGTGGTTATTGTTTCTTTTTGTTAAAAACACTGTTGTTTCTTTCTGTTAGAAACAATTATGTTAATTAGTGGTGGAAAAATTTTAAATTTTTTCGCTAATTGTGTCTACGTTTAAATCACAACTTATCTTTTTAAACATTTTTGTGTTTCAATTTACAAATTTGTTCGACAAAATTACTATTTCTCCCCCAGCAAATCGAGTAAAGCGTAATGATACAACAGAACACATTTAGGACCACACTTACCTTGCATGCCCCTTCCTCTCAAACGTTCTTATCGCCGAAATGTATAGTTTGTAATGGATTCGCGCATCTCATAAGAATAAGGGTTGTGATTGAGTGAGTGATTTTCAGCCAAGCCTCTAACAGATTAGTTCTTTAGAATGTACACTTCAAATACCAAACTGTGAAACATATTTTATGTAACAAAATTATTAGACATAAATAATAGAGTTCACTTGCATTCAAAAGTTTTAAACTCACTGATGATGAACTCCTTTCCAAACTGGTTTACATATGTATTTAATCAAAGAACATACATCTGTCCGACTGTCGAAACAGAAATTAAAAAGATAGCTACAAAAAAAGGTTACCTGATAGATAAAATATTGGGTTGTTCGGAAAGTCATTTAGTATTTTTGTGTCAAAATGAAAAGAAATTTTCGTTTAATGAATAAATTATTTATTAAATTATAAAATTGCCAATCTGGTCTAATACCTTTAGCCATATTTTTGGTAGTAACATGATTACACGCTCATAAAAGTTTTGGTCTTTGCTGTAAAAAAAACTGATCGAGGTGGTTTTTGGCCTCCTCATTTGAAGGAAAAATTTTGCAAATCAGTTCTGGTACTGATGTACTGTTAACACATCTTCTCCACACATATTGGCTAATTTATTTCTGGCTTGAACAGCATTTTTACCTTTTATAGCAAAAAAGAAAAAAATGACGAAAATGCTGTTTATTGCTCTCCATATTTAAAAGGGCACCATCCAAAAACTACTGCGAAGAATCAGCTGCACTTTTTCACACTCAAGCCTTGCTATATCAGCTCTTAAAACATAAAATGATTTTGCGGTTTAAGTATGAAATTGGGTGCGAAAAATGCAATTAAATCCTTTGTCAGGAAAAAACGAAATTACTTTCCGAACAACCTAATATGATGTACTGACTCGGAATTCGAAAGAGTAAAACTGTATCAAATTTAAAATCAAAATGTAGAATTTTGCCTCAAAAAATTTAAGCACAAAAAACTCAAAAATTCGTGACTTAGATAAAAGAAAAATTGATTTATGATTTTATGATTATACTAATAGTTATATGCTAAATTTTGATATTAGTCAATCTGGTAAAAGGCAGAAAAAATAATATTTTTTATATTTACGCATTAATCTAATCAAACTCTAATTAATCCTAATATTAGTCCTAATCGAAGTAAATGCCAAAGATCATGTTTTATTTGACCTTTTATAATGGAAGAACATGATCCTGTTTTCGTAAAGGGTTTTTGAATAATTGAAGCTCAAAATCGTGCAGGCAATAAATAAAGCATGGCAATATTCATCAACATTTCTCAATCGCATTTATTTTTTCAGTTGCTTTTATTAGTACTGCATTATTATTATGTATGATTCTTTGACTGCAGATATGTTTTTAAAAGGTTGACATAGAAGTATGACGTCATGGTTGTTATTTTCATGAAATGTATTTTTTTTCGGAGGGAATTGAACAATTGAATTTTTATAATATTTTTTTTAAACTGCATTCTCCTTTAATAACAGTTTTGATAAAAGTTTTTTTTTTCACTTCATTCTTTCTTAAGTGGGAAACTTTGAAGGATTTGATTCCTGTTTTAAAATGAATCTATTATGAAACTGTTTTATAATCACAGAAATGAGAAAATAACAGTTTGGGTTTTCAAAACCATTTTCAGAAAATTTTTATATAAATTAATATGCTTAAGAATTTATTGTTAAATAGTTTATCATTTGAAAATAACACATACACAGGGAGAGAGAGGGGGGGGGGATAGAGACCGATAGAGAAGTCGCGTGATTGTTTCAAACCGATTTAAACTGGCAAATGACTTGAATGAATCCAAACAAATAATGACTTAAAAATAGTATACTTAGATGATAACTTGAAATTTGCTATCTTTAATTTCATTATTTTACTCTTTTTCTGATTACTGTTTTCAGTAGAATAGGAATAATAATGGACAAATACGTTTATAAAAGATTGTGTGAGGAAAATTTTTGGAAGTCCACTCACACTGGTTGAATTTAGAAGTAGGCGTGTTAAATTCTGAAAAATCGTGAAAGAAATTTAACTTCTCCTATCCCTATGATTAATGTTTGCTACAAGAATGTTTTGAATTTATAGAAGAAATTTAAAATAACACATAAGATTTTGTATTTAAAAAGAATTTGATTACCTCCCTACGTATCAATAAAATATACATCTTGAACAACAAAAGATGCCACAGAAAAGAGTTCTCTTTTTGGTCCATCTAGGATAAGTAAACTTTGGGTCTTTCTTTCGGAAAAAAATTCCTTTCTATGGATTTTGGGGACCAGGAAAGAGATAATCATAATTCTAGAAATCTTAATAAGTCAGTCAGAACTCAGTTGATGTATTCCGATTTTTTTAAACTTTTCTTTTTATCAATCCTGTTTCTTCTAGTGAAAAAGTTTTGTAAAACAAAGCAAGTTTTTATGAAAGAACACACTGAAAAACAGAAGGAAAAAAAATGTTTCCGTAACATCCCTCAAAGAACAAACCGTACAAAGAAATAAATTTAACATAAAGCAACAACAAAAATAATGATAAAAAATATCTTTGGTAAGAAGAAAGAGCAAGAGAACAAAAAAAAAAAAAGTAGGAAAATAAAAATGAAAAAAATTCCAGGAACTAGTTTCTGGAAAAAAATCGACCGGGCAAAATTCGATTTGGAAGATTCCACAAACTAATCGCCTTATAATGACTCCGATAAGGTCTAAGATATGGCAATTAAAGCTTATCGACAACGTTAATAAGGCCAGTAAAGGGAACAATGGGCAAAAGATAGGGGATAATATATGGGCCACCATCCAACTCGCCGATTGAAAACGGGAGCAGAGGGGAAGGAAATGGGAGAGGGGGGAGGTGAGGGAGGCAAAATGAAAAATCCGGTTTTTCAAAAGGTACAAAATGTTTTAAAAGAGGGAGAAAGATAGATAAAAAAATAAATAAAAAGACGAATAATAATATTAATGGAGAAAAAACTGGAAGTTGTTATCAAGTTCCGCGTTGTATTGGTGCCAGGAGATAAATTGCGGTTTTCTCTTATCTGTTTAATGGGAAATATCCCCCAAAACTCATTTTTTAACGGTTTTGCATTTCGCGCTTTTTGATGTTTTAACTTTCAGCCGAGTTTATTGCCTTCCAACATTTTTTCCCCCATTGCGTTTTTAATGGTGAAATGGAAATCAGTTAAGGTTTATAGGAAATGAAAATATTTCGTTGTATTGTTGGATTTTCAGCAATTTGCTGGACTTAGTAATGCGGTGGATTTAAAAAAAATATTAATCATTTTTATACCAAACTATAATAAAAAGTGATTAATTTAGTAATAGTTTCAGATTTTTTAATTAACATTAAATCCTTTATATAGAGTGTTAAATGATTTTTTTAAAATCTTGTAAATCAAAGAATAATAATTAACTAACGTTAATATTCTTTTAATTCCAGAAATCAGTCTTTGCTTAGTACCTCTCGATGTATCTTCATTCTGATAAATTTCGATAGTAATGGTTTAACTAAACACATAAAAAGATGACATTATTTGGCAGCCACAAGCACGAACGGATTATCAAAGGAACCGAGTAGGCAACGCCATAAAGATTTACTTGCCTCTTTTTTTAAAAAGGGTGTCTAAAATTTGACAAGATTTGAATCAGCAACCATTCGTGCAGTAAATTGTTGGCAAAACCTATTGAAAAAATCTTTTGCCGGCTGAGAGTTAAGGATTAGTAAAAATGGAGCATTACACGATAGAACAACGTGTTTTAATTGTTGAATAATATTTTAAAAATAGTAAAAATCTGGGAGCCACAGTTCGAAAAATTGAGAATTGGCCCTCTAGATCGTACGATTTGACGACATTGGATTTCTTATTATCATTATTTGAAGTCAGAGATCTATGCAAACAAGCTCATAAGCTCGATTGCATTGAAGAAAGAAATTCAATTCTACAACAGCGATATTCAGCCCCATTTAGACAAAATGTTCATGGAAAATTTCGACAAAAGAGTGCGTAGTACCTGCTAGGCCATGAAGGCCATTTGCCCAATGTGTTAACTGGCCTATCCTATGTGCTTTGCTATTCAACAAAAATATAGCAATTTAAGCAACCCCCCCCCCTTTTTTTAAATTTAAATTTTGAGTAAATACATGGCTCTATCCTAAAATGCTCCATTCTTGCAAACCATAAACTATCAGCTTTCAAATGGTTTCTTTTAGTAAGATTATTAATACTCCACTATACAAATGGTAACAAATTAAATCCTGCATTAATATTGGCACACATTTCCTTCTTTGGATGGGAATTCATTTTAGTGCTTTCATTATCAAATTGGCTTAATAGGTTACTTCCTAAAGACCTAGAATATATCGTGACATTATTCATAAAATCTGCTCCAATTCTCCTTATGTAAAGGCTTGGTATATTTTGCATTTAGCTAACTGGCTCACTAACACTGATAGAATGCATTAGAGTTTTCATGTAAATATATATATAATTTTCGATCATTTAAAAAAAATACTTTTCGGTTTAAATTTACCTTTTATGTGAGATAAATGGAACCAAAACATATCACCTGTTGAGATCTGAAATTAAATAATTTTGTTATTTTGATTTGCATTAATTATCGTTATTTAGAACTTCTAATGTAGAAAATAATTGAAAATCGTCATCAACAGTAAGAAGTTAGAGAAATTGAAGAGGTTAAAGTGAAGCTGATAGTGTGTGTATTGCCTATAGATCCCAGCAATTTTCTGATCCTGACAAGATTAATTAATTGTATTTAATTTGTTGATTAAATTAAAATTATGCAACGATCTTTTATCACGGATATTGTATAATTAAATCATGGACATAGGGAAAAGATATTTTTCAGAATCAGATGTAACAAAATATTTTAAGCAACTCATCCACGACGGCAGATTAAAAAAAAAGGGTGTAAAAAAGATCTTCAATTAAAATATTCCGAGCAATAGGTTACAATTTATTGTTAATCATAACCTATTTATGCCTCATTCGAATTGATAAATCAATTCTTTGGATATTTATACGTTTCAAAGTTTGATTTCCAAAGTCCAAAGTACTTTCACGCAAACACCAGGCATCATTAAATGCTCAGCATACATAAAAAAAAACAAGCGTTGCATCCATTTGTTGCGTGACTACAATCCAATCAAAATATACAAACACAACGTATGACTCATATGTAAATGTATAAAATAAGTAATAGATTAATATACAATGGATATGCATGATAAGTATTGGTAATGACCATCATAATACCAAGAACCGACAGGTGCAAAGAATCAATTATCTATCCAATAATTCTATATCTTATTGTGTATATTTCCTTTTTATGAAGTGTTGAAAAAACATGTATGATAAAAAAAAAACCTGTGACTGGCAACTTTCTCAAAAAAGTGACGAGGATTTTTAAATATGTGAGGTAACCGAAAAGTGAGTGTAGTTCCTCCATTGTATATTCTCAGAAAATAACAGTTTAGAATTCAAACAGGAAATATTATAATTTTTTAATAATACGAGGGGGGCTTCGCCCCCTGCTGGTTTATGCTGGCCAACTCCCAGTAACTATAATAGAGTTCTCTCGGATTGCTTCGGTTGCTCTCTACCTACTAAATCACTTTAGTCTAGCAAAAGATATATTCATATTAAATTTATATCAAAATATGATAAAACAATGAAAGAAAAATAAAATGTACACTCGCAAAAATCACCTGAATCAAAATTCTTTGTAAACACAAATAACCTTTCATTTAAATAACAATATGCATCCACCAAAGAAACAAATTTTAAAAAAAATCATGACAACATTTCGTGTATTTGCCCCTTGAATTTATTTCTTTTTTCCAGTAACGTGCCTGGTAGAAAGAATAGAATGCTGGCATAGCTCTACAATTATACTCCAGTAGTTCGGAAATTTCGTTCCGTATATATAAACGTTTACCCCTGTTTCGTTCAATACGACTGGATCTTCTTATGAATGAATCTTAAGCATTTTCATTCTACCTGTCTTCTCTTTTTAGGAGATTTTGTTTTGAAATCTATATAGCACGTCCTAAGCTCATCGTAAAAAAATTTGTCAGTTTTTTACATTTAATTTTTTGTTTAAAAAATCTTCCAACCCCTTGTAAGAATAGCGTTCGATAGAAATCTTAACAAACCGCATGTTGATGTTGCAGGGAGAGATCTAAGTGTTGCCAAACGGCGATTAACAAATTTTGCTGATTTTGAGTCCATATAAGAGTTATATATATAGATATTTCATAATATTAATAATTCAAAATGTGAAGACAAAAAACATATCATCGTTTTATATTTTCTCCATAAAAGTAATTGATGAAACTTTTAGAGAATTGGTTAATTTTCAGAAAAATTATGTTTAACACCGTAACTCTCTTTTTTTGTTATGCAACCAAGTGACTGTAGTACCTCATTGGTTGAATTAAGAGTTTATAGAATATATAAGAATTATACATATTTTTTGCGTCCAATTCTGCCTCCGAATGACTTAATCTGAAGTTTCCAAAGCGATAATTTGTGCCCCATAAGTCACATGGGAACAACGAATGAGTAGTTAATCAATGCTTGATAGGTATTGGTTTAAAGGCTTTCAGATTTTACTTTTTTTATTTTTTTTATTCATTTAATACTATTTACCGGAAATATTATCACGTTGGTGAAGTTAGCGGAGACAAATGGTGTGTTAACCAGTCAAATATAACATTTGCTAATATCAGTTCGAGACTTTAATCAAGAAACTAAAACTTGCATCTATTTTCATCCATATGACTAAATTATTTGAATCTTGCAGATTTAGAAAGCCGGAAACAATCTTTAGAAAGCCGTGTTAGTCAATGGCAGTTGGGGCACGTTAAATATGTCGTGACTGCAAAGTCCCCCAAATTCCCATAACAAATTATACCTCTAGGGGTACTGGATCAGGGATGAGTCGGTCTCTGATTTGGTTCTAAATTCTGACTTGCGGATGGATGAATGAGGGTATGAATGAATTCGACCTATCTCTAAAAAAAAGGGTTGTGTCGTACTTTCACCTTAACAGTGCTCGGTTTACAATGAAAAGCACACACTTCTGCTTTAATTTGAAAGAACTACTCTCATTTGGCGTATGACCAAGTAGGCATTAGACCAACCGACCCGGGATTCAGATAGATACAGAGATTATAAGAGCATTCTAGAACAAATGAGAAATAACAGAAAGTAAATCCATAATAAAACAATTTTTAGGCAATTTGCCTACAAAGAGATTAGAAATTGTGCTCAATCGCTTTCAGTTCATAGCATTCTAGCATTAAGTCATTCAGTCCGCGCCAAGTTAAAACAAATTTTGTTACAATATTTATAATATATTACATACCAAGAACAAAAACACGGAGCCTAATATACCATATTAGTTCAAGGAATTATCGTGAAAAATGAAATAAAAAATCCAATTAATTTAAATTTAAAAACCAGTTATGTAATTTTGAAATCAGAAAATATTATGATTGATAATTTGGAAGGAGGGAGATTCTTACTTGATAAATACTGAATGGAAAGATAATCAATTTTTACATTTACATTTATCGTTTTCATTTAACCATACTCATTAAAAACATTTCAATATTTTGAGTTATATTGCAAAAACGAAAATACGTGGCAATATTTATTCAAGGCACTAATAAAAAGGGAAAATATCCATCTAATTAATGCTTAAAAAACAAGATACATAATTTAAAAATTAGAAAGAAATACATTATATTAATGAATTAATCTAAGTATTGAAGTTTAATTATGCCTTTAGATTAAAAAAAAATTTTTAAGTGAAACATTTTACTTATTTTAGAATATTTCCATGAGATTAAATCTTTTAATGATTTTTTAACTCAGTCGCACCACGTTTATTTCTGGATTTCAAGGCAAATACGTAATTCATTTCAAAAACAAATCTCCAGTTTCTGCAGCCTAACAGCATTTTGTTTACATATCATCCCTGATATTAAATTTAAAATACATATTTTCACATATAAAATAAAAGAAATAAAATAATTTCCATCAATAATTGACACTGGCAGATATTAAAATCGAACATATTCATTACCTTGAAACAACAACTAATTACTACATTCTATAAGTATAATCTAAATATAAAAACTATTTACACATTTGATAAATCCAAGCTCTATATGGGAAAAGACATAACGCTAAGACAAAAAATTATTCTCACTAATGATAAAAGTTCCAGTATGACAAAAGATTAAGGATTGTAATTTTGATTTAAAGAGCGAATAGTGTTTGTATAAGGAAAGCAGATTTACAATCATCTGTATTGAATATCGGATGTCGTGTCAGTGAACCCAGAGTTTGGCGACAAGTGACAAGTTTGGCGATTAGTGACTTTGGTGACAAAATGGATAATACTCGAAACGTCCAAAATTTCTCCACCCGCCCACTAGGAACTGAGATACGTCCAGAAAAGCAATGATTGACCCAGCGGCTTCTAGTTCCACCACCCGAGATCTATAAAAGACCGGCACTCTCAAGCTGGAGTAGTCTTGTCCCGAATTGAAAAGCCTTGCATTGATGGCGGTGAATAATAATCGGAGTTACCGGTAGAATACCGAAGCAACGGCAGTGTGCTGAATTACTGTGTGCCGGATCCTGTCATCATCCTGTCATTTTTAAAAGACGGAACAAAATATTTATTAAATGATAAAATATAGGTAGTAAACATTTCTGTTTCAGTGGATATATTGTAACAAATTTTTAAAATATTAAAATTGGCATCTAATTGATACCATTTTCTCTAATAACAGTATAAAACTAACAATCGTGCTTTTACTAATGCTCATGGTGGAAAATAATTGTTTACTGAATGACATATTGAATTCCTAACGGAAGATTAACAGAATGGAATCAATTACTAATAATAAAAAAAGAATGTATGTATGTGTCTGTTCCTCAATGGGCAAGTATTCTTCCACAGACAAGATCACTTGGCCTGTAATTACCAAATGAGAAATTAAATATATTATGTAGGAAAGAAACAGGCACCTCTGGGCAAATTCCTGAAAAGTTAATTGTAATTATAATTTATCAAATATATAGCTTAAATGTGATCCTTTACCGAGACAACTTTAAGAAGTATTACTGGACAAAAAATGATTTTTACAAAAATATCAAATTTAAAAATGTGTACTTTTAAGTTTTTTGATTTCATTCTCATACAATTTTTAAATTTAAAAAAAAATATATTTGTACATAGTCGTGTTGTTTCTTATAGCACTAGCCTTTGGACAAACCCGATGTTACGAAGATAGCGATTTATACCGATTGGGTGCGTCTCTCTTTTCTTTTTAAGCAGCGCCAACTAAGGCCAAAAGTACGACTTAGCTACTTCATGCACACATTCACTTCCACAACCTCGTTTTACAGAAGAGCACATTAATACATCTCTCAGATAGAACAAAGGAAGAACAATCATGCCCGAACTGGGACTTGAACAACTGACTCTCAGCTAATGGGGAAGACGCGCTACGTCTATGCCAGGAAGGCGGCATTTTTAACATAATTTCTAACAAGACATTTGTTTCAAAGGAATTCCGCTTTTAATATATTTACTCAAATATTTAATCTTTTGATTTTCTCCACCTGTTAAGAACTAAGGTAAAAAGTTTCTGCTTATTATTGCACAATTTATACGAGGAATAGAAAGTTAAGTTGCAATATTTAGAAAGGCATTAAGCATTTTGAAGATAGAACATTAATTTTAGATTTTGAAGGGCATTTGAATGGTTCCATTCCGTTCCATTAATTATATTCCGTTCCATTAACAATATCCAGGTATTCAACAAGTAAAACAGATATAAGACTGTTAAAATTCATGGCTTTTATCTTCGAAAATTGGGTGAAATAAAAGAGTTAATCTCCGCCAATTTGATATTTAAAATTCTATTTAATCTAGTCACGCACAAGACTTTTTATTGAAATTAAACATTCTTAATGACCCTATAAAACTAAAATTTATTATATACATTAGGTGAAATTGTATGTAATATCAATTGAAAATATTTAACAAGACGCGGAGATTTCAAAAATGTAACGTGCAGAATAATATAAATATTTGATCTTGGTTTAAAAAAAGAGTAAATAGGATTTTTTGAAATATTTCAAGTTTTCCAGCACAAGAAGAAGAAAATGAAGGAAGGAGGT
The DNA here is from genome assembly GCA_026543055.1 of Argiope trifasciata. NCBI lineage: Eukaryota > Metazoa > Arthropoda > Arachnida > Araneae > Araneidae > Argiope > Argiope trifasciata. The sequence continues at coordinate 67,873 of JAPMOQ010013727.1, forward strand.
GGAAACTGATATTTCAATTACCATTTAAATATTACCTAAGAGGTCATACCTCACTATTTCTAACCCACTCAATTGCAACACTGTAACACGAAGTGGTTTTTCGGCTTTCAGTCTTCGCGTGATGGAAGCGTAATTCAAGAGCTTTCAGCAACAAACTCTTGTTTTTGAGCCATCACAGCAACCGAAAAAAAAAATATTTACACAAAGAAACTACTCAGCAACCCTTTCATCGGTAATTAACATTAACAAATATCAGAGGCGAGCCCATCCATCACCAAGGATGGGCGTCTCATTCTGGATGGCTACCAGTTGCCCAAGCAGCAGAATGCTAACCCCGAACCGTATCAAAGCCATAGAATCCCCTTACGTGCACAGGTTTCCAATAGCCCACCCCCCTACACACACACACTCGCAGAGAACGGCCTAATTAAAGTCGGTATAATGAAGTGTCAAATCCTCGACTTGTTTTGTTCGCATCATTTTAATAAACGACATCCAGCGCCGGCTGTTGCTTTGGCAAGCAAGCAAAGCGCTGATTGCGCTGTTTGCCCGTTTTCCAGCAGATAATTAGTTCTAGAACCTCGCCTCTTTTCTGCACCTTTTGGAAAGCAAGGGGATCGAACAAAAGGTGAGGACCCCTAACCCCTCCCCTTGCCGCCTACAGTTGGTTTTCTTTGGCGGGAAAAAAAAGTACATCCAATTTTGGGTACGTTTTGTTTTGCTTTCCAGCTGGCATGATTGGCTGTAAGAAGAAGAGGAAGGAGACAGGGAAAAAAATGAGATACATTTTAATTATGCTGTTTAAGATGTATAATTAGTATTTGTTTAGGCTTAAGGTGGGTTGATGAGTAAATTAAGTCCACGGTTTTTGTCGAAGTTCATCGTTTTCAACCAAGTTTGTTCTGGATGGTCATTGAATAGCATCTTGGAAGGAAGGAGATCTTTTCTTTAAAGGTGCGCATTATGAAGCATGTGATATTTTGTTCATTTTGGGTGGGCAAAAACTAGGTTTGATATAAGAGAATGTTTTTGAGAAGTTTCTCTAACTATTTGCAATTTTAATTTTGGAACTTCTTTCCTTGAAAGGAAGATGAATGCATAAAAATGGAGTTGTTCTCAAAGGTGCTGGACTTTCAGTATTAATAATTTTTTAATAACGATATGTTCTTGCATAAATTATTTTATACCTGAAATTGATTCATCTTTTTTACCTGCTACATTTAAGATAATATTTCCTTAAAAGAAGAACGATAAGTTTCCTTCATGGCGATTTAGCAACTTAGAACTTCCTAAACTTCTTCTTTATTCGTATTTTCTTTACTTTTCTTTTACTACTCATTTTCTGGTCTTTTATTCGCTTTTAAAAGATGTTATTTATAGTTAACTTTCAATTGCGTTTCTTTGGGGAAAAATAAGAGTTTTAATTATAAAGTAAATTGCAATAATTAACCCTTCTAACGTGACTTTTTCTTTTTTTGTGAAAGAAACCAGAGTGATATAATTCATTCTCTAGGTTAAAGTGGAAAATGTTTAAAAAAATCTTAGCATAAGTATGTAATAAAAAATAATTTTAAAAACTTTATAATGAGAATACCTATCATCTTACAAATTTACATGTTAAGCTTCAATGTCGCTCTCTCTGTCTCCACTCATAATCACTTTCATTAGCAATAAAAAATTCAGATTAGTTGTAAAAAATATTTAAAAAATCGCACATTTTCAACCACAACATGGAAAGGCATTTGGCAACGATGGAATGACAAGTTAAAACCCGCCATAATGATTGTAACATTTGACATTTCTGGCAGCTACGTTCCTTATTATACAATGGTCTTGAATAAAGTTGCCAGCAACAATTAATTTTTAGTACACCTGTTTTGAGTTTAATTTTCGGTTACCTTATTGCTGTGATGGACATTTCAATAATCACGCAAAGATGGGGTAAAATTTATTTCATTTAACAAACTTCATGAATTTATATCGATACAACTTTTGTTTTCTTACACTCAGATGACATTGTTTTTCTCCAGTCAGTATGTTAAGTGTTCATATCTATTAACACAATTTTAAAGAATATTTCGGCAACAGTAGATTCATTACTTTTAATGAATTTAAGTACTATTGCTATCATTTAGCAAACTTTTTTCACAAAATTCTAAAATTCTAATGCTTAATCCCTAATCACTATTAATCACCACCATCTCTTCAAAGATATTCTGGTCTTTATTCATTAATTTGTCTTGTTCCAACAAGTTATAAGAAAATTCTACTTTTATATCTGATTTTACTATTAATCCATTTATCTAGTTCTATATATCTTATATCATCTTTATAAAAAAATATTTTTAGATCTATTTTCACAATATATCATGAACCAAATGCTTGGTGCAAGTAGGCTAAATTTGGTTTTTTTTATCATTTGATTTTACCAAAGTAAGCAGTAAGAAATTCTGCAACCTCGGTATGTAATTCTGAAATTTCTCTGACTGTTACATTCGTTACTTATGCCGAATAAATGAAGGATGAAACCCAAAACTTCGGGTTTCTAACCTAGTTTTTTATTTAAACATTATTTTTAGAAAGGAAGTAAGAAAGTTCTTTATATAGGAAGTATAACATATTTTTAGTAATATGATTCCTGTACAGGAATAACAACCTTATTCCGCTAGTCCTATTCAGTACCATACTGCTTAGGAAAAGCACGAGAAAGGAATTGTATTTCAATACGAATATTGTTATTCATTGCAATGAAATAAAACCTCCGATATTCGAAATACAAAAAAAAATGTGTTTTTTATATGTAAAAAATGTTATTAAGATTTATTATTTATCAAATTGCTTGGTTTACTATTAATTAACTTCTAAGTCTAGAATAAATATTGGAGATTCGTTAAGCAACTGATTAGAAAACTCATTTTGTTACTCCTGCTAAGTTGAATGAAATTTTAGTAAAAAGCATTAAATTAATTATGAGTATTTGCACTTGTAGTATCTGCTTTTTTGGAATGCATTACAGAAAAAGTGAATGAATATTAATAACCGATTAGGATACAGTTGTTTTAAAAGTTTAATTATTAGCAATAGTCTCGATAAAAGTCAACGATTTTAGATAAAATGACTTCAAATTTAAAAAAATAATAATAATTGTAATTATTGCAATTAAATATAAATCAAATGAGTGGATTTAATATAAATTTGTAGGCTAGCATACTATCTGTAAAATGCGATATGCATGCTTGGAAATTGAGCAAAATGCTTTACAAAGTACATAAATGGTACAAAATTTGGTTAGAAATTATTTCTTGGACTGGTATAATCAATAGTTAATTTTTAAAAATCCCATGATAACTTCATGACATATTACAGCACAAAAACATTTTTATATTTTGTACAATTTTTATTATAATTTTACAAAACTTTTCAGAATATTTTTACGTATTTTTACAAAAATATTTTTGATTATTGAATTAACTACTACTTTTATATAAACTCTTGTGGCAACGATATTAAATACATTCCATTTTTTTATAACTAAGAATATGTTAAAATAATATATATTAACCCATCTTAAAACGTTTTTTTTTTTTTCTTTTTGGTTACAGTAATTTAGAGTAGAGACTCAAATCTTCTATAATATTTGACTCAAGTCTCGATTAATAACGATGTATGTGAGTGTGTTTGTTAACATTTTTCATGCCAACAGATAAGAAATAATTTGGCGCCTTGGAAAATAGAAAAGTTAACCTCAAAGTAGTATTTTTTGAAAATTTAATGAATTATGATTCAAGCCGAATTTTATTTCCGCGATAACTGCCGAAAATATTTTAATGCAAAAATGTCTTTTACATCATTTCAAATATTAAAAAAATCTTTTTATTGATTTAATTGTCACGCAAATTAATTTTTATGTTTAATTACCAACAATAGTATTATTGCGAATCCGAAATTCAAGTCGTTTATTCTGTTTTACCAAATACCAGCTGATACTCGAAAATATTATTAAGTGCAATCAATTAATAATTTAGGGCCGCGGTAGCCTGGTTGGTAGAGCGTCAGTCTCGTAACCGAAAGGTCGCGGGTTCTGTCCTCGTCTTGGCCAAAGACCGCCGTGTTGGCTAATGGCAGTTGGGGCACGTTAAATATGTCGAGACTGCAAAGTCCTCCAAGTTCCCATAACAAAACGATACCTCTGGGGGTACTGAATCAGGGATGAGTCGGTCTCTGATTTGGATCTAAATTCCGACTTGCTGATGGATGAATGAGAGTATGAATAAATTCGACCCCTCCCCCCTAAAAAGGGTTTTGTCGTGTGTGTGAGCTAGAAGTCAGACTTCTGCCCTCTGGGTGCTCAGAGGTCTTTACCCTCAGAAGCTACTGCACCCCCTTTCCGTGAAAAACACGGACACGACAACAACAATTAATAATTTGGCAATGTTTTAAGATGAACGATACGACAGTATATGAAATAAGAACAAACAAATATTCAATTTCATGTATTAGATTTGTGTATTCTTTTAGAATTTTAAAGCTTGGTGTTCTTTCAGAATGGTAATGAAAGAAACTATTTATTGTATCTCGTGATCCATTTAACATTCGTTCAGAATTCTCAAATTTAATTTTAGAAAATGTGATTAAAATATTTTCTTTCAAAATTCATTAAACATAGAAAATATATTTGTACTCTAAAATCGTTAATATAGTTGAAAAGATAATTTTTGAAAATTAAGATGGTGCAAAATTATTTGTAATACAATATTTTTATTATTTACTGAGGAAAAATGCTAAAATTAAATTAAATTTTAAAATTCCAGTGTTAGTCTCCCCAAAACTTTCTCGCAAAATCTGTAATAAAATTGTTACCTTTGAGAATGATTTACATTACATTTGCGTACTATAGTAACAAAATATTAACCAATTTGGATTTAGCATTCCTACAGAATCTATTGTCTCCTCGGAGTGTTATTTAGAGATTAATCCTTAGTAAATAGATGCGATTGAGATTCGAAATTTTTTATTTAATTTTAGATAATTGTACTATCCCTGTAACCATCCCTTAGGTATAAACAATAAGCTGACCAAGTTTCATCGCAATCGGATGAACAGTTTAGGAAGGTATAAGAGATGTACAGACAAACATTCATTTTTATTTATATAGATTTAATCCCAGGATTTCTTCTCATTGAGGGAACTAAAAAAGATTGATTTTGTAGTTTATAAAACGAATATAAAGAGAATTTGTAATGTTACTGAAGTTAGAAGAAAGATTATTGGACAATTACATACATTGAGCGTCAAAAGAAATTAAACACCCACGTTTGATTTAGAACATGTATTATTTGAAATATATTATTGGCATGTAATATAAAGTAGACATATGCAATTATGAGCTTCTTTAAGCAGAGTCGGACGACTAGTAAACTTTTAATTAAAATAAAATACATAAAGAAATAACTCAACTTGAACATAATGTCATTCAAATTAACGCGTCAAAAAAAGTAAGCACTCAACTGTTTCTCCAATTATTTTGATTTTGTATAGATATCTCTACATTTTTTTTCAATGAAGATTTTGATATAAGTTAAAATCTTATATTCTTCCTGAATTTATGTAAATTTCTATAAAAATTTCTCAGATTTTGCGATGGGGAAACAAACAGCACTAGCAACGAGTATACTGATAATAAACTTGAATGAAAAAGGTAAATTCTTACTTGAAGTATGAAAAATTGTTGAAATAAGTCACTGCAGATTGAAGAAAATTCTTGACAACGAATTCAAATAAAGACAGGTTAAAGATTTTCAGAAAACAGGAAGACGACTTATAGATATAGAAGTGAGAGAAGTCAAAATTAATTGAGCTGCAAAATATCACAAAAGTGCAGTTAAAAAATCTCGAAGCCTCTCGCATAGATAAGCGAAGACAGTAAGCGAAGGCATTATTAAGTGGGTCGTTCATGAACATTATTAAGTGGGTCGTTCAT
>JAPMOQ010013727.1:73862-130309 GCA_026543055.1 Argiope trifasciata
TAAGTGGGTCGTTCATGAACATTATTAAGTGGGTCGTTCATGAACATAAGTTACAAGGTAGGATTCCACGTAAGAAACTATTCGTCATGAAGTCGAACCAGCAAAAGAGCCTTCTGTTTGCCAAAAAGTACTTTAATAACAATTTAGATGCTTGGAATAATGTTTTATTTAGTGATATGAGAAAAAAAAAAAAACTGAATTGTTTAACACACAAAAGTTGGCCAAAAATATTTACATCAAAGGATTAAGAATCCGACATTAATTATTCAGTTAAGATAATTAAAAATGGGGGAGCATCTGTTATTATCTGGGAGTATATGGTGGCAACAGAAATCATTAATGGAATATTTGTCAAATCTAAAATGAACAAAATGGATTACCTTAATATTTTGTGATATATTTGTTGCAATTTGCAATAAAGTTGCAAGTTGGTATTGTCATGAAGCTGGATCCCAAACACACATTTAAGATTTGTAAATAATAGTTATTTTAACGTATTAAGAAAAATTTGGACTATTCTCCACGGTCATCAGACCCCAAGCCCATTGAAAACTTATGGACGTATTTTGAAGAAAATGTATACCAAAGGACAATTTTTAATAAGGGAGAATTGAAACAAATTATCTTAGAAGAATGGCAAAAAATTCCTCTTAAACTAATTTTTAAAAAAAGAAAGAAAAAATTGTCACATCCATGCCTAGATGATTAAACGCAGTAATAAAAAGGACTGCAGATCTAATCTAAAAGACTGCATATATTAATATGGTAGCTTTCATTGATTTTCGTCGGTATCTATTTGCACTTTTTTCACGCATGAAGTTTAACGAGTTTATTTAATTTTTTTCTTTATGCATTTTGATTTAATTAAATGGTTGCAGGTTGTTGCATCCTATAGAAATAAATTAAAAATTACATAAATTTACTTTAAATTATTAATATATTTGATTTAAACCTTTTTCTTCGTCCATCATAGGTATTTACTTCTTTTTGACTCTCATTGTATTTTTAATAATTCTATGATGTTATGGAACTCAGTATGAAAGTTACATAATCTACACAATGAGCAGAACGTATGCAAAACAATTAAAATAACATGGTTTTAATGTCTGCCATTTTGATGGAATCATGAATATATATTGCGTCTTAGCAACTTAATATATATTAAATGTACTACTAAATCGTTAAAAGTGACTTGTTTAAGAATAAAACTATGTTAACGGATTAAAGGTTTCAAATCTATTTTAATGAGAAAATACATCCTAAAGTTTGTGCGATCGTTGTTCAGTTTTATTATGAACATGCTAATGTAGAACAGTAATTTTTGATATCACGGATGATAAAGATGAAGGATTTATGACCAAAATTGTCGAAATAATTATGCGTTCCTTTGCTTTAACCAAATTTGAGGTCTTTAATTTAATCATTGAAAAGGGTCGTCAAAGCAGGTGACGCACGGAACGACACGGAATAAAGACCTTTTTCTTCTTGCATACATCCGACCCCTGAATGTAGCAGTATCGACAAGATTAGTTGTGGCCGACTGCTGAAAATTACTGTCCATCCTTAGACTGAACGATCCGTCAACCTAGTATTCCCTTTGAGTAAGTTAATTACTGTCCTTCTTCCTCACCTTCACACTCTCAAACAGTTGGTAAAAAACGGAAATCTCTGACAATCATTATTTTTAATCTTCAGGGTTTTTTTAACTCAGAGATTTCAATATATTCCTTCAATACATTCGCTGCCACTGACGCGCCTGTGAGTTACAAATAATATATAATTGTACTAAATAATTTAGGTTATTAGATGACACCTTCTCTACTACAGTTAAAAGATCACAAAGAAGGGGTCATCTAATTAGATAGATTGTCCTGATATTAGGCTTGGGTAGTGACAGTGAAGGTGTTAAATAGTAATAATAAACAGTACCTATTTCTCCCTGAATAGAGACCGCTCGCGTCCTGCATGGCCAAATTCTTCGCTTATTCGTAAGTGATTCCTAAAGAAGTATACCGCTACTATTTATAATTTTTGGGGAGAAAAGTATGAAAAAACAAAACATCATATGATATGTATGAAAAAACCGGAGTCAGAAATACGAACTACAATATTGCATACATTTATTTAAGGTGTTCAAAATGTTCTCGTTGTACAAGAGCATGTCGCAATATTCACGAATGGGAAACATAATCATAAATTATTGTTAGCTACCTGATACAGGTAGCTACAAGCCACGGTATACATAGATATTTTGAATTTAATCTGCAGTAAATATATGCAAATACTGATGTTCACGTTTCCAATATGTTTTCCATACATAAAGATGGAACATAATGTTTTCTCACACATTTTTTGAATAACTGTCGGTCGTAGAAGTATCATTTTTCGCACATTTTGTATGTACTCTAAGAAAAGAATCTCATTGTGTACAATTCGGAGATCTTGGTGTGATACCGTATATACCAATAGATTAAATAACAGAATATATGCATATAATACAGATAACCCTTAAGGTTTCCGAATGCAGGATTTTGATTTGATTTCTGAGCAAATGCAATTTCAGAATAGCATTTCCCTTTATATGCACTTGAATTTCAGGTAGATCAGCTCAAGATCGACATAAATTTCTTTCTTTTTATTTTTCTTATTCAAATAGTTTTAAAAAGAAAATATTGTTATTGTAAAAAAAAATGATACGGATAATGAAGATTATAAATTTTCAGCAAGAAGTAAAGGATGACTTCGTCATTGAATAAAATTGACTTTTAATGTCTTTAATAACCACTACGACATTAATTATGAGTTTTTTCGGTATATTTGTGCTTTGCTTTTCTTTAAAAAATCACTTATATCCAAAATTTCTTTTTTCTTCAAGAATATTTATTATTAAATTGTAAAATTTGTAAAATCAGTCCATCCACGGTAATTCAATAATTAAAATAATCGAAGAAGATATTATAAAATGACTACATAATTCGAAGACCCAGACTCTCTCTAAATTCGATTGATCTAATTACTTTTTTTCCCAACATGGTATAAAAGTTTAGTTAAGAAAAAGTTAGCCCAAATATCATCCCCCCCTTGTCTCGCCATGATTCAAATTATTCATTAGTTCTAATACAATTTTAAACTAGGACAATAATCGAACATTATATGGTCGTATGATTTATTCATTCATTTACGCCTCATTTAGATTTTAGATATATGGTCCCTTTAGCTGTACTATTTCTATGGTACGGTTTTTAATCTTACAACTGCTCATTCTCCGAATTCTAATTTCAGCATCATTCCTAGATTTTCGTGTGATGATGTATTCTTTTTTTATTTTAGCTTCATAAATTTGAATCGCATGATGATCGTTTTGTTTTAAAAATGCCTGAACTTTTTCGCTCATGTTACATCTAACTAATGACTTTTTCAATAGGGGATCATAAATTATTAATTAGATTTAAAAATTCATAGATTTTAGAGAGATTACTGAAGCCAAAAATAATAATCTCAAGAATTTGATTTTTGATCAGTAGCAGAGTATGATTCTACAAAGAAAAGCAATTTATAAAAATTGATGAGAAACACTCTCCATTTTTTTTTGGAAAAAAAAGAAAGAAAAGACCCAATAATATAGTAATTTTAATACTATTATAATTACGACAATGAAATATGTGCCGTAATCACACTCTATTAAATTGGTTGTTGTATTGATGCTATTGAATGGAGCTAATTTTCTATAATGATTTCTCTCACCAAAAAATTTTATTCGCTAGGTATTTGTGAATTATTCCATCCATATACAATATATTTACGAATTTCCTTGCACAGAATATATGATCTAAGGTCGAAGCCTTTATTTATTATATATCTGCATATGTTTTAAATAACTAAAAATATAGCAGGACATTTATTATTCTGACAACAAAGTAGATTTTTCTATTCTTATTTTCAATTTATACTTCATTACTAAAAAAATTGGATTCCCTGAAATCAATATTTTTTACAAATTCGCTATTGGATAGCGAAAGTAGTACGGAATCAAAATTTAATTAAATTAATTTATAGATCGATAATTCAACTCTATAATATGCTGTGGAAATTATACTATTGTTAATGTCCAGAATTTTAGAAATCTATTGCATGAGGGAGTGAAAAATCGCTAACAAAAGTTCCTCATTATAAGCATGAGAGAAATTAAACTGTTGGACCAAATACTTAAAAAACACTATATTAAAATTTTTTTGTTTCTTGTACTGAAAATAGTTTTTGATATGGACAAGAAGAAAGAAAATTCTTTTCCAGAGAAAATAAATTTAATTAGTGGTTTCTTTATAAAGCTAAATTGGAATAGATTAATAATTTATTTAGGTTAATTCGATGTTTGCAACTGTTAAAAAATGTATTTGTTATTTAAATAATTCCAATATTATGAACATTTTTTAATGTTTTATTTCCTTTTATATAAAAGCTATTCCTTTGAAAACAGTAAAAAAAAAAAAAAAATCACTTATTAAACTTTGAGCATCGTCGATATCTTTTCTACTATTTTCCTTCAAATTCCAAGAGAGAAATGTCTTATTCAAAATGTTCAAAAATGTTTCAGAACAACTTTAAAATAGTCCTTTTAATAGGCAATTATTTTGTTTATTAATGTTATATTCATTATATAATCAATAAAAGAAAAATAATTTACTAACAGTCATTTTTAGTAATAAATTTTATTAATTTTATCCCCATTTCTTCTATGTTAATCATTTTATGTGGCTTTATTATTCGATTGATTTTTCTTTTTTCTTATCGAAATTCTTGTCTTAGTGAACTTGTTCGTGAAGTAAGATTTTTCCATATGCAAATTTGTTATTGTTTTATTTGAGAAAACAGCTAAAAGATGAGATCTTATAAGATGACATAACATGCGTGTATGTTGCATTTAACAGAAACATTAAATTTTTTTTGTAATATTTAATAGAAATAAAAAAGTATACATGTCACGTACTTTTGATTTCTCATTGAGAGAGCCGCTATATTTGTAAATGTAAGCGATTTACAAATAGAGCGGCTCAGGTAATTTTTATATTAGTGTCTCATGTATGCAATCAGGCACAGATATAAGAATTTTTACTACCGTTATTAATAAATTGTGTGTCCGATGGATGATCAAAATGGAATTAAAATAAATGGATGACATAACAAATTTATATTATTGACCATAAAGTTTAAAAAGTGACAGAATTTTTCTGAAGAATTTTGTTTAAGCACCAACAAAAGTCTCAGCAAGGTAAAATTTGATATAGTATCGAAAAAAAAAGTTACTTATGATCTTCCATGATAAAACTGTGCACATTTGTTATCGGCTAACCTTAGAGTATAGATATGGGACAGTTAACAATAGCTGAAAAAATAAACACATGCACCGGTTTGTAATTTAAAGATTCGAGTTAATATTTAATGCTTTATTTATTGCAAAGAATTATATATTTGTCAGTCTTCTTAATATTCCATCGATTTAATGCTTTGCTGTTGCTACTGTGAAGTCCACTTTTATAAAATTTGTTCTTCAATTGTTTGATAATATTACAAAATTTTTATTCCTTAGTTTCCAAAAGACAAGTATATAAGAGATATAAAGCCAAGATAAATGTCTAGAGGATTAAAAATCACCCATGCGTTTGCATATAGTGTAAAACATTCATTTTCACTTACCTTAAGTTGTAGTTTCTTTTCTATATTTTATATTATGCTCAAAATCATTTAATAAAAACATTGTTTATCTTTTTTAAAATTACAAATTACCAGTAAAATATCAATTATTACTAATTATATAATATTATAAAAATAGTGCTTGTGTGAAGGCCTATCGAAATTTTGAAGTTCCAAACTATTTTCCATGCAGTTAATGATCTTAGAAACAACTTACGAAACTTGTGTCATAAAGTATTTATTAGCATGAAAAAAGTTAGTAGGCATTTTTACAAAAAGTCTCAACCCCCTTTATTAACTGAGATTTTAAAATTTATTCCAAAAACCAATCGATTTAAAACCAATTCGAAGATGATCACCTTATCTTTTTTGTATTGGGTGTTTGTTATAGTGTCAATTAATGTGCGATTCATCAAGGACGTTAAACACTGAAATAGTTTTCAAGTTTTAAATCTTTATTTACTCTCAGTACTCTCTTTTTTAAAAATTTATTATTATGATGGAAACGGGATACTAAAAGTCACTTACTATAGAAAATAATAAGAAAGGTTTAAAATTTCGATATTTCCTTCTAAATATATAACAGAATTATAATATATTCCTACCGCATATATAACAGAAAGGGTTAAAATTCCCACCACTTTCTTCCTTTATTTCATACAAAAATCCAATACGGAAAGTAATTTCTAAAAAGGTAAATAATAATAAAAAAAAACCCTCCTTGTGTACCTTTTAAAAATCACAATTAGACTAAATACCATTAATGAAATTTTTTTAAAAATTTTCTTTATTATGAGTTATTAAATTTACAATATTTAAGTTGGATTTAAGTTACTGCTCAGTTTAATAGCTATATTAATATACATTCCGTTTTATTCGTATATATAATTCTTATTTCTTCGTATATTTCTGTGTTTCATTCTTTGTATTTCTTTAAATACATTCATTTCTAAATAATGCTATTTATTTTCTATGCATAATATTATATTATATATATATATATATATATATATACACACACGCGCACACACCATGTGTTTACTAGTGTCTTTCACCCTTCCGGTAGATGGAGACGTCGAGTGATAAATAATTATCCAGATTAGAATTTAAACACTAATAGTGACATGTATTTACATGAATATAATAACAATTAATTTTCTTTATTATTATTTGTTTCTGGATTATTATAATGGCACAATTCAGTTTAATATATAGTTATAATTTCTGCTTTTCCTTTTTCATTCAGTGTATATAATTTGTATATTTATTATAATTTGTATATTTATTATATTTTCGCGTACAATGCTATGTATTACTTTAAATACTCTTATTTCTATACAATGCTATGTATTTTCTGAGCATGTTATTTACTATGTATTTTTCTTGATCGTTTATATATGTCTTTTACCCTTCTCGGTAGGCGGAAACGTGGAGTTGGAAATGGATAAATATTCAGAGTTCCATTTAAACACTACTAATGAGATATGTTTACATGAATAGTGATAATAATAATAATAACTTATTTTTCTTCCCGCGTATTTGTTTCCAGATTCTTATAATGGCATTTATGCTTAGCAACATAATATTAATAACAAATATTTGTATTGAAATTAAAGAAAGAATTACTTTTATGTTCCTTTACAACGAAAGAAATATGTGTTAGAAATGTCGGTGGAATCAAGGCTGATTTTTAAAAGTACGACACGTGATGAAATACCATCTTTTCACTCAACTTCGACTAATTCATAATTAATGAAAACCTACCAGCCGATAAATCTCTTGCAATCTATTAAGGAAAGCCACGATTCCCCTCCAACCGGAGAGGTGGGGATGCATTCTCGTTTAATTACGATACCACCTTTTGATTCGGCACTTTTAATTAAATGTTGGCTAGAAAACAAAGAAGTAAACAAGGCAATGAATGACTCGAGACAATCGTAATGAGAAAATTCTTTACAGTACATGTCGAATGTGATTTGCATATATACAGTAACCTGAATCGGCGTATTAACAAACGAAAATAAGAAAAAAATGCATTGTTTTCATTCATGCGTCAGCAAGAGTTTGAACAGTTCCACAATCCGCACAAAGAACGCCGCAAAGTGTCTCATTTGCCGCTTCTGATGAAGGTTTGGGGTGATCCATTTTCTTTTATTGCTGCTTTTTATTTTTCATCATCTATTATACTAATATTTTGTTTTTATACAGATTGTGCAGGAGTGACCGACCATCTTGGTCATCAACTGGGAACAGTCTGTAGTTGATTTCACAGCTAATAAAACAAAAAGAAAGACATTGACTTTGCCAAGTCTTGTCTATGGCTGGCTCCGTCCATGAGCACAGTGGAGTCAAGTCATGAATTCGGATTTTATCTGAAGCATATTCAGGCTCTTCGATTGCGGTTCTTCACTTGTTGACTGTTTATTTAAGTCCATGATTTTTTTTACCAATGCTTGAACTGGGGATAGGAGTGAAACAAACAGGGAAAAAATGTGCAACAAGTGATAAAACTAAATTCAACTATGAGGTCTTTCTTGTGGTTTGTCCCCCACGTCCGACGACACACTTGTAGCTCGAGGGGAGGGTGCGACATCGTCAGCTGAAGTCCATAAAACGGCTTTTTTAGTATAAGTACAAGGTTATTTTGGCATCGGGGGGATCGGGGGTTGAGCACGGGGACTGGTTAGACTTTGATGGCTGAGTTGACCCTCATTTTGGTCTTCCTGACTCCTGCCGGACTGACGGTCCCCTTGAGCATTTTGATACAGTCTTGTTCGCAGAGCACGCTGCCGTTCATCAGGTTGTAGCGGTCGCCCGGCACCAGCTGATTGTGGCATTTGACGCAGGTGAAACACTTGAGATGGTAGACGTTGCCCTGAGCTCGCATCACGAACTCGCTGGCAGGGATCATCTGGCCGCAGGCACTACACGCTCCACTGTTGCCAAATAACCTGAGGAAGACACAAAGAAAAGCAAATTAGAGGATGACGCAAAAAACTCAACACTATCAATGCATTTTGACTATATTTAATCTACATCAATAAAAAGAGAACGTATAGATAGTATCTATGGTATCTAAAGGCTGGAGGGTTCAGAATTCGTAACCTGATTCATTGTAGGTTCCTCATGTATATATCATGGACCTGGTACCAGGGTACGACTTAACCTAATTGTGGCCGGGGGCAAAAACTTCTTTGGAGCCACGCATCTGCTTCACCACATAAGTAATGAATATTATTTGATTAATCTATTTAATATGGACTCCAAAGATGTGGGGGCCAGGGATCAATGCCCTATACCCCCTGCCTTAGTCAGGCTCTGCCTGGTGCATCTTAAATCTTAAGTCATGGTTCAAACATCCTTCATAATGTAATACCAGTTCATATAGTATTCTAGCCATATGACAGCGATTAAAAATTTCGTATAGCCATAAATAACCTTGGCGTTACTTCGAAATTTCACATTAAAATAATTAATGTAACTAAGCACTACATAAGTCCATTATAACATCTTTAAATGTGCACATAAATATTATAATAATGAAGATTTCGAGTGAATTAATTGCAGAAGCTATTTTTAATAATTAAAACTGCATCAAATATTATTAGTTATTGAATTTCTTTTTCTATTTTCCATATTAAGAAAGTTATAGCGAATTGAAATTTCACCTCCTGCTCTCCACCATTTCCATACCCTTTGAGCAAGATGGTCAATTTACAAAGTCGTCCGAGAATTTTATATTTCTAACATATACCAAGCCCTTTAAAATTCAAATAAATTAATTATCCTGTACACAAGATAAACATGGACAAAGTGCCAAGCGCATATAAACTTTTGATTGAAGGGAGATTTCGGATTCTAAGGACTATGATCAGTAAAGAATCTGAAGAAATTTTCTCTAAGTCTTGTCATGAGAAACATTGAAATAGGTAGTCTTTCTATAGAAATCTACCAAATTATAACAAGTTGTTCTTTCTTATCAATAAAACAAAAACGATGCCGATACATATGCTCGTCAATATTTGCTAAAAACTATTAAAAATTTTTTTATTACAAATATGTTAAATATTTTAATACTAGAGTACTTTAGTTGGAAGGTGACCAGCTAAATGATCAAATTTAAGAACGGAACATACATGTCAAATCAACTTTTGACTTTTGAAAAAAAAGAAGAATCCATCTGTATTCAAACCAGATTTTGAAGCATCTTTATAAATCATATAAACATAAATCACCCAAAAACAATTTAGTTCCCTCTTCAGCAATTCCTGTTCAATACCTCTGCGATCCCATTACGCCCTGCACAAACACCAATCCATAAAACTAATCAACTTCACATTTAATTCATCACTGCCTCTCGCGTCACTGAAAGGCGGCGGGCACACAACGCACGAACCTCAAGATTAGACGTCGTGCATGCCCCATTGTTTAGATTCCAACGAAACAATCGGGATCAAAAATGGGAAAGATCCCTTGTTCCACAGGATGTTTTCCCTCTACTTCTCATTCTCTTCCCCACTCCCATCCCCGGAAAATATAAACCTAGATAAAAGGAGAAGGGGGGGGTAGGTGTTTTCTTCCCCTCTCTTTGAAACATAGGAGATGGGCAGATCGGCGTAGTAAAAGCTGTGTCGAGATTCACCTTTGAATGCTAATTTTAAAAATAGATAAATGTTTCCATTTTTATCTCTGAAACAGTAAAAAAAAAAAAAAAAAAATCAGAAGGTATGGTCCCAAAATTTTCTCGCAGATTCTCCAATAAATATGCCATGCTAGAGAATCCTTAAATGACATCGGAGAACAATAATTACGAAATAATAACTTTTGGCGATAATTTAGTATCTCTATTGAATCTATCATGCCACCCTTGGGGAGTTATTTAGTTATTAATCCCTGGCATGCAATTAATAATATCCGAAAATCAAATTTGTTTCAGACACGGCTTTCTATACCGAGGGAAACAAAAATTTCCCACAGAATTGTCTTTTAGTCGCAAAATCTCATACCAAATTTGAAACATTTAAGTCATCACATTTTAGATTATTTGTTTTTGAAAGTACAAACCGACAGAGAGCCAATTCGTAGTTGTATCTGACTCAAACTTTGAAAGATGTCTACATTATAAATTTTAAATCTATGTGAAGAATTTTGTCTTACCAGCTTTCTTCGTTTTATAGCGATAGGGTTAAGTTATATTCATACAATCGGACGGACGAAGTTCCTCTGAACAGCTTTTATTCAACTTTTGATAGAAATTTGCAAATTTGGTGCTAAGACCGTATACTAAATTTCACCTTTCCGGTTCAAAACGTTTTAGTTTTGAGTCCAAGAGCAGTTAGTTTGCATTCTGAAAACTCTACTTCATTATTTATTAAATTTTAGTAATTTAATAAAAACATACATATATAATTTTTAATGCCTTTAGAAATGATTTCACATTTCCTAAATAAAAACTCTAATTTACGGAAAATGAGAATACAGATTTTACGTTAATTGA
Organism: Argiope trifasciata; assembly: GCA_026543055.1. NCBI lineage: Eukaryota > Metazoa > Arthropoda > Arachnida > Araneae > Araneidae > Argiope > Argiope trifasciata. Next base: position 85,051 of record JAPMOQ010013727.1, read on the forward strand.
AAAAAAAAAAAATACCATGTTTCAAAATTTAGTATCTTTTCTTCGATAAATCACTGTTGTAACGCCCTTATATATCAAAAATATGCTTTAAAATAAGGATGGTCTTTAACAGAATAAGTTCAGCTTTAAAATATTTCAATATGAAACATTATTTTCCTGGTTTACAGAACTATTTCATACATAAATTCGTAAAACTGAATTCAGGATTTTAGTTTTAATAACAAATCAAACATTCAAGTCAGCTGTATTCTAAGATTTATAAATAAGAATCATAATTAATTTTTTAAAAAGATCTTCAAAAATTAATATTCATAATAAATTAAATTAAAATCATCAACTTAAAGATCGTCATCACAGCTGAAATTTAATATTTATTTCAAGCCCTTCATCATACTACAAGGCCTATACTCATTCACACGACCGAAGAAACTTTTCTGTGGATTAGCTTATTCTGATCAAAACAAACAAACTGGAGGAAGAGAATTTGGCCAATTGTGCAAGTACGTCCCCAGCTTTTCCTGCGCGGATCATCCCATTCTTGAGGGATGCTGTGCAGGAAAGCCAGTGGAGAAGGTGCCGATAAATCGATGAAAACCCATTAAGTGTTACAAACCTATTAGCTGGATGGCTGCCGACGAAATTAATGAAATTAGATAATGGATTTTTGGGATTTACAACGCTCGCCTCCCGCTGACACTAACATGATTTGTTGCGCGCTCGGAAATGCACTCTCTTTTCTTATTCCAACCCTCCCCCTCACACGGGGGAGGCACAAATTACGTTAAGATGAAGAAGAATATCCGAAGGCCCCCCCCTCCATCCCATATATGATTTTACGCGAGATTTTTAATTTTTTTAATGGACTCCTACAGGTTTCGTTTCTTTTTAACAGACCCGGGGAAGAAATGGAACAATTTAGAAATGGGTTGGTAAATAATAAAAGATAACATGAGAGGCCGTGGCAGAGGGGGTATGGATTTTTTTACCCCTACCCCAAGCAGTGGTTCTCGCAGACGATATTTACGTAATGGATTCGGTCTAAGGGAATGGGCCGGTGGTGTTTTTTAAGGCTAATCAGTAATCGGAATGCATGAGCATTAATTGCAAAAGCAACGGAGAGACCGGGGCGAGTGCTTTTTGTAGTTTTTTTGAGAAATAGCTCTTCGCAGACGCATCGCGTGCGGAGTAACTGCAACTGCAATCGCAGTTCCATAAGGTAATTACAATTAGTGTGAAACACAGTGATAGTTACGATGGAATAGAACAACTAATAAAATAAAAAATGGAGCGTGATTCTGGTTCATTAATTAATAAGAGGCAAGGGAGGAAAAGGCCATTTTTCAAGAGTTAATTTATGTTTCTCCAGTGTGGAAGGACATAAAACTTGGAAATAATTTAAATTTATGTCCTCTATGGCATTTCGCGTGGTTGTTTCGAAGTTTGTTATTATTCTAAAAGATGTAAAGAATGTTACTTACTGGAAGAAAAAAAATGAATTAGATATAATGCATCACAGACATTCAAATCATTCTTCCAAAGATTTCTTTAGAAAATATCCTTCTACTGTCATAAATTGGAATTAATTAAAAGATATAAAAGAAAAGTGGGAAACTTTAAAATGGGTAAAATGAAAGGTTCTACTTCTGAAACAAAGAAAAATGTATTTTTTTAAAAATATATATGTAAGATTTAAAATATTACCTTTTTTAATAGTACGTTTTTTTTTTCTTTGAAATTCTCAGCAATTATTAACGGATACAAATTCTAACTGTTGCGTCATAAGAACAATACACAACATTAAATTATATTAGTTAGTTCTATTAGTTGTATGGAAACTCACAATACTTACAAATTAATCAGCGGTACTTTATTGGTTCCAATAATATATAAGCCAAGGCAAGGGATAAATCTCAGACAAACTTTACTGTTTCAGTTACCTTTTAATTTGAATTAAATACTTCGATTCTATTATTTTTGTGTATTTCAACGCCAATGCATCTTAAAAAAAAAGACTAGGAAAATATTCATTTAGTTCATAACTTTTACTACAACAACGGGTATTGATGACAAAACGATAGAGACATTGTTACTGATTGACGAACGTGACATTTTATGCTGCGTTTCGACTGAATATTATATATTTTAGATCCAAGAATATGGGCAGAACTAGGACGAATAGCTGGTATTTTAAACATCCTTTTCATCAAACAAACTAGAAACAACGTGTATTATGATGTGCAAATGTTATACAATGAAAGTTGTTGAAACAAATTTTTTCCCCAGAAAGTTATTTTACTTCTTCAGGTTTTTATAAAATTTATACAACTTATTTAAAAATGCATACAAATAATAATTATCCTAAAATACGATTAATGTATTTTTTTAAAAAATTTTAAATTACAAAACTGTTTGCCAACTATATTCATTTAAATCCAACCTGAGTATAAAGAAAATATATCTACGTCAATTTAACCTCTTGAAATAAAAATGGCAATAGAAAGACGTCATACATTTCATGCTACACTGTAGACTTCGATATCGCAGAGCCGTCAAGAACTGTCTTCAGTGAAGACCGAGAATCGTGCGTCGACTTTCATTTCAAATGCTCCATATTGTCCCTCTTTCTCAATATATACTTTAAATTTATACCCTTTTGCATCAATGAACTGTTTGACACGCTTATCGAATAACTGAGTTCTTAAATCTTAACTTGCAATTATGAGCATTAAGTTCACTGTTATAATTTAAAAGGCAAAAACCGCGGTAACGATTCAATATCTTACCTGTCTTTGATATTATTATTAGAATTATAATAAAAAATGCTCCAAATAGGATATTACATCTAGTTGGGATATCGATTCCTAAATGTAAAAAATAAGAAGCAAATCACTTGGCATTGTTAAAAAGTCTAGTTACCTTTACATATTCCAAACCGTTTTAAAAGGATTTAGACATTGCAGAAAGGCTTATTCTTTTAAAAAGTGACTTAATCGCTATATATCAACATGATTCAGATATACAGCAAAGCAAAGTTGAAAATAAAATGCTTAACTTATAAGCTGGCACATACCTATTCAGTTGAGCCAAATCAAATAATATCTTTTCGGATAGATTAAATTTTTTTTATTTGTATGCCAAGCGGTTAATAATGGCACATAGTGAATTTGACTAGGAAAGAAATAGTTCAAAATATCACTCAAATACAATTTCAAATACTGATAGTTAATATATTCCAAAGGGTTTTCAAATGTTTTAGTCATCGCTGAACTGTTATTTTATTCTTTCGCAATGTTACTTAATCGCTTTATATCAATCTGATTAAAATATATGAAACCATAGAAGTTAGAGTATGAAATACTCTGCTTGTAAGCTTATAAAGCTATTCAGTTGTGCCGATTCCAATAGTATTTTTCAGACAGATCAATCTCTTTTTCATTTGCATGCCAAAGAATTAATAACGATACATAATGAATTTGAACATGAAATAAATTGTTTAAAATATCATCCGAAGTATAATTTCGAAAACTGATTGTTACATTAACAAAATTATCAATAAAATGGCCAGAAGGAAACTTTCTTCCAAACAATGGCACTGACAAACTCCAGCTGGTTCGCTGAAGTTAACAACCCTAAATATCCTCGAGACCAACAACCTTAGCTTATTTGCAACACCCATTATCCACGCTTTATTCTATTTCCAAGAAAAGATTTCAGTAAGTTAATAAAGCCGTACTTTATCCAAGTCAAAGAAGGCAATGCTTTAAGTGCACCAACAACCTGGATTATACCAAAACTGTCTGGCTAAACGAGAACGGCCCGGCCATTTAGCAAGAAGTGACACATTTCATGCGAGGCGATCAACAATTTTTTGACGCAAATACTCTCAGGCAATATTGATATCGCCATTAGCGCTTATAAAAGCATTTAGTTAAGTACTCGGTGGGAAGCAATTTTATTCGTTTGCTCAAGGATGGAAAGGGGAAGGAAGGTGGGGTCGGGCAAGAGGCAAATCCTCTGAAGGGACAGGGTAACCCATTCGGGTTGATCGCGAAAACCCATCAAGTTTATTGCTTGCAAAACGGCGCCATTTTGCAAGTCGCAGTGGAACGTTTTCGCTAATTAATATTACCAGAGTGATGAATATTAGTCATTAAAGGCCAATTTCGATGTTTGCGCCTCAGACTTTGACAGTCCACCGCCACCCAGCCCCGTTTTAAACCCCCCCCCATATACTTCCACTAATGGATCTTGCAAACATAAATTCGTTTATAAAACTTTCCTGCAGGTTTCTGTCAAAAAGGATAGGTTTTAAAGTTATAAATACTCGGGAAAAGACTTAACGATTAATTACTCTAAAATATTTTTTTAATAGCCTAGGAATTTAATGCTTTCAAATTTATTTAATGATAATGTCTATGAATTCACCTGCACGCATCTTGTAGAGTAAGAAAAGCAATATCATTAGAGATTTCTGATATTTACATGAAGTTAATTTTGACGATATTAGCATAAGATTTCTATAAAATGACTCAAACACAAAAATCGCGATGACATACTTCGATAACAATCAACTTTGTAGCTTAGAAGAAAGCTATAAACATATAAATTAATACACTAAGCTTGTCATTGATAATTGTTAATTTGATCCTAAAAATACCTTAGCTCTAATTAATGCTCTTCTTTGGAACTAAATGCGATTTAATTAGTCGAAAGAAATCGCAATTTTAGTCCATAGTTCTATACTGAGAATAAGGGCCCGACTTATACTAATTGGGGCCTGAGCCAAAAACTTCTTTGCCCACCCCCTTTGCTTCACTACTTTAATAATGAAGAGCCGTGCATTGAACTTGATTACTTGAGTTGGGGGCCCACGAAAACTAGTCGGTGCCCCTGCCAAGAATGATACTCACTATCCATACTTTCCTGCACATCAACCAGAGAAGAATATCTACATCGAAGATTTGATATGGAGCGAAGTGATTCATAGTTTAGTTTAGGTTAATGAATGTTTCATTTCGAACTTGAATAAGCTTTATTTCACAATGGGAATAATTTCAAAGAATGCTTCAATGCATAGAACTGAATTGGATAATCTGAATTTTCACGATATGATTGCCTTCAGCACAACTGTAGCAAGGCTTTTCTTTAAAAGCAAAAACTGATTTTTCGCACGCTCTTAATACTAATTATCATTGGGGGAATCACGCAATAAAACTATAACCTTCTGATCTCAAAGTCAGGGTGTCGCCACAAGGCAACAGCGCTTCTATAGTATATATAGTGTTGAAGAGTATACGTGAACATACGATGGAAGATACATTTTAAAATTACATAATCGATGCAGAAAACTAAAATTTTTCACATTTTTATTACAATTGAAAACAGAGGGAGTGACATTTTCGAGTTATATTTATAACAAACAGACAGGATGAAATTTTCCAAAAATGTGTTTTTCGAATTCAGGAGATCTAAAAATTTTGAGTTTGAATTCTTTGACGATTACTGCACTTTCTCAATACTATTTATATGAGAAAGTAAAAGAGGAAATATTTTTTTTTCATTTGGTTCAGTGTTATTATATAAGTATATGGCAGGATGTTTTTTTAAAGTCTTAAAATAATTAACGTCTATTAATTTATTAATAATATTTTTAATTTTAATATGAAAAATAAATTGCTCCTAAAAGATAATATATGTTCTAACTAAATAACAGCAGGTAATTCAAATAGTTTAAACATTAATACAATCTCACGGGTAGTCGAACTGCTATCATCTAATCAATCATCTACCGAAACAATCCACGCAGAAGTGAACGAAAATGAAAGAAAGACATCCTTTGTATCCGACATGGAAAATGTATTCGTCCAATTTGGACCTACTCCTTTCGATAAAATATTAGGCGAAAAGTGCGGCGGAAATTTTGGAAACGAAACATCCATCACAATCTCGTAGAATCCGCATCACCACCAGGAAAATTGGGCCTACAAGAAATATCTGGTAGCCATTCATCTTGATTTTCACGCCAGCACTAGACATGAGTAATATTTAGTTCGGGCTCTTTCCCAGGATGGCTTTCAGTTCGATTATTGATAAAAGAGCTTGATTATAATTAGAAAGAGAAGATTCCCGTACCATGTATTTGCTCCTCAAACTTTTCAATAAATCAGAGGAGGATTTTTCTTTTCTTTTCTTCCTTTTTATCATTTTAACTTTAAAAATAATATTAACGAGAAAACTAATCCTATCAATAAATTTCGATAAAAGTATTTCTGATATTAGGAAATATGCTTTGCAGACGACGCACAATATTTTACAAGTCAGTTTGGGCGACTAAATGGTTCGTTCTCAGTTTAGGATTTTCTGGCTGCTAAACCGTTAATATGAAATATATTTATTTATAATGTGAGTCAGTTTTTTTAATTATATAAAGTAGGAAAATATTAATTCAGTAAAATTAATCTTCTACAAGTCATTATGCCTGCAAATTAAAAAGAATGTACATAATGTAAAATTAAAAAAAAAATACGATCGAACAATTTTCTTCCCAAAGTTTTAATTGAAACTACACCAATTTTCGGCGTTTCTTCAAAATAAATTCTAAAAAATATTATTGCACAAAAATAAATTCTATACAGTTTTAAAATTTAAAAGACTGTCCTTTTAACGATATCGTGATAATAATTTTTTTGAATTTTGGCATTTAAATATATACATATATTAGCCAAATTTCTAAAAATATTTCGTTTCCCTGAAATGCAACCGGTTTTCATTATTTCATCAAATATTTAAAAGCGCAAATATGTTCTATTATTGAAAAAGATTTTAATGATGTTGTCAGTATATTTTAAAAGACGAATAAAAAAACTGAAGTTACAATGCCTTGGAATTTAGAAGACAGATGAAACAGGCATTTATGTTTTTAATACCGCTATAATGTAATGAGATTATCATACCAACTAAACAGATTCGTGAACACAAACAAAATTTAAATAATACAATTAAAATAACACGACTCTAATTGGAGGCAAGTCGTCAAAGGTGAATAGTACTTTTATAAAAGTAAAAAATAAGCGCCCAAGTAAAACGTTATAATTTAACTTAAGATGAAAAAGAAAAAATTGAAATTAAACACAAAAATAATAATATTCGCTAAAATTACGTTCTGTAAATAATAATAATAATAATAATAATAATTTAGGAGCCGAGAAAGAATTTCATTCAGAAAAATTTGGAATGAGAATTTTTTGTCGCCTCTTTGAAGTTTCATACAAAAATGTAAACAGTATAATTTTTTAAAATAAAAATTACGTTCAATTATTACAAGATGATATTAAGCATTTAGTAAAAAAACTATTATAATAGAAAATAATCTTTAAAAAATCTCAAAATTCTGAAGTTAACTGTAGCAATCGAAAAAACTCTGAAAATGTTTTATTAAAATTATTTCAAACTATACGTAATAGAACAGAACTGTAAAATTTTCATTCATTAACAAAAAATATCTATATTATTTTCCTTTTTCGCTTATCTCGTGTGCTATTGATAGTTAAAAAGGTAAAAAAAAAAAAGCACTGAGATAAACAGAAGAGATCTATATCTCTGTCCATAACTCGCATTAACACGTCATCTCTACAACAATGTCGTTTGATTCATCAATTTTGTGAGCATCAATCCAGGGACGATTTCCTCCCGATATTCCGCAGACGATAGTTTTTTTTGTTGCCATCTCCCACACGCACGCTATAATTTCGGTATCGTTTGGCTCGTTAGGTTCCATCCATCACACGTGAATGATAGATGGCGCCCGGACAGGGAAACACTCCCATTATTTAAAACCAAAGCGAGAACTGAACTGAAGAGACTGCAAGCATGACATCAGACGAGGATTTCTTTTTAGATTTTATTTTAAGGTTTTATATTGGTAACAATCAATGAAACACAGCAACGTTTCAAACTCTGGCAAAATCCATGAAGAAAATCTTTTGGAGTGTGAAATCGGCACTTTTTGAAGAAGAAATCAATATAAAATGGATTTTTACAAATTCGATCTTCAATTTAGAGTTTCAGTTTATAAAATAAGAAAAAAGCACTTAAAAAAGGCCTGTTATATTGTTATGGCCTATGATATATAATTTGAAATCTTCCAGCAAAAAACAAGATTAATTTTTAAATTAAAAATAAAATATTAAATTAAATTATTAATGCACTAAATTAAGCAACACTTTCAAAATCAGACAACGACACAAAATTTTATATTAAAATTAAGCAATTCTATGACATTTCAAGTTAAAGAATAACAGTAAAATATATAGTATTATTTTTTTTAAACATTAGAATAAAAATAATAATAATAAAAATTTTTAAAAAGAAAAAAATATGCATTATTAGTTTTGCTGTCATTTCATCGATTTTCAAAACTGATTTGAACGAAAAAACAACAAAAAAATCTATAATTTTAAACGGATTTAATTTTTTGGCAACAATTTTATGCTCTTAAAATTTTTTTTTAATGCTTATCGGCATAACATAGACAAAATCAACTCTTGAGCCGAAGATCGGAATTCAATCTGGAAAATTTTGTATTAAATGAAGTATTTACCTTATATAATAAAATAAAAAAGAGGAGTAATATCAATATAATATAAAGCAGAAATAAAGTAATCGAGAATGGATCGTAAGTATGAGTTTTAATTGACATTAAAATTTTGATGACAGATAACAGATAACTTACGGAATTTATTTTTCCTTTTTAAAGTTTAAACAATGACGCATATATACGTCTAAAACAATATAAATGGCTGCATAGTAAATTTTGTAAAAATGTCATAATAAAGCATATAAGATTCCATTTTTATTAGATAAAAAATACCTCTCTAAATGAAGATTTAGATTTCGTAGTATACGTCAAATCAAATCTTCGTTTCTTAATGTAGAGGGCCGCACTGAATGGCATCAAGAATACACGTTGCAAAATTGGATACCGAAGAATGTAATTGATTCAAATGTTATCTTACGCATATAGTTCGAAGTTTGTCCTTCTCTAACTCGTCTGACCTTAAATCAAATGGCAATGTCTATCTCCAATATTTCTACAGAAGTCAATCAATACAATTTTGAGAAACTTCTATCGTAGACACATTTACCAAATATAGCTCTGAAAAATAATAACCTAAATCTAATGTAAAGCAGAGTAATAGAGAAAATCGTGAACATGAGTTTGGATTTCGTTAAAGATTTAACGAGAGCATAATTCTATGAGTGAAGCATAAAATATTGTCTTATTTTAGTAGGGAAAAGTGTGGTCCTGTCACAGTTGGTGCCATCTCACAACCAATAAAATTACGCTGTCGGTACTGAATATTATTTAACATAAATGGGTGGGGGGGGGATTAAAATCTCAACATTATTCATGTTTCGGCCTTAGATAACAACAATTAGTTAAATGCATGAAATGTCAAGATTTTTTTTTTCAAAAATAACTAATCAAAATACTTAAATTGATTCCCATAGGAGGGGAAAAAAAAAAACGGAATTCTATTAAAGCTCTTTTTTTACCCATAAATAAGCAAAACATTTTACGTTAATAATTGCACCATAAAAATATTTATCTACCAATTCTAACGAATTTCATGACGCTAGAGCTTTATGCACTCGTCCATATTAGTTTCAATTTATAGAAATCTTTCTCTAAACAGAAATTATAAAAACCATTTCAAATTATGATTTGGTGGTGCTTATGAACAACTTGTCACACCTCAAAACTCCAAAACATCACCACATAGGCATATAACTAAATAATAATAATCATCGACATCTAACATAAAACAGAGTAATAAAACGACTGTGAATATGTTTGAATTCCACAAAAGATTTAAGGAAATCATGTTAATTCTACAGCAGAAATATAAAATATTGCCTTATTTGAATAGTGTGAACTGTGGCCAATTCAGAATTACCACCGTCTAGCCACAAATCAAGTTACAATGCCGGTCCTCAATATTTCTCTAGAAGGTTCAAGACATGAAATCAACGTTGCATAAACCAACATCACTATTCTCTCCCACGAAGCATTTCGTGCATATATATCAATAAGCTTAATTATTCCTACGAATATTCTGCCATAAATGAACTTTTTAAATCAACTAATTGGGAACCAAAATGTCGCATCTAAAGCATTTTTTTTTTTCGTAAAGCCCAATTCAAAGGCAACTTTTACGGCCAGAAATTCCTGAGTCGCAGTAAATATCCAGTTCTGCAACGCATGTTCTTGGCGCCATTAAGTGCGTCCCCCTACATTAAGACACTTAGCAGCACTATAATGATGAAATACGACACCATCTAATTTGTTTCGGGAGAGGGGCAATAATTTGCGACGTTGCCATAATCACACTCCTTCGAGGGAAGACTCCCTGTTTGATTTATATTTTAAATGGTTTCCATGTTGCTAACGAAGCCACCGAGATTAAAATGGCTACTCTGCGGGATTAGACGGGGCACAAGATACTGCAAAATGGGTATTTAGATGAAAATTTCGATGTTCCAATGAGTTATTAACGTGAAGTAAATACTCTTTTTTTCTATAGATAATGGACTATTCATCATCAGAAAAATATACGCTACTTATCTTGTATATTTTTTATAAAAAGAATTTGAAATTATAAACGTCATTCACAGAATGTAAGCCTGATTCCACGATAATGTAGCTTTAAGAGAATTTGAAAACAATAATAATGGCACGACTGTTAAAATTAAACCAATGATTGCTTTTTATAATCACTCTATTATCTGATGCAATCACTATCCCATGAATTTCGAATTCATCAGAAAAATTATATCCAAGTGCATTTACGTTGACATGGGAAAACTAATAATAGCACAATTGTTAAAATTAATCTATTGAATGCTTTTAATAATTATCCTGTAATTTGATGCCCCTATTTCTTGAATTTCGGATTCAATACGCAAATTATATTCAAGTGCGTTTAGGTTAGTGTGGAAAACTAATAATTGCAGGATTATTGAAATTAATTCACTGACTACTTTTTATAGCCATCCAGTTATCTGATGCAGCTATTGGTCACTAATTCCTGAATTTAAGATTCACTATGAAGATTATATCCAAGTGCATCTGATTTTGCATGGAAATTTAAACAAATGTCAATCTGTCATATGCAGAATATGACCTAATGTATAATATCTGTTATAAGGTACAGAATACACTGATGGTACCAAAATTTTAATTATTCACTCAAAGCAGATCTTATTTCGCAAGTCTATTTTAAGAATAATCATTTGTCTTAAAGAGAGTTTGAAAAAAAAAATTTAGTGGCAAAATTGTTAACATCAATCTGCTGATTGGTCTTTTTTAAATAAAGTTCTTTGAAATTTGATGCCATTATATTCCTGAAAATCGACCACTACGTAACTACTTTTGAATTACTAAAAATTATACCTAAATTTAATTTGTCTTGAGAAAACTAAACCGATTGCAATCTATATGCAATAGACTGTAAATAATTGTCAACAATGATAATTTAATGCAATATTTAATTTAAGCAGGGAGAGGAATTAATTTTTTTCCTTTTATATTTTGCGAAAACTGCTGTATCTGAAAACGTACATTTCAGAATCGGTTCTCCATTTTAAAGCAGAATTAAATTAAAAACACGTAAAGAGGGAAAATAAACTTTATGAACATGACACATGCGTTTAATCGAACTGTTCTTAGATTATTATTGTTGTTGTAGTAGTCGTTGAAGATTGACTAAAACTAGAAACTATAATAATTTTTCAATTAAGCTATACAACTAGGTTGTAATTAAAAACAAGATTACTTTTTTTATTTTCTATCAGTTCATATATTTGGGCAGCAACTTTTCAAACACATGAGGAATTTTTTGGAAATTAACAGGGAAATGAAAGAATAACGATGGATAGAAAAAAACACTGGAGTCAACAGAAATCCTAATTACACATGTTGAGAAATTGCACTTTTTAACTTATATTATTTGATATTTAACTCCTTCCTGTCTCTTTTTTTAGTACAAGCTGCCAAGTTTCTTTAGTTATTCAATACAATAAGAATCGCACAGTTACATATTTAAATTTCGTCGTTTATCAAAGCAACACCATTTATATCAGCTTTCCAACTTCTACACGAGGAAATAAAAGATTAATATATGCAACTAATAACAAATATGGTCGATATTTTTCATATGATTATATAATGGAAGGTCTCACGCTCATGCCATATGTGGGGGAAAAACACTATAAATGTGGAAAATTCATTTTTCTATTTTCTCTGACAAAATTTAAAAACTTGTAATGGTTTAAGACTTGATTTCATCTTAATTGAGTGTTGTTAAGTGGCAATCCATAAATACATCAAACAAGGCACTGACTAACGACGCAAAAGTAAAGATCATACATTTAGATGGAAAACGAAAACCTTCAGCCAATCACAGAAAAGATATCACAAATCTAGCAAATTTTTTTCCCATAGAAATTCAAACCTTCCTCCTTTGTTAAACATATTCTCCCAAACTAACTCAGCGATTTTTAGAATGCAAAGCAACAGTTTGAACAATAGATCCTCACAAAGTTCTCCGACATACTCCCTCTTCTTCACCAACCCTTCCACAAAATAGGGATGAAAAAAATTGATTCAAAAAAGAAGAGAAAAAAAATCGAATTCCACCACTCAGTGGTAAGTGCATATTGAATCATCTCAGAAAACGCGGTATCTCCTCTCAAAAAAGTCTCAGTAGTAAGGACACTTTTACACCGAGATACGCCTTCCAGATACGTCCCTACTCCATTGATATGACACCAGAGATCGGACGCATAGGACAGTCATGTCACGTCATACACATATCCCTCCTCGTTAAGATGCAGGGTTGCTAGATTGTCACCTCGAGCGCTACTCTTGGCGAAAACTTTGCATAATGCGTGCTGACGAGGAATGTTGCTGTGTGTATCAAGTGCCTTCCTTCTTCAATGATAGAATTACTCACGTTTAGGCCTTGCTTCGTTTGAATTTGTTCGATAGTCCCTTCACGTCTAAATCGCTGAATAAAGAAGTGCGCTTTAGTAAGCGTAAAATGAGGTATGGTTCGACGTGTGCAGTGGAAGTTTGAAGTTACGCGCATCCCCAACTCCAACGATTTGTGAAGAGATCAGAATTTTGCGTTTATGTAAATATTTAAGCATAGGAACTGGTTTCTGATTTTATAGAGAGGGAAAAGTTAATAAAAGGTTGATCCAGTTTATGAAGCAACAGGTGAGGTAATAAATCAAAATTATTTCGCATAACTTTTCTTTCAAGTGCGATTTATTAATTTAGTGTCAATAAAGTATCACAAAGTTCCACTTTTTCTTTATGAAAATAATCCAGCAGTACTTTGAAAAAATGTAACTAGGCATTCCTTCAAAAGCCCAAAAATCATCTAGCATCATCGGCATAGAGGAAATTACGTGTAGCGAAACTTTAATTAAGTTTTATTAATCTTAAGAACTTAAATGAAGAGCAACATTGATTACAATAGAGTATTTAAAGTTTGTAGTTTTAAGATTTAAAGGTAAGGTTTAAACTGTCTTTTAAAAGGAGAGGAGTAACATGAAATACAATTTAATGGAACTAAAATTTTAAACAACATTATGACAGATGAAAGATACTTCAAATATAATAGATAATGAAAAATGATAGATCAGTTTGAATTTTTATTTTTTCACTTCATATAAATGTAATTATAAAATTAGGAACTTAAACTGGATCTGACTTTTATGATTACCAAAATATCAATAATGTACACATTTTTTTTTAAACATATAAGTTACCTTAATTTCAGTTATAATAGAAAAAATTGTTTAGTTGAAAATTCGATTTTTAATGCTAAAAATATTAAATATGTTGCATTTTACTGTCATTGAAAGTACCTAAATTAACTTTGGATTATAAAAGTAAACTTTTGCTGACATAACTTCGGTAAAATCTCATTTTACGTAAAAGAAGAAATTATAAAAATCAAAATAAGCATGTGTTCTGTTACATTTGTTTCTGTTACATTCGTGAAAATATAATAAATCACACACTCTTACTGATGCTGAAATTAGGGGCGAAGGGAGTGAGCATGCATTGAACACTTTAGCGATACCAATTTTTCATTGCCGCAATAAATGTTATTGATATTTTTGGATATAAAGAATGACGACCAGTGTGTGCCAAGATGTTTCGAAAAATAACTGCTTTATTTGGTTCATTTAAGGCAGATTTTAATTTGATTCATCTGTGATACATACCATCTATAAAGTTGTACCAAACTATTTATTTAATAATATTATTGCTTTATTAAGAGGTAGCGAAAGAGAGGCCATCTAATTAGGCAAACTATCATGCGTGAACCGAAGTGAAGAACGGGTTAATAATGGGATTGTAATGGCAAAAATTTAGTTGCTTTTTATTTTTAAATCCTTTATATTTTGAAATCCAATTAACTGTAGTAATTCTATACTATGTAAAACCCTATCAGACAAATATTTCGTAAATAAATAAATCGGCGAATTTCTATAAATTTTAAATCACGAATGTTTAAACTTAGTAAACATTATATACCTTTTACTACTTTCAACAAAAAGATAAATGAAGTTGAAATCAACTGATAACTTCGACTGCGGCATAGATTCTTCGAATATGTGTTGTAATCGATAAAATTTGACCGCATTCGAAATGCGAGTTATTAAATCAATCTAAAAAAATATAAGTGATTTTACGAAGGATTGAGAACAAAACCAATGAAAAGCTAGCTAGTATTTCTTTAAAAATATTAAAACGAATCTATAATAAAATATATTTGGGGGGAAAAACATCGACATAGCGAAAACGTACCATGTATGGAAACTTTTTAAAGCTGTTGATCCAAGAATGTGTCAAAATTCGCTCCCTCCCCCCTTGACATCTTATCTATACGACCACCCCTGTCGAAATTTAGAGAAACCAAAAGTCAAACCACCACCCTTACAGCAGCCCTATCCGCAAGGGAAGGGACGCGGCGGGAGCAAAATAGGCCTCCGTCCAAAATGAACATGAATTTGTTTTAATATAGAGGGCAGTTAGCTTTACAAGTCGACATGAATTCCCAGCGGGGGGGTCGGCAGACGAGAAAACTACGGAGGGAAGGAGCGAAAAGTGTTCTAAATGTGCGGAGCTCCCAGCAATTGCATTTCCTCCGAAGACCCCGAACAGAAGTGGATTACCTGAGGTCGTGGGTGGGCTGTCGAAAATTGTTTCGACTCGTTGGAGGGATGCGAGAGGAATCGTAAGTAGTTAGTTGGCTGCTGGCACCATAGATGGCGCTAGATGCCCTTCGGTAGAAATAAGCGGGGAAAACGCAAGCAAGGCAGAAAGATTTATTTTTAACTTTTTAGTTCGCATACTAAGTTATACTAAGCGAAGGTATTGTAATCGTCGAATTGTAATTGCTCGAAATTTTGGGAAATCTATTTCTGATCTACGTGGGTTCGAAAAATACATTTTTGGAATTATGTCGTTTCTTTCTGGAAGCATGATAACACAAAAACGCTTTGAACTAAACGAATGAAATTTTATACTTGTAATAAATACGAGGATTTCCATCAAAATTCGTTGGAAATCCTTTGTCAGTAAGCTTGTTTGTTTCTCTAAACGTAAAGGAGATCAATAACAATGAAATAAACAATTTTAGCATTTAAAGTGTCGATTCACATGAAACTTTAAATCAAATATGTAAAAATTCAAATGCAAGCAGATGTAAATTCAAATGTAAATATCTATGTGAATGTAAGCAGAATAACACAAAAAATATAATGATTGAGATAAATGGGATTTAGGATATGTGTCCAACGATGTAATTTTTTGCACAATTTTGTTGCTAAAAATCCGCAAAAATATCCAATACGTAATGTTCGTCAACTGAGTCTCAGACGACCGCATTTCGAACGCCTCCATCTCATTAAGAGGTGAGACGATTAACGATAGGTGCATTTCCGGTATTCCTGGGATTTCCCCTATTAGATACAAGTAAATGTAAACATCTACTCCTTCCGTCTTTGCACCCTATTTTGACGTATTAAACCCATCCTAACGCATGCGCAAAAGCGTGAAGGGTTTTACAATCCGTTGCTGCACACACAGTACACTGGATTTTCTTCGCCATGCTACAAAGCACAAAATGGTTATAACAAAAATTCAGCGTGAAAATAAAAATCTGAAAGCTCGTTACATTCATGGTCTCCCCAAAAAAATTTTTAAGCGGGTGGGGGGGGGCAATACTTTAATAGGAAACACGAGTGATATTTCAAGGACAATATTCCCGCTGGCTTCAAATGCAATATAAATAAATAAATAAAAACACATGATTTCCTTTTTATTCCCTAGAAAGTTCTTACTACTTCAACAATATAAAATATATTAAAAGTAATAACCAGCGGGGGCAGTCTCCACAAAATTTTCCCGCATTCATTCTAATCTAATACATCACATCTAATAAAGATATCTCCCTCTGCCTGTGTAAAACTGAGGACCTTAAATAAAGTCAAGAATGTCTTGCAAGTATTGGCAAACAGTAATTACGAAATACAAGCATGAATGCAGCATTGTTACTGTGAATTTTATCGATTAATTCCTGGCATGGGGTTAATGGAACCTGTAAATCTAATTTGTGCCTTATGTCTTTATTTTTTTTTCTATATGATTGAGAGAAAAAAATGATGCAACTATAATTGTAATCACAAAATCATATATCTTAATTCATATATTTAAATCAGTGGTATTTTGAGTTGTTGAATTCACATGCTCGTTAAAGTACAAACCGATAGATGGTCAACAACTTGACTTAATTGATTTAAATTTTTTTTGGTGCAGATGCGTCACTTAAGAGTTAGGTTTCTTTTTACTTTGTCGACGATAACTTTCTTTTTTATATTTCATATAAGTGAAATTGAAAAATACTTGAGTATTTAATTTCAGGGACATGGTTGAAGAAATGGCTCAATAAAATCGATGTATTGTTTAATTAATCGTATTTTGGCATTCCTCTGAAAGCAAGCTAGATAAAAAAAAAATCAGATAATTTTTGTTTGAATAAGCACAGCGCATCAAAGGAATAATTTCATATTATTATTGCTACATGCAAACAAGTGATAAAGGTATACAGATATTAATCAAGTTGTAAGAAATGCATATTTTTTCATATAAAAAGATGAAAAATGCATTATTTATTCACAAAGTAATATATGAAGTAATACGAGTTGATTGAATTTCATGTATTGAAAAAGAGATAAATATCTTAGCATCAGAATAAACTATAGCTTAACATTACTTAAATGGAATAATTTTGTAAACATGTCACAATCGTTTTCACTCTTATCGGTTTAAACTAAGCTTTTAAACAAAATAAACTTCTGAAAATTTCGAAATCCAATTATTTCAGCTGTAAGATAAATAAAACGAAACTAAGTTTCCCTAACTAGACATCTGATTATTTTTTCTCTCGTGAGCATTTAAGTTCAAGCAACTAGCACAGAAACTGAAGTTTTAAAACGAAACCCTTAACAACACCATTAGAGGGACATTGTAAACCCAAGGAGTAAGCAACAGTCTTAAAAATTGGGAGGCAACCGTCAAAAATAGACAATACACGCAAAGAGCCGAAAACCACCACACAACAAAAGCGAAGTAAAAATTGACAATTTACAAATCATTACTGATTTTTTTGACGTTTATAATAAGTCGGAAACGACAATGGAAAAAAAGGGAAAGAAAAAAGGGAACTTCCAGCACAGAGAGGAAAAAATTGGCGAAAAAGGGGAAAAATAGTATAAAGTAAATAAAATATCAATAAAATATAGAAGTCACCTCAGCATTATATTTTTTTTTCTATCCATCCAGTGCGTCAGCAGAGGTTCATTGGGGCTCGACCCAGGCAAAGAAACGCTTTGTTAGAGGCAGTTTATTTTCTTTGGTGTTCGCCGTAACGAGCCAAAGGAAGCCAATTTCGTTCGGTCCGAACGCCAATTACCTCGATTGGCGCTCTCTTTTTCCTCTTTCTTTGCCTCCTATTCTGCGGCAAACGGGGGGCAATTCTTTGCCTCTCTTTCGGCCCACATGGGTTGCGCTCCTCAAAAAAGTGGACGAGGTAGAGATTTTTAGGGAGGGAGCTTATTTTAGGCGGGAAATTTCGTTTCGGAGTGGGATGGGTAAAAAGGGCGAAAAATGTAGTTATGGTTCGTTAGGATATCTTTTTTGGTAAAAGTATGTGATTTTGGTTTAAATGCCTTCAAAGAATAGAACTAAAAGGCAATGCTGAGTTCTATGTTTTAATAATAATTTTTTATTATTATTTAAAGAAGGGGCTTATTTTTGAAAAAAAAATTTTTTTGAACAAAAAAAAAATTTAAGTAATTTTGAGATTTTTTTTAAACCGAAAAATTCAATGACAGAAAAGATATATAACGAATTGTAGGATACTGACAGACTGGCGTTTAATGTGATTGACTTGGAGATTGCTAAACTCAGAGTTTATTTAAACTTCACTCTGACAAGGAAAAAGTGTTTTTCATCGATCTACTGATGAAATAATTATATTTTGATAAAAAGAAGAAGAAAAAGAGCAAATGAAGAAACCACTATTTTAAAATACAGAATAAAAATATTCTTACTTTTTGAAGCTTAATATTATTTACATATGCATTTTAGTTAATATAATTAAATGTAGAGCATTTCTTGATTATAGAGCTAATAAGAATATCATAAATACGAGGACTGATTACTGTTACATATACATACGTTTTTTGTAATTCGAAGAGCGTAATATTTTTTGAAGAACATGCAACTGCTATACAGAAAATTACATACGAATAATTATAAATATCGAAACTGTATAACTGTTTTCACAGTACACGTACATTGAATGCAAGAAAAACAATATACAGGCAGGTGCAATTACAAACTGTACAACAGGTATGGGGGTATGTAAATAAGCATACACAGATAGAATATATTTTGAAAAAAATTCCTTTGAAAGGAATAACCAAATGCATTTTATACAAATTTTCCAATATGGTTCTATCAATTTGTACAAAATTCAACTGAAATTGTAAGTTATTCTAAATATATAATTCAATATTCATAGCATGACATATTCAGACATTTCGCCTTCTAGAAATAAACCATAAAACTTCCCTTAATTTTAATCTATATTTGAAACGATGTTAATATTATAAAGATTCACGGAACTACGCAAAAACCAAAGAAAAACAGAACAAATAAAATCTGTAAAATTAAGGAAAACTAGAAAAACATTTTTAAAATTTGAATTTTAGACAGAATTTTTTAAATATTACACAGTAATAGAAGACTGGCTGAAACAAACTGCATTTAAAAAATGAAACTATATGCTGTTTACGGTTTTGCAACTTGGAATCATCTGTATAATGCACATAATGTGCCCCTCTCAACGTTTTAAAATAAATCTACTGCAATACTCTTCAGTAGGTGTTATTATAATTTAAATATTATGATGTGCAACGTATTTTGTATCTAAGCACATAGATATCGCTTGAAATCGAGAATAAGGAAAAAAAAAAAACGTTTTTCAATGATATAACTGTGTACAGTGTGGTAAGCAATATTGCAATGATAAACATGCAAACGGATCTATTGCAAATAGTCTTAATGATTTTCATTAAGTCTGAATAACATTGTCAAGGACTACAGTAAACTACTGGCCAATGGGGGGGGAGTTGACTTAATTGTGTGCCTAATTATCCATAATATTAATAAAACAGATTTGCAGAGATTCTGAAAATAAAAATCGGCAAATTTAAAAATTTACTGTAATGTAAACATGATCTTGACAACTTTTGAAAGCAATATAATCTGTAACAGAATTTCTACTGATTTCAAAGGAAAGTTATTTTTGTGGAGTAAGGAAACACGTGGAGCATTTATTACTGCTTTATGAATACAATTAAACTTTAAAACATAATTATCTCTAGCTAGGTAAAGTGATAGTTTTGATTTTATTTAACGAATTTCATTAACAAATAAAGGAAAGGTTTTATTAATTATGTCATTTAATTAAAGTGCCCTTGAGTTGGTAATTCAAAGAGATGAGAACATTTTCTCTTATCCCAACAACAAAGCAGCAACTGTTGTCTGTCTACAACTCCGAAATTTATAAACATTACGCATTTGTTCATGTCTTGAAGATGCTTCCTAATTAAATGTATTTTCAAATTTAATGATGTTTCCACGTAATGCAGCAATCGCCAAAAGCACAGTCAATGTGAATCACAATAATTCAAATGGGATAATGACGTGTTCTGGCTTTTATCATCACAAAACAACAGCGCCATCGGTGAAGACAAATGACCACGATGGCCAAACGTATTCCCTAATGAATGTTCATCAGCCATTGTCCGGCAAGCCACGATCCCTCACGATAGAACAAAAGATCGCGTTGACGGCTTCGGTTGTTCGAAACAACAACAAAAAGAACAATCTTCTCCAGCAAAAAGAGCTTGAAGAGCAATAAAAATAAAGCAGCTAAGCCTAAACAATAGCAGCTTACAAACAAGACATTATCTGGCCACTATCCAATCGAAAAGGACCGGAAGCCACTGAAGAAAAACGCCATTTTATCTTAACAAACGATATTAGAGCCATTTCAATTATTGTTTCTCTCTCTCTCTCACACACACAAACAGAGAAAAAAAGAACAGAAGAAAGAAGGGGTAGTAGAAGCAGAGGAGGAGAGAGATTCGCAAATTGATTATCGTCTGAGGCGTGCGCGCGCGCGCGGACACAATTGCACGTGGTCGTTCCCCTGTTCGGATTGGCTGTGACGTCACGCGTCAATTACACGCGGGAAACGGAGAGGGGAGCGGGAAGTTCGGAGACAAAAGATTTTCCCATTACGCAGCGCAGCAGCGCGTGAACGAGCAAGGAGTGTTTGTCAAGTCCTCGGTGCCGAAGACAGTTGCCGGCATCCGTCCACCGTTTGACAGAGTAATGTTTCGGCATGGCCGCATGTAGCTGCAAATTAAAGACAGATATGGAGAAAGTCGCGTTCCATTTGGCGAGGGACTGGTTAGTCCCATCACAATGCAGATTGATTCTCGGGTTTAATTTTCCACCATTTGAAGACATCGACGATCGACAAAAAATGAATTTACAGCTCAATAGGAATTAGAGAAATTTATTCGCGTAAAAGTGTAGCATAAGATAAATAAAAGAATGGCTTAAAATTAATTTTTATTGATTTTTTTACTATTAGTTTTATATTTAAGTGTTTGAAAAATTGAAACATACTTAATTTCTTTAAATTAATTGTTAAAGGAAATATGAAAACTACAAAGAAAGAAATACGATATTCTTAAGGTAATAATATGCCATTATGGAAATTAATTTACAACAGTTTGCTAAAACATTTAATAATAGTTCATATGTTAAAGAATATTATATATATATTAAAAATTAATATATTTTATTTTACAAATTATTTATGATAGCTTTTTAAAAACGATTCTGAAATTTATTACAAACATGCAAAAAAAAAAAAAAGTTGTTATGCAGAATATGTAAGTCAATGCGCTCTTCTTTATTTTATTAGTTTTCTTTTCAGTTACATTTACTAAGAATAAAATAGGCGAAAATGCCACACACACACACAAAAAAAAATCCCATTCAAAAATTCTTAATTTATAAAAATGAAAAACATTTTAGCAAGATTTAATTTTTAAATATTATTCAAATAGTTACTAAAACGGCATTCAATAATGCAAAAATTTGTAACCCTAATCATAATATTTGAATCAAAGCTAACAGACAAAATGCCTTTCGGATTTCAAAAAATAAAATCTAGTAACCGAATTCAATACTTTGTAGAATTAGTCATGAAACCCGGATGCTATATTATGCAACTAAGATCGGAAACAAAACCAGCAGTAGTTATATTCGCGAAACATTATCATATACTTCCCAATAAGAGTATTACCCCCCTCCCCGCAAAAAAATGTGATCTGGGTAAAGCCATGAATAAGATTCATGGCACTGGTGAACGATAATTATGTATTACAAATATTTGGCGCGAAACTAGCATTTTAACTTAAACTACAGCAAGAATGCATATTTTGGACGACTTTTTGCTGGCCAAGTGATACCAAAATGTAATTCAAAACTATTGATGTAGTCACAAGATGCAATAGACAATTTTACTGTTTTGTTAATGGATTATTTCCAAGGCCTCCTAAACAGGGGGGGGGGGTACAGTTGTCCCGGGTCCACACCTCGGAGAGGACCCCTAAACCTAATCGAAAGTTTATCCACAAAATGTTGAAGCAGAAGGTGCTCCAGAAAGTTTTTGTCGAGGGCTCCAATTAGATTTAAGTCGGGCCCTGATTACTGCATTTAGATGGATGAGTTAATGATTAAATTACTTTATTAGCACTCTACTGAAACATTCTCTATGGAAAAAAAAGTCCTGATAAAGACTTATAGTGAAAACTTCTAATTTTTACCCCATATGAAAGCTCGTGATGTTTAGATATATCGTCAATAAACATTCGCAATTATATATTTTCACAAAATAAAGTTTTGACAACATCCTAAGCCTTAACAACTGGTTCGGTTTCGCCAAATAATTTACGTTTTAAGTGCGCAACTAACCAATCAGCATACAACACTTTTATTTTTTATTTTCGTGCAAACATAGTTAAAAAATAGTACTTTCATTTGGTGTAATAAAGTTTAACTTATCAAAATTTATTGACATTACTAAATAAATATTATCAATGTGGAGGGCGAATAACTATAGTTACTGAAGGTGGCTGGTTTAAAATTAAGCAAAAATTGAGTGAAAAAAATAGAACCTATACACCAAAAACAAAAAAGCTACACTACACATTTTAGGGAATGTAATTTTTCAATGGATATCATTTAGAGTAGATTTAAAATACAAATCTGAATGAAATCTCTCATAGAGGCTTAATACACATTCAAATCAAGAATAATAAAATACATACTTAAAAAACTTCAAATACTAATTCTCGATTTGAAATACATAGATCAATGGAATGCCAGGGATAAGAAATACCATTTAATTTATGATATACAGTTAGAAAACTTTTTAAAATGCGTTTGTTGACTATATTTCATAAAAATCAAAACAGTTTTCTAAATTACATTTCGTAACTCGCATTTCAGAAACTGATAGAAGCATTATATCAGGACCCTAAATAGTATCGGGACCCATGATTTAAAAGTTTAGTTTAGTATAGTTATATTAACGTGCCATTTAAAGCAACACGAGGGCTATTTTGGGACGGACCTCGCAATTCTGAACCACGGTCAGATGAAGGACGACACCTGAATTGGCACCCCCCCCTAAACATTTTAATGTTAATATAACTAAACTAAACCATGACTTAAAAAAGCCGTGTCAAACAAAACGATTGATATGAATATATTGCTATCAAAAAGGCTTTTGTTCTCTCCAAATTTCGCTAACGTCTGCACATGAAGCTGCAATACCGAAACCACAGTATTTGATTACGCAACAGCCACCACGTGTTCCAAAACCGTCCTCCCACAGCCCGCTCTAAACACCATCAATTAAAAATCGCTTAGAGTGCGAAGTCTGAACGAGTGAAAACAATTTCGAGCTACTGTCCGTCGCCGTATTGGCATTTTTTGGAGGGGTCGCCGAGAAAAATCACTTAGTCTTCGGTCCCCGGGCCGCTTTCAATCATGGGAGGCGGCTAAATTAAAGAGCGCCAACGGACAATGCAGCGCCCTCTACGGACGTAATAGCGGTCTGACGCCTTTTTCCCCCGCTCGCGACAAATTGAAAGCTAATAATAAAGGAGTGTATGCGCGCTCGGGATTACCAATACAGAGGGTGCGAGTAATTAGAAAAGGAAATTGCAATTCTGCATAGGTAAGCAGTCAGAGAGCCTTCTTCTGGCCCGCGTATTAATATCGGCGGCAAGGGGGTTGCCGAAATCGCGCCAAGCCTTGGCGAAATCGAGCGACACCACCAATAAAGAGGTCTCATGTCTTTTTTTTCTCTTGGGAGGATCTTGGTTGAAGTAATTGAAATAATATGAAATGAAAGTGCGAAGACAGCTTAGTGTGTAGTTTTTTTAAAACAAGGAATTATACAAAAAAGTATGGATCAAGAAAAGTTATTTACTTTTTAAAAGTTATAACCAAAATATCCTTTTCATAATTAAACAATTGTGCTATATAATATAATAATAAATGTAAAAAAAAACTATATAATATTTATATAAATTATGTAGCTAAATAATATTAAAAACTATACAATAAATAATATGTTTAATAACATTAAAGCTAATTTAAATGATTTTTGGGAAAAGAAATAGTATCAAGGAAAATCATTGCGCAAAGTAAAAAAAAAAAAAGTAAAAGTCATTCAACATGGGCAAAAATCTTGTCGATTCAAATAAATATAATAAAATCATGTTTTTTTAGTTTTCCTCTCTCATATTTCATCTGTCCTATATTGAAAATCCTTCCCAACTAGAGGGGGGAGTGTGTGTCAGAAGCAAATTATATCTAAAACACTTAACCCTTTGCCGTAGATTAAACCAGTTTCTCTAGAATACATGATAATAATTTAAATTGAAAGTTTTTGAGAAACAGCAGTATTTGATAATGATAATATCTTTTATTATATAAACTACTGCTTTCAGGTATTTAAAAAAAAACTATGTTCAAATTATTTCATTAGAATCAAAAATTAATTATGATTAATAATATATTTATTACTCTTAAGAAACAATAAAGTATACAATATAAACTATTAAACATTCAGCAAAATCAATCGAAGAAGATAGTTTCAGATCTCGAAACACATTTTAAAAGAACAGGTATGATAGTTAAAAGAAGTGTAAGAATTACATGATTTAGCAGTTTATATTGTTGCTTATTATTTTTTCATTTAAAATGCAGAATGTTTCTAAGGAAATAATTTTTTAGCTTTCAAATAAAAGAAGTATTTAAAATTTCAGTTTAAGACTACGAAAATTTGGATGCCAATAAAAACAACCATTCTTACTTAATATTAATTAGATTTAAGAGAGAAGTACCTTGGGAAATCATTATACAACTCATTCGATGTTTTCGATCAAATTCGTAAATATATACGAAAAATTAAGATATTTTATCGAACAAATCCGATTATATCTCAGATGACTGGGAGAATTTTCACATTCATTATTTTTTATTTATTTAATAAGCTTTCTTTTTTTAAATTCGTTATTGTATTTTATTCCCCCCCCCCCCTGAACATATT
Organism: Argiope trifasciata; assembly: GCA_026543055.1. Classification (NCBI taxonomy): domain Eukaryota; kingdom Metazoa; phylum Arthropoda; class Arachnida; order Araneae; family Araneidae; genus Argiope; species Argiope trifasciata. The sequence continues at coordinate 110,403 of JAPMOQ010013727.1, forward strand.
TTAAAAATTAAGATGCTTACCCGATTGCCACTGAAATTTAAATTAAATACGATTTATTACTTCATTGTTTACATCAATTAATGCAAACATAAAATTAAAAAAAAAAGATACATCCAAATGTATTCTGACCAACTAAATACGGAATAAAAATCAAGAAATATGAAAGAAATTCTAAATATATGAAAACTAATTATTTCAAAATAGAAAAGAGAATCATTTAATAAATAGTTTCGAATTATGAAATTTCAAAAACAGCAAATTTTTAAAATATTACATTGAGAGAAATTCGTAATTATATTTCGTAAATTCGTATATTCATGGTAAATTTTGCAATTAATCGTATTATATAACAATTACGAATCTGTACCTTACTTAAACGATGAAGTATACGAATTTCCAAACATATCCGGTAGTTTTAACCAACAAAGGTTTATTAAAACAACAAATCTACTTTTTTTACAATTATTATAGTTTACGATTACCACTTATTATTTAAGTTGTTGAAGCTATTTATTAAAATGCTAACATAAAGATAAATTTCCGCATTTTTGTTCAATAAATTTTATCAGAATTTTTTCCCCGATCTTCATCACAATAAATAACATTCATTCATTCATTATGCCTATAAAAAGATATAAAAAATAAAATATATGACACGAAAAAGAATAAATAAATAAATATGCCATTAAATTATTATTTTTAATAATTAGAAAAACCGGGATGAAACCATGTGCATTGATTTTATTCATAGTTTTTTTTTTACTTCATTAATAATTTTTTACTTCATTAATTCCATGTTGTTTTATAAATTATAATTAAAATTAGAAACGATATTTTTTTTCAGAAACCTAGACATTATTGATAAAAGTTAAAATGTCCATAATTTTTAATCAAATAATTTATTAATGATTACAAGGTTTGTATTATTATGACATAATTTTAAGAAAATTTTTCTCAAAAATGTTATTCCTGAATTAGGATTAATCATATACGTAAAGTCTATACTGAAAACTCGGTATAGCCTTATGTGAATGGATGTCTATATTAAAAGATGCAAATTTGATTATTTTATAACCATTACAAAAAATATAAAATATTACAATTACAATAGATAAAAATATTAAAAATTACAATTACAATAGATAACAATATTAAAAATTACAATTACAATGGATAACAATATTAAAAATTACAAACCGATAAAAATATATTCTCATGAGATTTTTAAAAATTTGTTAAAAATATTTAAGTATATACTCAAAAACGAAAAATATGGGAGGAAAGAATTTAGAATGTAATGAAAATAACCGATTTCAATATAACAGATATGCATACACAATATTTTTCTTTGATATTTTCTCTCTGCAAAGATTTTCTTTATTTTACCAACAAATAAATTAGATAAAATAATAGTATATAAGCAAGTTTTATCATAAAAAATATCTTATCAGATACGGCCAGCGATCCGATAAAATACGGCCAGCTTCAATAAAAGAAGTTAATAGTCTACCGGATATACGCAATAGATTATCGACGGGGGAAAAAATCCCTATATACAGTAACATTATTGGATCAGAATTGAAAACAAGGACGAATATAAGCGATAAAATAGCAATTTTATTTTAAAATTCGATTCTGAAAAATATTTTTTCATCTTATAAAAGAATTGACTTAATATATTAAAAAATCGGAGAAAAGGCAATGAAAAAGGGTAAAGGGGGGGTTTGGAATTTAATATTCAAAGATAGGGTGGTTGGCAAAAGCATTCTTTTCATGGGCTAAAGAATGTAGTGTATATTGGCCCACGCCCCCACTACGGATAACTCGCCAAACCGGGGGCCCCCGAAACCAATCTTGGCGCTCGCGAACGTTATGAGCAAAAAGGGGAAAAGACTTCGGAGGGGTGAAGAAAAGGAAAGGGGGTAGGGAGGGTGCAGCAGAGAAGGAATGCAACCAATAAGCAGGGAGCTTCGCCTCCTAGGTGTAACAGCTGTTTCTTATTGAAGTTGATGGCTTTACATATTAGTTTCCCTGTCCACGGGCAAATATTGCTCCGCTCCCATTGTGTGACAAGTGGGAGGGTAGGCAGGGGTGGGGAAGGGGTGCATCGAGATTGGAAGATCGTCTGATGAAACTTTTCCCTTCCGTTCAATGTGTGGCGCCGACTTTCATCTCGAGTTCCTTGGATGCAGGTTGCGATCTTCATCATTGGGTGTGTGACTCGACGCGCCAAACGATAATTGGCAGAAGGAGAGGGATGGTGTGCAAGGGAGAGAGAAAGAACAAACACACGCAGCCGAAAATTTGATGTAGAGAAAAGTGTGCTGATGGACAGATACGCAATGGCAAGACGATTTGGTAAACTAACCAAAGAGAGGAGATTCTGTCGGATATTGGAACCGAGGGGACGTGCGTTCACAGAGTGCAGACAAAAATTTCGACACCCGGCTCAAGTTCTCTAAAAGTCTGATCTATGACCTTCAACTAAGTTTACTCAATGTCGTCAGTCTGTGCAATGGTTTCAACGTATCTAGGCTTTTCAAAAATCCCCAAATTATTCACAAGAGTATTTTCAAAACAATGACTCGAGATAAAAAAAAATTAGTTTTCTAATGGCTTCAGACCTAACAGGATATATTATAGTGAATCTTTATTTAAAAATATCATTAATATCATCCTTCACCGAAAAAAATATTTTAAGTGAATTTCCACGCACTTTTTTGTTCAAAATTAGATGCAAATAATTAAGTGATATAAGTGGAAGTGATGAAACCCAGAAATAAGAATGCACGCACATTGGTTGAAAAATGGATACCCAAGCTGATTCATCCCACATAAAATGGATTTAGAAGGGAGGGGGAAGAAATGCCCATTGTTTAGAAAATTCGTATTATCTACGTCAACCAAAAAAAGCCTAAATAATATAAAAATATAATTTATCTCACATAGATTATTCGCCAATTTTATGGTACAGCGAAATTGGCACGAACTTTTACTCTCTCTCGTACACACGCATACAGCAAATTTAATCAAAGTTTATGCAATGTTTCCTCTGATCCCATTCATCATATTTAGCAAAATATTTCTGAGCTTTTATTTTAAACCTAAAAAAGTGTTTCATTCTTAAACTATCCAAACTGGTCGAGTTTTGGAACTTTGAATTCCACAATTCTAAGACATTGAAACACAGCCTTGAGAAGCCGTCGCAATTTTAATCGGCAATTGTCCAAGGCGATAATGAAATTGTTTAAAACAGTGACATTCAAAACCTTATAACTCGTCTAGTTTTAGTCATAGATCAGTGGAGCTTTTCTCAGTTTAAAGTATAAATTTGTCATGGACATTTTTTTAAATGTGATTAATAGGAGTTGAATACAAAAATTCATGCGCCGAAATATTTTAAAATCATTTACTAATTGAAATATATTGAATGGAAACATAATTTTATAAGCCATTCAAAACATCTTTCCCATCTAGAATTATGTTTTTCCTAAGCTACTTGCTGGGGATAAAAATAGATATCTGATATAATAAAATATCTAATATATATATATATACACACACACTTGGAAAAACTACACGATTGGAAATATAACTAAGTGGTACTATTATAAGTAATTCTTGAAACCTCCTTTCAAAATCGAATTCCATTACGCAAGTTAGACACAATTTGCAATATCAAATGCAGCTTTACAATAGTATGCATATTAAATTATTCATGCAATACAGTTATATGAGTAGTATATACACTAATAAGTTAATCTATGGTAGAAACATGGAACAAAAGTAAAGCTTCAAGCAAAAGAAAAGAAAAATGATCAAAAAGTAAATCAAATCTCTACTTGCGTCTCAAAAACACACAAAAATATGCTTAACTAAGTTTTGACGAAACTCTGTATTTTATGTCATAATAATCGCAAGAATATATAATTTTTATATCCTTTTGTATTTTCAAATTTTCATAACCTATTATTTTAAAACAATGCCTAGAAACAAACTATTTTTAATGATATCCATATTTATGACACAACCAATAAATATCCAATATAACAACCCATTATTATCCGAAATCCGACAACAACACGGCGGAACACACTCTGAAAGGCCAACTACAATGATAGATAGAAATAAAGACCACAATAGCACATACACAAAGGTACAACATGAATATATACATGAGATCTCCCTCGCTTAAAAATCGAGCAGATGCGAATCGTCTGAAGGGTCAGAAAGGGGAAGAGAGAACCCCAGGGGAACTTTATGGTAGCCACACATGTGCGAATTCACGACAATTAGTCACGCGCAGTGAATAAGAATAATTTGCATTTTTACGCAGAACGGAAGTGGGTAACATAAAGATTGGCAATACTGAACGGAAATATTGTACTGAATCGGCCTGCTTTGAAGGACCCCCTCCCCGTCTACTTTTATACCTAAGTATAGAAAGTACATGAAAGTTGCTTTCTTTATCAAATAGTGAAGCAGAATACAGCCAATGAACTTAGAGTGGCGTGCTTAGCAAAAAATAAAATCTCATACAAATGTTGGAAGGGGAATGATATATTGAAATACAATTAATAGTAACAAATAGTTGAACCTTAGAAACTATTAGTATCACGTATAAATCAGTTTTTAATATATTTTTTGATATAATTTATATAAACTCCAAACCTTTTTATTATATGCAAATTAACTTTACAAACACGCTATCATGTTCCCTGTTAGAAATATACCAACTTAACGGGTTCACAAATATCAACGAATTATAAAGAATTGGCTTTCTTTTATTTGGATTGTACTAACCTCTCGGGCTGTTATATGATTTTAATGCTTATATGTCAGATTATAAATTCTGAACGAAATACTATTTTCCAAAATATTATTGCTCAGAAGATCGACAGTTATGAAACGAAATTGCATACTAGGATCTGACAACCCATTCCGTGCTATAAAAATCACTTTGCGAATGCTATTCTTTCCCAAATAACAATTAAATATTAATTAGTTAAATATGTAAAATAATAAAGAAAATCACAGGAATCAGTTCCAACTACACCACCGATTTCAACAGTTTTCTTCATATAACAGTGTATGACCTTTATATACTCATGTGTGACCATGAATGAATCATTTATAATCAACCTACTCCATTTTCCTCTATAAGTATCAAAGTATTGTTTCACCACGCATTTTCTATAATGAAAAAAATTAACAAAATCTCAAATCCAAATTATCATACTAATTTCGAAAATTTATTTCATATGAAAACTTTTGTCCCCTAGATATACTTTTAAGAGAAGCCTGTTTTAACTTTTCAGCAATTTTTAGTGATAACGTAAATAAAACTTTGTCAGAGCCTCTAGCCTTAACAACCGGACCTTTCATGCATTTGTACATTGCTAGTCAGTTCTATGCTTACCATGTCCATTTCTTATAAGAAAACATATGAATCTTAGATATATTATTAGTAGTCATCTGTCTTTACCTTCCAACAATTCTCAATGATATACGCAAATGAAACTATCAGAGTCCTTAGTCTTAACAAATGGGCCATTTCAGAAATTTGTACATTGTTATTCAGTTAGCATTTTCTATGATTAAGCTCGCTTTATATTAGCAATTATTTTCCGTTATTGTGATAAGATATAGTTTATGAAAATTGGTTCACATGACAGGATTTATACCATTAAGACGGTTGGTGGACAACTGGTAACCATTTATAGAACAGCCGGCGTCCTGGCATAGGGGGTAGAGTGTCTTCCCCGTGTCCTAGTTCGGGTATGGTTATTTTTCCTCTGTTCTGAGAGATGAATGAATGTGCCTTCCTAAAAAGGAATTGAGCAAGCGAATGAGTGATGAATGAGTGGTAAAGTCGTACTCTTGGTCCTAATTGAAACAAGAGATGCTCCCTACCGGCTTAAATCACTGTCTCCAAAACAACGGGCTTGTCCATGGCAAGTGTCATAAGAAAACAACCACCACCACCACATATACAGAATATATCATAGTCTTTAATTTGTCCAAAATAGACGATAATGACATTTCAGCAATTTAATCCTCAAAATGCTGCACATATTTTCATTAAGAAATTTTGCTAAGGAATACATGTAAACCTCAAAGGAAGTAATGAGAATACAAGGCGATTTTAATGAATAAAGGAAATCAAAATATGTATGCTGAACCAAAACCATTCAATATGAAAAAAGGCAACTACTGCAATTACCCATTTTTTTCTTTTCTTAATGATAAGATAAAATTCTTTACAGTATGGAAAGAAAACAAAACCAAAATTTTAAAAGAAAATTAGATTAAATGCAACAATTTTTCTGCGGGTAAAATAGATCAAATTACGTTGACAATGAAATTAATTTGCGCACGCAAAGCTCCAAATAGAAATACATGTAATAAATTTCCCAATCCAAGACCATACAACCATTATCTTACCAACATTGTAAAAAACCAAAATAATTAGATATTTTTTCTTAAAAAACTTCATGCCTTTTCATAAATATTTTAAAAAAATCTTTTTTTTTTAATAGCGACGCAACTTTTAAAAGCTGATAACAATTTAACAACAAAGGGGAAAAAATGGGGGGAATAATATGTGGGGGGTGTAAGCTACTGCTGCTATCCACTACAAAGGCGGCATGAATTACGAGGCTACAATTAATTCTCGTCCAATTTATCACTTTGGACTGATGAAAACCCGGAATAAAACAGAAGTATGAAAAAAAAAATTAATTAAGGTTATGAAAAATCCTTGACACTGCATTTTTCTAAATTGTACAATCAGTGCAAAACTCGAGGGGTCGTTTAAAATTGCATATATACACACAAGAACAGAATATAACAACGCACTTTTCATTTCACTATCCATTAGTTTTAAGAAAAAGAAAAAAAATACAAAGGGGGAGGGGGCGAAGAATTATTAAAAAAATATACCAAAAATTGCAACGGATCCAATGAGATTCAAGGGAAAGCTACTTTAAAACCAGTTAGGCGATAGGAATTTCGGAGCAAGCTTTGGAAAGTTGCCATGAACAGTGGATGTTGTATAAAAAAAAAGAAAAGGCAAGATAAATATATATATATGAAAAAAAAGTCGAGACAGAAATGGGTTTACAATAACAAGATTTGGCGATTTTGCCGTAGAGCCGCTTTCAGTAGAGGAGCACGAAATTCAATGGAAGGAGTTATCCATTACAACGGCAAAGAATCCTGATGGCAACTTAAAAGGATTGAGCCCCAAAGTCGCGTATAGTAAGAAAAAAATAATGAAACTTTCATAAATCTTCCGGCTTTCAATTTTATTAAATTGTGTGCATCGGATGGAATTTTTAATCAAGATGTTGAGATTTGTAACCACAGATTAATTTCTTAAGGATATTTTCATAAAAGAATTTTATAATACAAAAGTTTTTATCGATTTAATTATTATATATATAAATATAATGAATTTCAAGAATGGCAGTATTAACTAATTTTATTTATGACAGAAATGATATGAGCTAATAATAATAATAATAATAATAATAATAATAAGAGGACAAATAATAATAAAAGTTGAATTCTAAACACAAGTAATTTTCAGATTTAGTGAAATTAGAATAGAAAAAATTTCAATAACAATGATGAGGAATAACAGAAAAAGTATAAAAGATTGCTATAAAAGGTTATTTAAATTTCTAATTTTGAATTTAATTTTATAAAGGAAAATTCATTTTTAAGCGTCAACCTATTTTTATTTCCAACTCAGCCATTTCATTAATGGAAGTGAAGTCATAATACATTCATATGACTTTTTTCATTAAAGAACAACTATCTATATATGAAAGTGAAAGTCCGTTTGTATATTTCGTTGAGCAATACAATTTCACCCTCAGTGGCAGATTTCAACGGTACATGTTTCTTAGCTTCTTAAAAGATTAAAACCCTACGTCGCTCAAGGGAGAGGGGGTTTGATGATTTCCTGTTTTTCCGATTCATCATCGGAGGATACCATCGTAGAAAAGTATTTTTAACATTTTTTTTCTCTCAAAAATTAGCTTTTTAATGACATCAAGAAAATTTTAATATAATTTTTCTTTGATTTTTTTAAACAATTTTTCAAGGTTGTTTATGCAAAAATTGAAGAATAATGATTAATTAGGAATCGTCAATAGAAGTCAATTGGTCTAATTTTACTTTATAGTCCTATTAGATAACTATCTACCTATCCAATAGTCAAGCACTTTAATGACAATGTTACTAGACATGGGGGGGGGAAATCACTATCTCTTTGATATTTGATAATTGTTCAAAAGTGGCATAATCCACCGTAGAAGTAAGCTCTCAATTTTATTTTTAATAGTTCGTTCTTGGTACATTGATCGTGAAGAAGCGTCAACAAAATTTCACCGATACAAAATTTTACGTTAATTTTATGCAATGTCCAGGTCTTAGCAGAATAAATTAATGAAAATATAATACAATTCGTGCGAATAATAAGCCTAAGACAAATCAAATTGGCAATCGAATAGAAGGCAAAATTATGCAATCCTTGAATTAGAAAATTGAAATCTTTAGACATGGGCTCCAGTAGAATCTAGAATTTTGCATACATTTCTAGATTTTAAATGTATTAGGACAACAATTAGAATTATCAAACCAGAAGTGAGTTAGATCTACTACTAGGCCCTAAAATAACTAGTGCAAATTTTATTATTATAAAATGTACTGGATACTCCGCATACTTCTTTCAACCTTGACAAAAGAGGATGACGATAATTTAGGGTATTTTTTTCGCAGCATTTGGACGTAGGTGGTTTCACCCCCCTCGGACGCCACGTGACCTTTCCTCTTCTGACCTGTTTGCAGCCTTCACCGTTGAAAGCCGAGGAGCGGAGGTCTTACAACCATTCTTCAAAAAACTTCACACAACAATTAATTTAAAAAAAAACTAATTAAAAAATGTAACAAACTTTAAATTGCATTTCGCTTCATATAAGAAATAATAATAACATACTGGATTATCTAGAAACTGTCAGAATATGAAATGTGGGAATTTCAATGCACTACTCTTCTTTTATTAAATTATTACACAAAAAAAATTACAGCTCCGGAATTTCCCTTTTTAATGATAAAACTTAATTACACCATGCACAATGCCGTGCCAATTCAAAAGCCTACCACGAAAAGAAGTGAGCACAATAACAGGTATAAAACACATCATCTTATTCCAAAGAAAGGGGGCTTTTGTTTTTCTCCACACATAAACCATAAATATTCAATGTCATTACTTTAGTCTTAAAGCTAGATAATTATGATTGAAAGCTATTTTTAGCCGAGGCTAAATAATGGCAAAAATAATGACGGAAGAGAACTAAGCGTACAAACCAATTTACCTTCAATCATGTTAATTGCAATTAACAGAGCATTTCCGTCTGACACGGCGGCATGGCGAAAAAAAAATAATAATACATATATGCATCGCAATTTGGAAACATAAAAAAATTACTATCTTAATGTAAAACTGTCATACTTAATTCCAAAAACTTTTTGCTATGTCGTAGTTCCAAGCAAAGAAGAGAGATAGAGGGGAAAAAATAATAATAAACAAATAAAATACGCCATTAATGATCGAAGTCCCTATTATACAATTAACGATGCTTTATTTTTTCTGTCTTCCCTTAAAGCTCGCAGAATAAAATGTAAGAAATGCACTTAACTTTTTAGAAAAGCCATAACGTGGCCTTAATGGATTTTCTGGTAAATGTCCTTAACATTAAAACAACTGCGCAGGAGCTACGGCGGAGTGACATAGCCTGTTCTTTCGAGTGGCTTTTCACCACTGACGAAGAGTTAAAAGGGGGCCCCACAAAAAGAAGAGAAAAGAAGGTTTTCTCAACACAGCGCACAATCGCGAAGCTAAAAAGAAAGATTTTTCCCTTTTCCCTTAATGCATAAAAATGTCGACGCATTAAAAATGTATTACGTCATTTAAATGCATCGAAATCGGATTTGAAGTTAATAAAAATGCATGGACGCCAACAGCGTTGATGTAGTGCGCAAATTTCGCACAAAAAGTTTGACTTTTAGATGTTAATTCTGACCATTGAGGGAGGAAATGAAAAAATAAACGCGAAATTAATCGATTGAAAATTTTTTCGCCTGTTTTGTTGGACAAAGTGCACCATGAAAAAAAGTTGAGGTCGTTGAAAATAGAACTGGTGCGGACAATGGATTCGGTGATGATTAAGTTTGTTCAGCCAAAATATTGCTTCTCATTTACATGTATAATTTACAAAAAATAGTGATATTTACATTTTTTTCGGATAAGAGAACAAGTTTCATTTTTAATGCTAATTCCTTTTAAAAGAAAACGGCATTTTTAGATAATAGAAATTGAAAATATTCGGTAACTCCACACGTTATATATATGTGGTGAGTTCTACATTCACATACAATATTTCTTCATCTAGTATGGATCTTAACTCCCTAATTTTTTTCTGATCCAGTTCCCATTTTTAAAAAAATTTAATCAACACAACAATTTTTTAAATATACCTAATACGTTTTTCCTTTTTAAGTTAAAGCATGTCAAAGAATTTTCAATAGAAATCTCATTGAAAGGGAAAATTTAGATCTCTTCTACTTTCTTCTATTTTTATTTATTGGCCACTTCCATTTCTGCTCTTTTTACTTTTTAGACTGTTATATTTTTTACCTCTTATTCTTTGTATATAAACTAAGCAAATGCTAAAATATGTTTTGCACAAGTGTATATATGAAATCGCCATATTAACTTCAATTTAATTTTTAAACTGCCCATATTCTAAAATGTTCTCATATTTCTTGGTCAAAATCCCATTTTTTATTTAATTATTTTTAACTCGCGCTCTAAAAACAAATTACATTAGCATTTTACCACGCTCTAAGTGAAGGGATAAAAATCTCTAACACTGACATATATGTTTTAAAGACACCCAAGAATCCTTCTCATAAATCTACACGTGCTGAAGAAATCTTTGCCAGAATCTCATAGCAAAGAGGCTGAAAGGACTTCTGCCCCTTTGCTATATTATTATATACTAGACGCCTTTGGCGACCAGCTGGTTCGCCAAGTGTAATGGGGTCTAAGATTTTCAATTAAATACCTATGTGCCTTGCTCTCTTTATAATTTCTCTGCCAGATATATTTAAACTTCGAAAGTCACGTAACACTGATTTACTAAATTAATGATATAGATGTTGCAAACGATCATAGAAACCTTTGTCTTGTATTTCTTTTTTAGAAAACATAACATTTAATATTTATTTAATTTCATCCAATCACGTGGTAAATGTTACATTTTTTTCGATTTAATTTGCAGTTATAGATAATTTATTTTTTAATTTGAACTTCTGTCAGTATGATTTCAACAGTTTAATAAAAGCTATTTTTTTCCCTTTGCTCGTTCATTATTTATTTAAGAAAATGTCACATATTATATTTCTTTTATTTTATCCAGTCACGTGCTAAATGTTGCATTTCTTTAGATTTAATTTGTAATGATAGTTTTTTTTTTTTTTTTTTTTTTTTTAGTTTAAACTTCCTTCAATAGGATGGCAACATGCTTGATAAAACCTAATTTTTCCCCCTTGACGTGCTCGTGCAGATTAAATTTTATTGTTTTGTCCGAAATATATTGTTGTAAAACATGGTTAAAATATTTCTTTAAAAATTCGTTAAAAATAGAAGCTTAAGTTATACATTAAAACAAAGATGCAATTAGAAAGTTAATTTTTTAATCTTTAAATCGATGTAAAAATCATGTTTGTGCGATACTATTTTCGGAAGTTATAGCGGAAAAACGTCGAAATTTCGCTTAAATTTTAATTAATCCAAATTCTAATTAAAAATTCGAAAAAAGGGCTCCGAGGTGCACATTCCCAAGCTCCAAGGTATACATGTACCAAATTTGGTAGCTGTAGGACCAACGGTCTGGCCTGTAGAGCGCCAACACACACACACACACACACACACACACACACACACACGCACGCACACACGCACACACACCTTTATTATAAGTATAGATAAACGTTTTATCTGATCATATTTGTTAATCTTTAAAAAAAGTTTTTCAGTTAATTAGCGGAGGTATAAGAAACAGCAGACGTTGTTCTATAAAAATAATGAAAGTCGTATATACGGTAATGTAATTAATCGGTTGTTATTCATATGTTGTCGGTCATTCATGCCCACTTTCTAATTGAACGTAACCATCTAAATAACTAGATGACTCCCTTCTAATAAGTTAAGAAGTAGCAAAGAAGGAATTATCTAAATAAATAGAAAGCCCAAATCACAAGCAAAAGTTATGGCAGTAGCCAAAGTGTTACCATTAATCGCAATTAAAATTAACAATAACTTGGCCAATGTGATAAATGGATCAATCATTTTTATCCTTATATGGATTAATCATAATGAATATAGCATTAAAAGTTGTCTTTTATCAATTAACCGCATTAAATGTAACATATATAATTCAATAAACAAGAGACAATGTTTTGATTTAATATATACGTTAATGAATTTATAGTGTAATCTAGTTTTTGAAATAGTGACAAAGTTTAAAATATCGATTTAATTTTCCATTAATTTTTTTTTTTAAAAATACTGATGTAAATTTAAGTTTAGAATTTTTTTTAAAAAAAGTCTTTGTATGAAATAAGAGAAATATTGAAAGGCATTTATAATTTGCATTTGGAATCAAATTATGGGTATATTTTCTTTTAAGTAACGATTCTTTGAAACAAATTTTTTTAAGGAAGACCAAAGAGAGAGATAGAAAGATTCAACACATATTATTTTACTGAAAAAAAATACTAATTTTATGAGTAGTAACGCAGTCAAATTGAATCTCATGTTTTATTTTTCATATAATATTGATCTGAGCTAATAACATTTAGTTTCTTATGTGCCCTCGCTTCAATATAATTACTTAGCTCAGTATTTACTGCAAATATGATTTTGAATAACTTAATTTTTTCCTCATGTTTCAAATAATTAGATTAATACAGACTATATAATATATACATTTTCTAATTTAAAAACATACAGATGTTGCATTCCTAAATGATAAACTCAAATTTATCCAACAGGAGCTCAATACTGAGAAAAGTTGATTAACACAAGATTGATCATTAGTCAAAATTAGTAATTAACCAAACATCGATTGTTTCCTATGAGAAGTGATTAACACTGTGACCTGATCGTGACTCGTCTGTGACACACGTTATCTATTTATTTCGCAATTATAATTGAATTACATTACCCTAAAAAAACTGCAAAGAGGATCATCTAACCAGACGCATGATATGAATCTGAGGCATGAATTACAGTAATTAATCTGTTAAATAACTTTAAATTGGTTTCTAGAATATTTTATAGACGTTTTTATTTTTATTAAATAAATCTTAATGAATCTTAAGCATGTTAAGTTGAATCTTAAGACGTTAAAACATGCTAAGAATAAGGGGTAGTAATTTTCAAAGGAGATCCCATATCCCACCCCCCCCCTTTCTATTTCTTTAAATGTTTTTTAAAAAATATTTGTCAAATCCGAATTTTCTAGTCATCTGTGATGAACTATTCGAAACAACTGCAACAGTTGGGAAAAAGGCACAGTTGAAATAGAAAATATGAAAATATAAATGAAATAGAATATGTCTTTTATTAAACCGGAAAAATAACATGAAACAAATAAGTAAACCCTATTTTCTAATTCAGGGTTTGTGGTGAGGAACTGCAGCAAAAATTATTTTCATTCACCTTCATCCCAAAAATTAAGCACCTTTGTATAAGCATGCATAAGTAAACTGCTTAGTTTATAAGCATTGTATTTTTTCTGTTTTATAAAATTGCATTGTTTTTAGCGGAAAAAAATCTAAAACTTAATTTTAAAAGCCTATTCTATAAATAGCATATTTCTGTATTTGTATATTCTTCTTTAACAATAGATAAAAGTACTTACCAGACATAAATTAAATACATTCTTCAATATCTTAAACATTAAGAATCGAAGTTAAAACGTTTTTCGACTCGCAATAAATAAGGCGTAGAACACAACTCGTACTGTCCCTTTCAGATAACTATTCCAGTATTTTGATAATTGGCAATGTACATTGTTGGGAAAAACGAGAGGAAGAAAGGTCAGAAAAAGAAGGGGAAAAAAGGAAGGGGGAGGAGGAAAGTCATTAGGCATTATCATAATATGTATCGGAACCCCCTGAATATTTCTTCGAATTATTCCCTTTTGTTCGTTTTCTTTTTGATACATCTGGCAAACAAACCTTTACGAACATGATTTAGAACTATATTCAACTTACAGGAAAAAATAAAAAGTTTTTTTCGTCTTCACGAGAAAATTAATCACTTTTTAAAGGACCATTTACAAAAAATTAAGCACTTTTAAAGTGCTTAAAAATGGTTTTCAAAGTTCAGAATTTTTCATGACGCTACGCACCTTGTAATTTAAATATAAAAGAATTTTTATCAAAGTGTTTCAGTCACCTCACCAGCCGAACTCCCCATCCTTTCCAAAAAAAAAAAAAAAAATCTATGCCACCATCTATTCTATCTGCATTAGGATTTTCCATTCGAGCAATATCCAATCACCTTATGGCTTTCTTCCCCTCCGCACCTAACCCTAGCGCAGGTTGTCACTTAAACGCAGGGTGTGAACTAATTGAATGAAAGCATCCTTTTAGTAGATGTATCCCTTCCGGGCCCACTTCAAACGTGTCTGTCATTTTCGCTTCTATCATTCCCGACACTTGGGGGGTATTGCCCCACTCGTTCTGTTCGGCGAAGTCGACATGCGTGTCTCTGCTTTTTAATGTTCCGGGTTTGTTTGCGGAGGATAATCCTGACTCTGATTTTTTTTTAACCTCACTGTGACTAATTTTATTTCAGATCTTTTGGCCATCCCCCCCTTTTTCTCGATGTTTTAACAACAAAACATCAGGAGCTCTTTCCACGTACGATCCTTTTCCTAGTGGATAAAATTTCCGTTGCCTATTTCTGGTCAATCATTTTTGCGACATCAACTAAATATTTGAACAGAACAGAAAACAACAAAATGGATTAGTGATCATGCAAACATGGAAGGAGGAAAAAACCCATATAACATGGATTTCTTTCTTGATAAATCAGCTGACATATCCGGCACTTGACAGAATTAAAATACTGTCATATTTAATATTTTTCAAGCAAAAGTTACTTTTAGATAAAATATCATTGCAACATTCTTTCATCAGAAGATAAGTCTTTTTAAATACGATAAATATATCGATTGAACTAAAAAAAAAAAAAAAATTAAACTGCTGATTGCTTTATGAATAGGAAAAAAAAATAATGAATAAACTGTTAATGATATAAAGTGTTTTATATTGTATATATACATACCGTACATGTTGTCTTTAAAAACCAACAAAAAAGATTGCCAAAAATAATAAAAAAATAAAACATGTACATAAAAACTAAAGGAAGAATAAATTCAAAGGCTCTCATCGTTGTTAACGATAAAGTATCCATATATTTTTTTAAAATGAAAGTCATTTGTTTATAAGTTTTATATTAAGGTTTTTGTATTTTGAAGGGGAAAATGCATATCAATAATAATGGTGTAAATACATATAAAGTGCTCCTTTAAGTCAGATACCATATATAAAGAATAAATAATTATGCTTCCATAAATAATAAAGAAATTTACATTGTTGGTCTCTTAATTATTAAAACCGTTCCAATTAAAGGCTTATGCCGATGCAATGGCAAATTATTTTAAATTAAATAGTTAACCAAATAGGAGATGAAGACAAAAAAGCAAGACCAGGTTAAGGCCACCTATTGGCTTTAGGGCAAAAATAATCTCGGAACCTACAGATTTACATTTGCCTGAATCAAAGGATTCCAATAATTCCAAGGGTTTCAAAGATTTATTAAATTTTTTCCCCAATTTTAATTTATATAAGTAGTTTTTAGGAAAAATAAAAAAGAGCAAAACGCTTAATTACACTGGCTTCAATCTGTCACAATATATCGCGTATAAAAAAATAATAAAATGCATCTCCACACAATTTAAATAATACTTAATAATAAGATTGGATTATAAAGCACTATATTTTTTTAGAATTATAAAAATAACGTAAAACATGAAATGATAATAACGAATGTTGTTTTTTTCAAAACTTATTAAAATAATATTAGATTTTTATTAGAATAAGTTCAACTGTACGATCTTTATAGTTAAAAAAAATATTTCACTAAAAATATTACGAGGGTCCTAGACCTGCTTACAGTTGTGGGACTTCTAGATAATTAACTATTTATCTATCCTTGAATAAAAGACCAAGATTATTTATAAAGTCGGCTATAAAACAAGATTTGGAATTTTGTAATACCTCTGTAATCCGCAATATAATACATGAAGAAATTTTATAATAATAATTTTTAAAAAAATCCCACCAAATATTAAGTGGTGGATTACAGAGTAGTTTACAGATGCAAAATGAAATATTCGAGCACCTACACGAAGGTCGTGGTCCGCTTATAATTGTGGGGCTCCTAGATAATTAACTAATAATCCATCCCTGGATAAAAGAGCACGTAATTAACGTAGATTAAAAGAAAAATGTATGTTTTGTAATTACAACAGTACAGCAACTGATTATAGCAGTAGCTGTAATCCAACAGAAATAAATATTCAAGCACCATAAAGGAGGTCTTAGGTCTATATATAATTATGGATCTCTAGATAATTAACTAAAATTCCATCAGTGGATGAAAGAGCAAGATTGCTGACATAATCAGACTTTTTTTAAAAAGGAACTTTGCAATAATTTTGTAACCCACAACTTAATAGATGAAGATATTTTATAATAAAAAGTAATAAAATGTAGCCGATTGTTACATGGTGGATTATAGCAGTAGCTTACAAGCACAAATTAAATATTCAAGCATCTTCACGAAGGCCCCTGTTCCGCCTATAGTTGTAGGGTCCTTAGATAATTAACTAACAGTTCATCCCTATATAAAAGAGAAAGATTATAGACAGATTAAAAAAAGTGTTTAAAACTCAGAGATACTTCTGAAATCCACAACATAATACATGAAGATTTTTTGTAACAAGATGTAACAAAATATCATTAAGTATTATTTAGAAGATTATAGTAGTAGCTTACATACACAAATAAAATATTCGAGCACCTTCACCCCTCGCGCCAGTATGTCTCCTTTCAGATCATGAAGGGCGGACTGGCTACTTTATCCGCTGCAAGTGGGGATAGAAGACACATAAGTGGACCTCTCATCATTTCTTTCACGAGAGATGAAAAAGTATCCATAATAAAAGTGAGGAGTTTCTTTAAGTCCGGACGCGGCATCGTCATTCATCACCTCCTAGAAGGTCGCCAAGAGGAAAAAGTATTGGACAAAATTGAATCCTTGCCCGAACTCATGTCGTCCCTTATTGGCTGAAGCCCCGCACTCACGATAATCGAATAGCCAAGTGCTCATCACATTTGCATGAGGACTGGCTCTCTCGTCACACAAGCAGCCACTTTTCGGAATTAAACAGTGTTTTTTTTTTCTTCTTCAAAGGGACTGCATTTTTGGAATTGGATTGGAAATCCCGAAGCATCCACCACCCCTGCCCGACTAAAAGAAAGGGATTAGTAATAATGGTATGAATAGTTAGTTAGAAAGCTCTTGGCTTAATTATTTTGAGACTTGAGCCAAATGGTAATTGAAATGAGATGGTTTGCTTTTATTGCAGGACTTATGGTGTTTGAGTTATTTATAGAGTAAAGAAGGGAAGAGCAGATGTGATCAATAAAATATTCAAAGGGAACGATTCATTAGGTTAATATTCTTTAATAAATTAGAATCGCAGCAATGAATGATTCATGTATTAGAGGGCAAATAGAATGCTTTCATATTATAAAAGCTATTACGATTTTCGATACTTGGATCATATAACTTAATTTGTAAATACTATGCTAGGGAATTAAAATGTTCTCTAGAATCGATGAATAGGATGTTCACGATATAATAATATAGGTTTCTCATTTACAGAATTAGTTATACTTACAAAAAAGTAAACATTTATAATCTATCGAGTCATCACAAGATTTTATTAAAGAAAATCAATTACAATTAACGATATGTTCTTCAGGAACATTTGCCACAATACGCATTTCAACAGCAAAAAGATATAACAGAAAATATTATATACTGCTTCTTTAAAAATATTTACATTCCCTCCCCACACACACTTTTGTGCTGGCTAACGAATAATTACGGTAAAAAAAAAATCAAATATAATTTCAAATCTAAATCATCAAGCAAAATAATAAAGACCATAAAAAATAGAAAATCGTATGAAGTACAAAAGGGCAAATAATAAATTACTTCCCAAGACTTATACTTGTCAAAACCATTATTCAATTTCTTTCACGATCAATAGACGAAAATCAAATTAGGGAAAATGATGATTAAATGAATATTATTAATAAAAATATTGATTGTAATCAATTGTGAAGGCTTGATAACGATTATAGTAAATAATCCGTAATGACATTAAACAGACGGCAAAGAATTTCCAATTTATCAATACACACAGGAATCAATATTAAACAGCATTATAAAGATACAAAAAGCCAAGCATATAAATAGATTTTTAAAAAATGAGAATTGATTTATGTAGACAAAAAAATTGTGATAAACTTATATTTATTTGTCTCACCAAAACAAATAATCAAACACAAATTAGTTGCCAAAAATAGCATTAAATAATGCCAAAAATAGCATTAAATAATGTATTTATGAAGCATTGCTAATTACTCCTCATGCTACATTAAAAATTATAAATAGTCAAACAAAACGAATTTTATAAACGTCTATCGTTGTCATGTCATAAACATTTATCCCTTAACACCAGCAAGCGATCGCGTTTCTCTCCAACTCTCTCTCGTGCCCTCCACCAGAAGACGAAACCGAGTATTAGATTTTTCAGAAAACATAATAGGCGGCCTATAGGCAGTCTAATAGACATCCCCTCCGACGCAGATACGAGGCGTTAGAGAATCGATTTATTTGTAACTCGGAAATGAATGGGTTAGAAGAGCAAACGATATCGGTGTGGAGAGAGAAAGAAGTCTTCCCTCCCCACGCTTGCACCCCATTCAATCTTCTTCGAGATACGTTTTTTTAGTTTTTCTGTAGTATTATTATGGGATTCTATTTTGTACAGGCCGAGTGATTGAGGTTGATTGATTTTGGATATAAGCACAAATCATTCTCAGTGTATCGAACGAGATGATAGTACTCACCACCCCCTACTGTAAGAGGAGGGATGGAATCCAAAATATTGGTCGGAATTCAATCGTGTGTTCAGCTGGCGAGATTCTCAACAAGAACCATATTTATTTCGATACAGAATCGAAATTGTTAGATGTAATTTTATGGAAACCCTCTTAACGGAAAGAAGGGGAGGGGAAGAGGAAGGTAAGTTTCGTTACAATAGAGACGACATTCCAATCACTTTTCCTGTTTTGTTCCACAGGAATAAGGTAGTTTTACAAATAGATACGAAGACACAAGATGTTGCAAAACTCGCATTGAGCTAGACCATTAAAATAGGCAAACAATATCGGGAATAAAAGGCTATTACCGAGGTTCAGCTACTGATAAGGGCCCTTACATGTAACGTATGCTAAGCACAATGTGTTCAATTGCATGAAGAGTTCAGTACGTTCCATGGCATGAAGAGCGTTGTACGTTCCATGGCATGAAGAGCGTTGTATGTTCTATGACACGAAGAGTTCAGCACGTTCGAGGGCATGAAGAGTTCAGTACGTTCGATGGCATGAAGAGTTCAGTACGT